>OZ057398.1:66534469-66585273 GCA_964056695.1 Melieria picta
TTCACTGAGTATCTTCTTCTTTGGTGAAGGTACTGCTGCTTGGCTTCCTTTCCTTTTTTCCTTTTCGCAAAATCAGAAGCCCAGGAAGTAATTTTTCTAATTCTTTATAGAATAAACGGCGTTCCGTTATCATTCCAGGGATGAATTTCACACCACATATGCAATGGTGACGCAAGGAATAATAGAGTTGCGAACTGCAGCAACGAGTAAATTTTTTGCTTGTCGCTGACACGAATATGTTTCAGAAATTTGATCTAGCTCACACTCCTTTTGAAATTTTTTAGAAATTTATTACGTGCTAGAAATCGTACTATATGTGCTATTTATATTGAAAGATTCAATTAAGATTTCATACCAGCAAACATAAAGTTTTCGTACTATTGGGTTTCGATCCCTTGAAACTTAAAAGCTCTTGTACTGCTCATTGAGATGTGTGGGCGAAGCTACGCCCTTTATTAAATGCCCTTTTCTCCTTCCTCCCATTTCCCCTGTCGAAAAACATGACCCAATAGTAAGTTCGATTTTAGTGTCATTGATGTGCGACTTATAGTTCCGAAGTTATGTTTAAAATTTGGATCGTTAAAAGAGTGCCACGCCCATTATTAAACGCCCATTAAATATTTTCAGTGGAACAATATGTCTACATGGGGACACTGCACGAAATTGCAATGTTGTATGACTTATAATTTAGATTTTATTCCATAGTAGAAAGGGTTGTATAGGTAGCGCCACGCCCTCTTACCAACACAAAACAAAACAAAAGTGCAAGAAACATTTATCCACGACACTTTAAAACCAAATCTAATAAAATTCACATTGCATCGACCGATTTCTTGCGTTCAGTACTATGGGTCAGAAAATGACCCTAAGGTCAAATTTGTATAGTTGCTCATTTGCACGTAAACCAGTGTTGCAAATAAAATGAAATTTAGCGTATATTCAAATGGCATAAAATTAGTCACTGAGTCCAAAGTAAAACAATTCTTTACCAGAAATAAGAGAGTTACGGCTCTTTAAAGTCAAATTTTACTCGAAAATGACCCTAAGGTAACAGAAGTGTTAAATTCAATTTTTCTATGAAGTCAGTGCAATGTGCAATGACAAAAATAGCAAACAGTACAGAATTTGCAAAGGAGCAACATGAGCAGCAGCGAAATCAGTTCGAAATACAATAAAATAAAAGAACAAAATTTGAAACTGCATCCGTACACCTGACGCACGCAGCCATAACTCAAGTGCCATGACATTTCTGCATGTGTGCGTGTGTGTGTGTGTGTTCCGGTGCCCCATTCAGCTCGCTGCCAAACGGACACAAGCCAAAGTGTGTTGCTCTCACTTTTCATATCTTCAATGCAAGCAACGCCATTTTGTTGTTTTTGCAGTTTCTTTTCAATTTCCAGGCCTTTGAAACGCAGTGCTTGTGACTGCGCCGGCCGCTGTTACTTTTATGACGTCGACATAAAAGTCCACAGCAAACTTAATGTTATTAGCACTGTGTGTCTGCACAAATACGAAGGCAGAAAAGACAGACAGATAGACAGACGCAGGGTCACTTTGCATTGCACTGCAGAGAGAAATGGAGAGTGGGCGCTACGAGCGTCCGTGCCTCATTCGTGGCACATAACATAAAAGTCAATACCAGCCGCTCATCCGCCACGAATGCAATGCAATGAAACCGAAAGCGGCGCTGCCACTGAGTCCGTGCGTCCGTCTGTCTCCCCCTTATGCAACTTTGTCGAGCTGTCTCTTTGACTGGGTGTGTGCGAGTGTGTGGGTGTGAGCGTTGTGCCGTGTGCGCTTTTTGTGCTTCGAACCAGCCGTGTGGGTATGGCTCGCCCTCTCACCCCGCACGCGCGCCAACTTGCCGACACGCTGCACGGCTGCACGTTGCCTCTGAATTGCCGGCACAAGTGTGTGATTTATGCATTTTAATGAAATATTGCAATTGACCTTTCATGTGGTCGCTGTGTTTGCGTGTCTTGTTCACGTTCACGTTCGCTCAGCCTCTGCTGACAGACACATGTCGCTGCTGTCATTTCCTGAGCTGCTGTACGCCAACTAAAAGAGCGGCCTAATAGTTTCGAGCTAATTCCACAGCAGAGGCACAGTCAAAGTGTGAGCGAAACCATAACGAAACAACACCCAACATGCTCAAAAGTTGAAAAGTGCGTTGCCAGATAGGTCGAAAAACTAAATGTTTAGTAGTAAATACATAAAAATATGTTTGATGCCGGATAAAACAGTATTTGAAAATTGATAATTGAAAATTGAGTAAAATTTTCGTTTTGTATTTTCGAAAAATCACTTTTGAGAAAAATTTTCTGAAGCTCTCGGAGTTGTGTCAGAAAACAGCTGACAACTGTGTCAGTTCGATTAACCTTTATTTTTGTTGTCGCTAAAATAACACAAAATTGAAAATTGACTTTCATCATTCCAGAAATATATATTCGTAATGTATTTTATGTTAGAAAAACATAGAAACTGCATTGCCGGTCGTTTTTTTGCAGGGACAGCACTTTTTCCTGGCATGTAATTGCGTTTTTTGTGTCGGTTTTGGTGCAGAATGTATTTTCAAACAACAATTTATTTTGACATTTATTCATACAGCACAGACGGGTTATGAACTCTCACATTTGTCAGCAAAATGACATTAACTGTCAGAAAATAAGTGTACGATGAAGAGAGAGTTCCTGCTAAAGTGTGCCAGACTTTATTAATTTCACTATGATTTCCGAAAACTAAGCAGTCGACCCACAAAGCGACCGCATTGACCACTGTACTTGTTTTTTTCAAATTCCAGTTGTCAAAGTTGTGTCAACTGCTTTTGACAATTACGAAACAATCAAGATCCAAAACGAAAACAAAATACATTGGCACATAGTGTAACCATATTGTTTCGCTATGCATGGGGAAATAATAGAAAAAGTTACCATAAAAAATTTTATTATTATGTCATGGTTGTTATTAGACTATCGACCACTATCGCCTTTGGTGAATTTCCAGCTTAGTAGAGCTCGCAACTATTTCCGTAAAACCAGAGATGGGACGTTACATTTCTCAGTTCGACATTCAGCATACAAATCAAGTGAAAGCGAAAACTGACAAATATTCTACGAAGAAAACAATAGCAAAAATTGTCAACAGCTGACCGAACATTCACAATCAACAAGACACTCCATGCGTCTGGCAACGACTGGCTGTCATTTAGAAGTCTGGCAACTGGCCAAGCACCGTCGGCATTGGTTTCTCGCACACGCACCCTTAGCCCCTTCCGCCGGTCGCTTTCTGCTCGCTGTTGGTAAATGAAAATCGTTGGCCATAAAGTTGCACAACATGTGCCACAAAGTGTGGCCGCTTTTAATTGCTCAATAAATAACAACGCAATCTATTTGGGTGGCGGGAATAAACAACGAAAACAACAATTGTTCAATTTCCTTCACATTTCCACAGCAACGTGCAAATTCACTTGAAAATTATAGCCTAAATTAGATGGGAATTATTTGGCGGCCATTTTTGCGCGCAGCGAGGCGGGCATCTCGGGCGGCGGCGGCCGCGGAATGCCCAGCGTCACCTTGACGCCGTCGTAGATGAACCACTGCAGCGCGGTCAGCGTGCCAATCATGATGATGCGCGGCACCAGGCCGTGCCACATGCCCATGAAGCCCAGCGACTTGGCCAACTCGAACGCCGACACGCCCTTGGCCTGGTTCAGCTTGGAGACGACGACGTCGGCCGGGTGCGAGACCACCGCGCAGAAGACGCCCGCTATGTAGCCGGCGGCGAACGTCACCACCAGCTGCTCGCCTTTGCTGCACTCGGCGCGCGGCTTCGGCACTACGTACGCGTACAGCAGCTCCACCGTCTTCTCGAAGCAGGCGAACTTCATCATCGTGTAGGGAATCTGTCGCATCCACAGCGGCACCAGGCCCTTGTAGAAGGCGCCGATGCCCTCTTCCTTGGTCATCTTCGGTATGGCCTCGCGCAGCGTGTTGGCGAAGCCGGCCGTCGTCTGTATTTTGACCTTGGCCGCCTCCATGGGAGCCAGCGCAATGTCGGCGAAGAACTCGGCCGACGCCGAGGCGGCCAGATAGATCCAGGTGCGGTACAGATACGCCGCCTCCTCGCCCATCGCCTTCGCGTAGTACACCTTGAACAGCTCGTAGAAGCCGAACTTGAACGCGCCCTGCGCCGAGTAGCCGAGCAGCGTGGGCGCCCAGCCCTTCACCAGGCCCTTGGCGCCCTCCTCGGCGAGCGTCACCTTGAAGCCGTTGCCCAGGTTCTTGTACTTCTTGGAGTCGACCTGCAGGCGGCACTTGACCAGATCCAGCGGCGTGACCAACATGTGCGTGGTGCCGCACGACACGATGCCGCCCAGGGAGCACAGCAAAAAGTACTTCTGGCTGCCGAACTCGCAGCTCTCGCCGCCCGCCGCCGCTGCCTGTATCTGTCGACCGCGGACCGGTTGCCGCACGGTGTCGGCCGTCAGCGGTAGACACGAGCGCGATGACGACGGCAGCGCCTTGTCAGCGGCCGGGCTGCACTGCACGCCGGCGAACGGAGCGTGAATGGGCGAATGTTTCAGCGCCTCGACTAGTGTGGCGAACATTTTTGCACGATTACAGCAGCGGCCTCGCTTTCGGCGTTCTCTTTTTCCAACGAACAGAAACACTGACAATTTATGCAATGAACAGTCATTTGCAGCTTTCAAAAAAATTAAACTATTTGAAATTTTCTATTCGTAGAGTGCTTTCATCTTTAGCAGCTCAGAATTCGGAAATTTGCCATGACAACAACGAGCGGTTTTTGAAAAGTAAATGTGCGAGCATGGGGAATTTTGAGTGGAATTTAAATTGAAAAACGCTATTGTAGTTGTTTCGATTTACGAAAACGACAGGTGCGAACAAGTTTGATACAGTTTTACAACACTTTAGAATTTTTTCGAAAACTATTGCCACGAATTTTTTGAAATTCCAAACTAGAAAAATTTTAAAAATGTAAAAATAATAACGACAACGATTATATGTAGACGTATATGTTTCTAGAATATAGACACACACAGATTCCTTGCCATGCTTTGTGTTGAATTCATAACAACAAACCCAACTTTGTATGTTCACTGCAGTAGGAATCAAATATCTATATATGTTTGTATGAAATTATTGGTTTCGTTCGTTCACAATTTTGTTAAGGTCACTGTCAAGGTCAAATACCAGCAAGTTGACCCGCATGACCTCCGAAAAACAATTCCCTCACAATCATTGTTCAAGCACTTTTAATGAAAAACGATTGTTTGTTTTTGTCGAAAAAATATTCCAGTTTGGCGCTCAAATTTATTAAATTCAGTAAATCGCAAATAGTACCTCGTACTTTTAATATTAGATAATTGAATTTTTTTTGTTTGGATTCTCGTTGATTTTGTGTGGTTTGTTGTTATTGTTGTTCGTTTAAATAATGTTTGTAGACATGAGAAATCTCAAGCGATTTTGTTCCTTTTGCGTGAAGCAATGAAAATAATTACGCGATTTCTCAATTTCCAGACGCGTATGATAGGGCGGCCAGAGCGTCGTTACGCTCGTGTGTCTGAAACGCAACGAACGACAGTTTAACGCTGCCAAGGCTGACTGACCCACTACTCACCGTATTAGTCGCGCCACTTCGAAGGCGCTGCGCAGTTGGTCGATCAACTTCTGGAGTTCGTGTCGAAATTGCCGATTGTAGCGCTTGCGCGAGTTCCTATAGCGATTTCCGCACACCATAAAGCTGCAGGACAAATATGTGAATCGCACGCAAATGTGCTGCGAAAGGATCACCTACTAGGGTACTCTGAATTGCGAATAGCTGGGATGACGACTGATGTCCCTGGCATCGGAATGGCCTCGCAGATGCTGCAGCCGGTCAATGTCCAAGAGCAGTTCGCGCAATAGTTCTGAGTCAGTTTTTGGTATATGCTTGGCGCTCAGGTGCGCCGCGTCAATTGGTTTGTGTGACATTGCGCTGCCGCTTATGAATGTGTAAAACAATTTTCCAATGTAAAAATCCCAATTCGAATGACATCCAATGGCTGTTTCGAAGCTGGCGAGCTGAGCAAAGCATGTTGAAACGGGTGGGCACAGAGCGAACATGAAGAGGCAGCGAGTGTTTGAGCAGAGGGGTACGAAATTTGATAAAATATAAGAGGGTTTTATGCACTGCGACCTGTTAGATCTATTGTGACCTCCTTACGGGTCATGAGACATTAACGATCTCTACAATAGCCGCCGTGGCTCAGTTGGTTAGTGCGTTGGACCGCGAGTCGAAGGCAGCAACCTCAGGTTCAAATACTGCCTGTAATAACACCTAAAAAAAATAACGGGAAAACTCGTTTTCTCTTTCGGTGGCTGTCCTCTCAGCTGGAAATGGCAAACCTCTGAGAGTAAAAATCACTTATGAAAGAGCTCCCAACCTGCCCTTCGGAACCGGCATAAAACTGTAGGTCCCTTCCACCCGCGTACAAATTCACACGCACAACACGGGTGGTTCCGGGAAGCTAGGCCTTAGTCTCGCGTAAGCGGGCTGTCGTGCCAGTCATTATTATTATTATTATTATTATTATTACTATTATTATTACCATAGCCCCTGTCAGATCAATTATGATAGCAAAGTTTTATCCAAAATATTCTCCACAAGTCAAACGATTCTTTTTTATGAGTCATGCAGTAGAAGCAAAAAAGATATTGCTTTGAGAGTATCCCGACAAGCATTTTTAGTCGAAGAAAACTCTTTTTCACGGTAATGTTTATTTATTTATTTATTTATTTATTTAATAAGCCAATGAATATAAAGAACTTACTGACTATAGGAACAATTAAAAAAAAAAATATCTGCAGGAAGCAGTTTTAGTAGTCTTTGATGGATAATGTTGCTTTGAGAGTATCCCGACATGTATTTTCAGTCGAAGAAAACTTTTCAGCAAAATCTTATCCAACATATTCTCCACAAGGCATACAATTCTATTTTTTATGAGTCATGTAGCGGAAGCAAAAAAAAATATTGCTTTGAGAGTATCCCGACAAGCATTTTCAGGCGAAAAAAACTCTTCTTTACGGTAATGTTCTTAGTAATGGTAAAGGTCTTAGTAGTCTTTGAAGGATAATGTTTCTCATTGGAGACTCTTGTAAAGGAGTTTTCGACAAATCTTAGAAACGTATTTTCTCAAGGAGTTCTCAAGAAGGGTCACGGAATGGTTGTTTGAAGATGTTACAGGAGCATTGATTGATTGGTACAAAGATCATGATAGCACTTTCTAATGATCTTCTAATGCTGGCTGGTTCCATTCATCTTCAATCAAAATATCACTAGAACCAAAGCGGTCACATTATATAGTATATCATCATAAACTGAATTGAAAAAAAACACAGGTATGACTCTTAATTTGATAATCCATTCTGTTGCAGATAAAGCGGAGATCTACTCGCACATATTTTAAATGAATGTGCGGCAACCTTTCGACTGTTCGAGGCAGTGTTTTGAGCAAAAAAATTTCTACTAATAGCACAGAGCAACAAAATCGACATTATTTTTTTTTCTGAAATCAAACCATACTTTTCTAAAGGATTTTTGGACGCTGATCACAACGGCGTACTTAGTTTTTTGATTGTTTGAGCGGCTTAGGAAATTTTGATGGTTTTCCTTGGAGGGCGTTTTACATGTTTTTTGACCATTACATGCATGTAGCTCCTACAAACCTGAAGTCTTAAATGCAATTTTTTTAACATAGATTAACAATACTTTAACTATGTATTTAAAATTTAAAACATTAAAATCGGTTCAAATTTGCAAGAGTTATTCATTTGCAAAGTCAAATTTTCAGTTACTTTGCAAGATTGCGAATACACAAAAGAATTTTGCTTCCAAAAAATATATATTGTCATACAGTGAAAGAAGAATGTTTAGGCTTTCAATTAAAAAAGACATTTTTGAAATACGATGTTTATAATAGAAATTGTGTTCAAATATGTAAGTTCTCCATTCATAAATTCAGCACCAAAAGCAAGGATTTACTTTTGAGCTATAATATCGGAGCACAATTTTAGGCAGCAATATGAAAATGCTCACATTCATCAAATGCCCTTAATTCATAACATTTTCAGGTTTGGAATTTTGATTTTTTGTGCCCTAAAAATATGTCGCAATGAAATATGGAAAAACAGCAAGTAGTTTGCTAAGTGTGTGTGGTTGAAATTTTTACTTGTGTGATGCAACTCTTTTTAGAATAGCTAATACAGTTATGAACCAATTCAAATTTTGTTAATGCCCTTGAAAAGACAAATATTGACGCTTGCGAAAATACTTTAGATACTTTCGTCAATGACGCGAAGAGCATTAGAAGATTTCAATACAAACACGTGTTCAGAAGGTGAAGTCGCATTTACACTCTAATGAGTATAGGCCGAGAATGGTACATGCAACACAAAAAATCTGTTCTATAAGTTTAAGTTACAACCTTACACTATACATTGCACACTAACTTCTAGTTGAAAATTGCAACCCCGAATTTAAATGAATTTTTATACAAAATTCGCGAAAATTGAAATTTGAAGAGCCATAGCCGTGTTAACCCTTGACCAATCGAAATCAACTATAGTCAAAATAATAGCTTGAGGATTCGTTATTGTGTCATAAAAAAATTATCGCGTTTTTCAACATATCATAAATGCAATAAAAATTCAAAGATGAAAAATCGTGGAAAACACCTCCTAGCAAAAACCACCAATAACTTACAAACCGCTCAAACAATCAAAAAACTAAGTACGCAGTTGTGATCAGCGTCCAAAAATCCTCAGTGTAGTTGGAAAAATTTAAGTCAGTTTTGACTTCAACAGAACCGGCTGGAGTAGTTTTTCGATAGAACGTAACCCAAAACTGCCTCATTGGTGGTTCTACTTTCAGTAAAGCCAAATGAACCTCTAATATTCTATTCTATTCTATTCTATTGAAAAAAATTCAACAGAATAAATAAATTGATTCATTACGCCCATTAGGAGAAAAGAAAAACGTCTCAATTACAAAATTGCTTTGAGATTTATTTACAAGCGTTGCTGCTGATTTGATTGTTTTTGTTTTAGATTTTTTGTGTAAATTTTGAAGGGTTTTTGTTATTGTTGTACATCACTTTGTAAGGCCACTTTCTCCGAGCTCCAGCTCGTTTAGGTGATAACGTTCTTCATTAAATAATTAATACGCCTCCTTGAAGGTTGCGGGTGAATGTATTCCTTCAGATGCGCCAATTCACGTGCATTGTGCAACGGCGGCCACAACGTTGTGCAGCTCATGTGGCTTTTCGAGAGCAATTTGCAGTTAATATTCTATTCAATGTTGCGATTAGTGTTTGCTTAGGTGCTCACCGACGAAAGAGTACAGCCTCTAAAGCGGACGACTGCAGCGCCATCAGAAACCTTATCTCGCGGCGAAATTGCTTTTCGTACTCGAGCCGAGCCATCTGGTATCTCTCTTCGCAATGCACCGAGCTGTGCGGCAGAGCGAGAACACCCAAAATTAGTTGCGTGCTATATGCCATACGTACCAAAGTGGCCCATAACTTACTAGGGAACATGGAACTTGGTGTAGCTGGGCTCCAAGCTTAGGACGTCGGCTTTGTCCCTTTTGTATTGCACCAACCTCGCCCTGTAGTGTTGATGGTGTTGGTGGGGAGGTTGGTGGCTCAAAAACATCGACGGCCGTGCGAACATCGATGGCCGTGCGAACATCGATGGCCGATGTAACGTTAGCCCTGATACCCCAGAGGGCCGCGACCGTTTGTCTGAGGACTCGCTCATTCGTCTGGGCATTTTTACAACCGAAATTTTTTCGATATATATTTTTAATGCAAATCTTTTGGTAAAAAAAAATGGTCACCAAAAATTAAGTGACGAAAAAGGAATTATGCCAATGGGCGTGCCAGCAACGAACTAGAAAAATTGAATTTCCGGACTGAACTAAAAGCTCATTTGATGTTTTTTTCCTTTCAGTATTTCAATATGGAATTCAACTAAGTAGCTCCTGGATCCTGGCACCCATGATTTTCATTTTTATGCAGGAAGTGGATGGAAGTCTTCGTAGACACTGATGAATTCTTAATCGAATTCTTACCGAATAAAACTATTTTCATTTTGGGAGTTATGCGTAGAGTTTTTGAGCCGAATACCAATCGAAACCATATTTTGAATCAGCAATTTTTGTGTTTGGGGGGTTTGAACACCCGGACCAATTTCTGGGTACGTTTTCGCCCCCCTCAACTAAAGCCATACCGAAGTCTGTAGTAATGTTCGACTCGTAAACTCCAGTAAATCTTTGTGACCATCAGCCATGGCGTTTCAAGGCCACCGAATGCAAACCAAGTCAAAATTCTCATCGTATTTTTTTTTACAGTAACGACAGATTGGGGCTCGATTCTCAATTTCTTTCTCCATTTTCAACTTGATTTGTTCTACAAATAAAATTATTAAAGAGAGACTCTATCGAAGATGTTTGCGGAGAGCACATAACGATCCAGTGGATACTGTTGGAATGCAAAAGCCCTACGAATTTCTGTAGTTAGAAAGTTGAAAATCGCAAGTCACAAATAGCAGAAAACCCTAAAAAAAAATTTATGAAGATTATCATGTCTTGTAGACTTCTTATTCGATTCGATTGCTTTTGGTTGCTCCTGTTCAGGTCCTTCTGTTGCCCATATGGGAATTGCTTTAATCTCCAAGAAATTGCAGCGATTTTTCATTACTTATATAAATTTTGGCGACAATTGTTGTGCTTATTAAATTAAAGTAAAAGCATTTAAAACGCATTCACATTTATTTGAATATAATTAATTTTTCTGCTTACAACTTGTACAAATTTCATGATATTTTCAACATTTTCTGATTTGGTTTTCATACACTTTTCTACAATTTTTTAGTATAATTTTCACACAATTTGTAATTTTTTGTCTGATTTTACAAGTAATTTTTGGCAATTTTACTCATCACTCTAGGCGTTTCGCATTTGTGCCAAATGCCTTAGCTGATTTTGTTTGTCATTAAGTACAACAGTCGCTTGTTGTCGCTTTTACTGAAGAAGTTTTTTTGCACGCGGTTAATTTCCTGATGACTGTACATCGCCGGCCAGAGTGTTGTGTAGCTCATAATACTGAATGCACAAAAACGAGATTAAAAGCTCAGTGGTGGCGCAAAGGCTCACAAATCGTTGGCAGTGTTTACCGGTGCAAATTGGCCGCCTCGTAGGCGTTTGGCTGCATCGCCAGCAGCTGGTGGAGCTCGCGACGGAACTGCCTCTGGTACTCGCGCTTCGCCTTCCTGTATCGGTGGCCGCATTCTACCACACTTTGCAGTGGGACAAAAAGCACAAACGTCAACACACACACCACGCAACGTGCAGTCGCAACTTACTAAAATATCTGAAGTTTGTCATAGCTTGGTTCTAGGCTCGGAACGTCGCGATCGTCTTTCGGCACAAATTTCCTATTTGCGATTTCCTTGCAAATCGTCTCACAAATCGATGACGATCTACGAAATGGACCCACCGAGGATGTGGACGAAGTGCCAAGGTTCAATCGTATATCATCACTAATCTCTACTGGCATTTTGGCGCGCGAACAATTTTTGTATTTGGCTATTGAAATGGTATACCAGAATTGCTAGTCGAATGATTTCTTTAAAAAAATAATACCAAGAAAAAATTCATGGGACTAAAATGAGAACAAGGCCAATTTTCAACGATTTCGAAAAATTGAATTTCTAAACTGATTTGATTTTATTTTCTTTGTTTTTTTGTATGCTCATTCTAGACTTTTTTGATTGCAGGAAGTGGCTTTTTGCACATAAATATGGAAGTAAATATAGGACAAGTTTAGGATGTGAATGTCCAAAAGTTCGCCCTCGAAAACGGTTCAGGCGCTTTCTGGGTTCATTTCTATTAACACTGGAATGCCATACCAATCCGACTCTCCTCCATATGAAATCATTAGAAAATAAAAATTAAAAGGAGGAAGGATTTCGGATTAAGGGTTTTAAGGATTGTTGAAAATAAAAAAATTATAATAAGATAAAATAAATAACAAATTAATAATAAGAATAAATAAAAAAACCTTACGAAATATGTTTGACTCGCTTGGACTTTCTAGTTGGACATTTGTAAAATTGGAAAATTCAAGAGTTGAATATCTGAAACTTCTGATGTTGTAAAGTGGGAAAGAAACTTGCAAAAACTTGTGCAATTAAAAACCTATGGAAAAACTTGTAGAGTGGAAGATGTCTGAAGTGGGTAACTTGTAGAGCTGGAACCATTTGAAATTGGAAACTTGCGAAGATGCAATCTCTTGGACTTTGGAAATTTCGGAATTTGAAAATTTGTAAAGTTTAAACTTGTAGTTTCTAAATGAAGTTCCAACGCTTAATTTCCTCAATGAACCAAACCAACTCTTAGTTTGATTCGATAGTGAAGATGCGAACCAAACAGGAGCGCCTGAAGTGAGGTCTTGCGATTTATGCTTATAACAGTTTTTATGGTCAGTTCCTTTCACTTTCCCCATCCTGGCACATTTTGTATGATTTATGAATATGATTTTTAAATTTTGAGAATGTGACCATATGAATAGTATTGAATACCATTCAGTGAAGAAACTTAAAGCAAAAACCTTTACGGTTTTCAAGTCTCATATTTGAACGAAATCAATTTTGTATTGTTGCATTTTGGCATACAACTTCATTTAACTTGCTGATTTATATGCATGTATTTTTTTAAATTTTGTATGCAATAATAATTTCCCATTAATAATTTTTAATTTAACAATAATTTTTAATTTAATTTTATTTTGTATTGTTGCATTTCAGCTTACAACTTCATTTAACTTGCTGATTTATATGTATGATTTTTTTTATTTTTTATGCAATAATAATTTTTAATTAATAATTTTTAATTTAATAATAATTTTTAATTTAATTTAATTTTGTATTGTTGCAGTTCAGTTCACAACTTCATTTAACTTGCTGATTTATATGCATGTATTTTTTTTGTTAATTTTTTATGCAATAATAATTTTTAATTAATAATTTTTAATTTAATAATAATTTTTAATTTAATTTAATTTTGTATTGTTGCATTTCAGCTTACAACTTCATTTAACTTGCTGATTTATATGTATGTATTTTTTTTTTAATTTTTTTATGCAATAATAATTTGTAATTAATAATTTTTAATTTAATAATAATTTTTAACTTAATTTTATTTTGTATTGTTGCAGTTCAGTTCACAACTTCATTTAACTTGCTAATTTATATGCATGTATTTTTTTTTAATTTTGTATGCAATAATAATTTTTAATTAATAATTTTTAATTTAATAATAATTTTTAATTTAATTTAATTTTGTATTGTTGCATTTCAGCTTACAACTTCATTTAACTTGCTGATTTATATGCATGTATTTTTTTAAATTTTGTATGCAATAATAATTTCCCATTAATAATTTTTTATTTAATAATAATTTTTAATTTAATTTTATTTTGTATTGTTGCATTTCAGCTTACAACTTCATTTAACTTGCTGATTTATATGTATGATTTTTTTTATTTTTTATGCAATAATAATTTTTAATTAATAATTTTTAATTTAATAATAATTTTTAATTTAATTTAATTTTGTATTGTTGCAGTTCAGTTCACAACTTCATTTAACTTGCTGATTTATATGCATGTATTTTTTTTGTTAATTTTTTATGCAATAATAATTTTTAATTAATAATTTTTAATTTAATAATAATTTTTAATTTAATTTAATTTTGTATTGTTGCATTTCAGCTTACAACTTCATTTAACTTGCTGATTTATATGTATGTATTTTTTTTTTAATTTTTTTATGCAATAATAATTTGTAATTAATAATTTTTAATTTAATAATAATTTTTAACTTAATTTTATTTTGTATTGTTGCAGTTCAGTTCACAACTTCATTTAACTTGCTAATTTATATGCATGTATTTTTTTTTAATTTTGTATGCAATAATAATTTTTAATTAATAATTTTTAATTTAATAATAATTTTTAATTTAATTTAATTTTGTATTGTTGCATTTCAGCTTACAACTTCATTTAACTTGCTGATTTATATGTATGATTTTTTTTTATTTTTTATGCAATAATAATTTGTAATTAATAATTTTTAATTTAACAATAATTTTTAATTTAATTTAATTTTGTATTGTTGCATTTCAGCCTACAACATCATTTAACTTGCTGATTTATATGTATGATTTTTTATTTTTTATGCAATAATAATTTTTAATAAATAATTTTTAATTTAATAATAATTTTTAATTTAATTTAATTTTGTATTGTTGCAGTTCAGTTCACAACTTCATTTAACTTGCTGATTTATATGCATGTATTTTTTTTTAATTTTGTATGCTATAATAATTTATAATTAATAATTTTTAATTTAATAATCATTTTGAATTTGATTTAATTTTGTATTTTTCATTTAATTTAATTTAATTTTGTATTGTTGCATTTCAGCTTACAACTTCATTTAACTTGCTGATTTATATGTATGTATTTTTTTTAAATTTGTATGCATTAATAATTTTTATGTGTGTTTATATCAGAATTCTTCTCATCACTTTCCGCTTGCACCAGTCATCTCAGGAAATGTCGTGATCATCAGGTATTCTAAACGTCTTTTGTTGACTGGTGGGAACACGTGATGCTGGGTGTATTTCAGTTCGCGACGATTGTGAAGCGGCGGCCAGCGCGTTGTGATGTTCAGTACGCTGAACAGTAGACAAGTTGTGTTGGTGTCAGTGCGTTCGCCGTGCAAGCAACGTTCGGTTGATACTCACCGCCTGAAATTTCTAATCTCCAAGGCACTGGGCTGCAATCTGGTCAGCTCTTTTATTTCGTGCTGAAACTGACGCTCGTAGTGAACCCTGCTGTGCCTGTATCTTTCGGCGCAATGTATCGCGCTTGATGGCGGAACAAGAGGACACACAATCAGAGGCATGCAACGACGCGTGGACGCGACCGCAACTTACTAGGGCACCCTGAATTTGGAGTAGCTCGGGTCTCGGCTCGGAATGTCGTGGCGATCGTCCGGCACAAATTTCTTATTCATTATTTCGCGGCAGATCTGGCGGAATATTTGCGATGGCGTCTTTTGGCGGGGACGCAACGAGCCGCGTCGTCGGTGCAACGTCGCTGAGGACAATCCGCCCAGCGACATTGCGGACATTCGGTGCAGCGTATGTGTGGACGATCGCATCGTATGTGTGGACGACATTCTGGTTGACATCCTACCAGACATTGTGCCAGACATTCTACCACTCCCAGTACCTAATCGCATTGACATTTCTGCTCGCGCGCAATTTTACGAAAACACGAAAATTATTTGCCGAATTTTTTCCAAAGAAAGAAACAAAAAATGAAATTAACTAAAGCAAAAAATAATCGATAAGCGTGTCAGCAACCAAATGAAAAAATAGAAATTTCAAACTGAATTTAAAGTTAAAGCCAGTCGAACCTTGGGAGCATTACATGCTGTGCCAAGTAGAAAAATCTCCCCGTCCCTCTCTCTCTTTACAATTGAAATTACTCTCGGAATTGAAGAATTCATTATTGTGTATCCTTGGCTCTTCACATTTTTCGACAGCAATTGGTTCAAAACGGATGGTTAGTGTCTTTGGATGGCGTCTTATCACTGAAAGCCGCCTTGTATTCGCTCAGAAGCTTCCACTGCAAGCAACTCATTGACCGCAGCTCCCTTGTCCACGCACACAATATGACTAAATCTAGCAGGATTTTAAAGTACGTTTCGTTGGGCTTCAAATGTTTACAACTTGTGCTTCAATTGCACTAATACCCCGTCCCCTTCCTGACCCTTTTCAGATGTTCGCATTGCATTCATATCAGCTACAAACAGCCAATGTCAACTTTCACAATCCAAACTTGTGTATGTAGATTTTGTCGATTTGACAATCGCTGCAATTGTTGTTGCATATTAATATGCATAATTTATATATATATATATATATGTACACATATGTTTATATGTATTTTGTGCTGATTGTGTGACAATTGAGACAATTGCATCAAATGTTGTTTAATGTATGAATTGAATGACAATTCAATATGCTGGCTGTTCACCAGCGCACAACCACCGCAATTGCAATTAATGTTAACATTATTTGCCCAAAATATTATGTACTCAGCATAATTAAAAAGCCACATATACGCATACATATATACTTTTGTTGTGTGCTTGCTATGACTTCGAGTGATTGAAAATTCGACAGCTGACGCGCTCTTTGCAATCACTGCGACTCGCACACACAGATGTCGATGTGCTGTGGTTGGTTTTTTGCTATAAACTTGAATTGGATATACACTGAAAAAATTGAAATGATGTGGTTAAAAATTTAAAACTAACTATAAACTGGTTAAAACTGAATTTCCTAGCCATTCAAATGCGGATGTAACTGAAAACCGAAGAAAGATATAGAAATAACCACAGCAAAGGTTATGTGCGAATGTTGCACCAAAAATTGAACTATTATAATCTGAATGAAGAATTGCTCAACAGAGTAGAACTGGCATTGCTTGCTGTGTGTGGTTCCAAATGTGGAACCGGGATGAACTACATTTAATGTAAAAAAGACAGCAGCATTGTAAGAGAGGATCCCACTAGCCGGCAGTGGAAGATAGCCCATTAGGTCTCGTGCGAAAAGGACGTTCGATCTTGAAGCTGTTCAACTCCATATAAGGTGAAACAAATAAAAAATGTAGACCAAGAAACAAACTAGATGACGATTAATGTTCCATTTGAAACTTCACACAGCGGTGATGATGATTCACAAAAGTTGTGAATTTTCCATAAATCTAAAAAATCTATCATTGAGCTGAGGCACTGGTCTGAAAAATGAAAATATGCTGCATAAGTTTTAGAAGAAATTTCTCTACGAATTTTCTTTAATACGTAATTTAAACCTTTCGACCCCAAAGTTGCCTGAGAGCAACTTCACCTGTCATTTGTCATCTTATAGCAAAAGCTACAATTGATTTATGGATTTAATTTGACAAATTAATATTTTTAGAAGTGAATTCAAACCAAATTACAAAAACTATACTGTTATACCCAAAATAATTTCCAATAATTTGCAGCGATATCAGGAAAAGTTTGTGTTCTAATTGAAGTCTACGAATTGGGCGCGTTTCATCAAAACTCTGTTTCTTTAATAATGGTTAAATAAAATCAAAAAGTGATAATTTTGTATTTTTCCATAAATATTGCATAATTTTTCTGTAATTAAAAAATATTGATAGAAAATTTGTTTAACCCGTTTTAAGCTACAATTGATCAAAAGTAAACTAGTTCTAGAACTGTAAAAAAGAGGCGTGGCAGCTTCAAATATCGTGTGCACACTTCTTAGGCAAGTTTTTCATGATTTAAATACCAAAAAGTAATATCGAGACACAGGATAAAATTTGGGGGTCGAAAGGGTTAAATACGAAAAAATTATTCCTTTTCGATTTCGGCGAAAATCATTTGAGAGAATTCGACATAACTTCATCACATGCGAATTGACCGCATGTCGGCTTAAAGTGCAACTTAAGCGAGCATTATTCAATGTGGGCAGCACATTACCGATGCATGAGCGATTGATTTGTGTTGCAACAACACTGCTGCGTACTTATGCACACGCCGGCCTGGTTAATTGATGAGCGCCCAACACGGCTCCGCCTCCTGCCCCGCCCCGTGGCAATTTGCATACTTTAATGGAATGCAACCGCAACAGCAAAGTCGACTGTCAACCGAAAACAAAAGCGAACGCAAGCACTGAAAATGCAAAATATTAAATTTTAATAAGCAACAAATGATTTGCTGCCTCGGCAACAACAACAACACCAACAACTACTACATACATGCATAACAATGCGCACACTTTAGTGCCAGCGACAGGGGGCGCGAAAGTTTATGACAGCTCAATAATTGCTGCTGTTGAATGCAATTAATTTGCGTAAATCGAAGTGCCACGCCCTGCCAGTCGGCAACTTTCACGCACAGCCACAGTGCAATTACAGCTTAAAAGTTGCTCGAGTCAACAGTGACATTGCAGCACATCAGGTTGCTTTGAATTTCAGTTCAGCACAAATAAAACATTTGAACAAAAACGAGCAAAAACATGATCCTGCTTACTGAGTAACCTAAAACAAAACTAATATTATTAGCTAATCCACGCATCAGTCGCAGCAGTTTGCAGTGTGCAGGCCCTTACAACTGCTTCAACCAGCGCCGTATATTTTTTATAAAAATTTTTTACTCAAACGTTGTGTGAGCCGGTCGAGCCATGGCGGAGCATGAACACGGCGCGCCACCTGCCGCGCCAGTGGAGGTCGCTGAAGTACCCGCCGACCACGAACACGAGCCCGTGGAGGAAGTGGAAAAACAGAAAAGCCATTTGGAGATTTTCTGGAATCGCGATAGAGGGCCGGACGACTGGAAGGATCAGAGCTTCGATCCGAGCTACACCACATTCGAAGTGCCATAGTGAGTTGCATTGGCGAATTGACTGCTTGCTTGGTACTGATTCCCTATTGCTAGCTACATGAAATGCCGCGATCGCTACCACAAGACCATGCAGCTCTTCGAGCACCAGTTTCACCATGAGATCCACCAGATTATGCTCCAGCAGAGCAGCGCTTTCGAGGCGGCACGTCTAGTACGGTAAGTCGATTGGCGCCAGCCGCCATTATTAGTAGACCAACTGCCTATTTGCTCATTGCTTCATTGCATGCCACCAGCCATCTGTCCTACACCACCCTCTGGCCACCGCTGCACAACTTTGCCGAGTTCACCAGAACACAGCGCTACTTTTTTCGCCTAACATCGAAGCAGCAAAAACGCCTCAAATATATCATGTCCACAAAGTTCCAATAAGGAAGCTGAAGAACACAAACGAGAAGTCATTGAACATGAGAAACTAAATAAAAAAAATGTCGTATAAATGCTAATGGCTGCCACGTTTACTGGCAGTAAATAAAATAAAGCATTTCAATTGCAGCAATTGAATATTTTCGTAGTTTTTGTATTTTCATTGTCGAAAAAAAACAGCAAGTCAAATTAATTACTGAAAACACAAAGGATTTTGAGAAGATGAGCTAAAAAAAATAATGTGATTAAAGGGTTAAGGGCGTTCAACATCTCCCTGTCCTATCCAAATTATAAAATGAGGCACAATTAAAACTGAACAACAGCCACCTCAGTTGAAATTCAGTGCTTCTTCCACACGGCAACTTCACTCGCACAGCGCACTTAAAGCCGCTTATGCGCTAAAAAGGCATCCTTCAAATCGCCGCTTATGCAAACACGAGTACAAAAAATAATAATAATAAAAATAATTGTTTACAACGCAAGTAAATTGTGATTTTTGGTTTTCACTTCAGTGCGCGCGTCGCCAGGACTCAAACAAAAGCCAGGCGGCCAAAAGCCAAAGTCACATAACAACCATAGGCACAGCACTAATGTTATTCAAACTCATTGTATGTTATTGTGTGCTCCCAAGCAACAACAACCGGTTGCAGCAAAAAACAAGTACAAAAGCAAAACATGTCAACGTGCAGACACAACAGCCAAAGCACAAAAAAGTGACTACACAAATAGCCCGAAGCAGGCAAGTAAGCAAACTTATTTACAAATGCGTGCGTGCGCATACACATGCAAATTGCTGTGAATGTGTGTGTGTGTGTGTGTGTGTGTGTGCGTCGTTCTTTGCCTGTATCTGAATTGTCAACAACATCAGGTAAAAAATCCATTGCTCGCGGATAAAACACAAATAAAAATTTAAAAAACAAAAACAATAACACAAACTCACATACACACACTAACGCAAATTGCAAAGCATGCAAATTTGCACAACCAGTACAGAAAAGTGTTGTAGTGTATTAAAAAGCTAATAATTAGTGCTTTGTAAAATGGTAATTTTTCAATTAAATCATGTTGAATATTTTATTAATGAGTATTCAGATTTTCATATAATTTATTGCCACTATTTAAATTGTTTTCAATATTTTTTTTTGCATTCAATAATAAAATCTAAACAACAAAAAGCCAATAATTCAATGCGACTATTAATACCATTTAATTGTTTACTAATAATTTTTATTTATTTATTTATTTTAACAAATCCTTAATTTAAATGACTAATGAATGAAAATAATCGTTATTACGTTTTTGGTTTGGTTTACTTAAATATTTAACTTATTGAGTACACACTAACGCAAATTGCAAAGCATGCAAATGTACCGAAAAATATTACAAGTGTTGTAGTGTTTTAAAAAGCTAATAATTAGTGCTTTGTAAAATGATAATTTTTCAATTAAATCATTTTGTATAATTTATTAATGAGTTTAATTGTTTACTAATAATAATTTAACAAATCCTTAATTTAAATGACTAATGAATGAAAATAATCGTTATTACGTTTTTGGTTTGGTTTACTTAAATATTTAACTTATTAAGTACACACGATGATATCAAAAGTAGAATTATTCTGGCTCAGTGCAGAGAATAACGAAAATATTTACTTGCAAATTACATGGCACCTGACAATGTTTTGGTCTGCTGGGTTACAAAGTACCTGGGCACAAAGTATTTGCAAGCAGTCTGTGCGTGCGGCTGCCACCACTTCTCCTCTGTGTATGTTAGTTGTGTGTATTTCATCTTGTAATACACGCACAAGCATTAGTACTCACTCACACAGACACACACACACATATAGTCGTCGTCTGAATAACCAGCCCAGACGCGCAACAGCTCATAACTACAGCAGTTCGCTGTTGCTGAAAGCCCACGACGAGTGCCAGTGAAATTATTAATGCGGCACTGCCATTTACAACAACAACCACAGCAACAACAGCACCGGCAACTAGTTGACGAGTCCCAGTGCCAGTGAAATTATTAATGCGGCACTGCCATTTACAACAACAACCACAGCAACAACAGCACCGGCAACTAGTTGACGAGTCCCATTTAAGCGTCGTACAAGAGTTGGTAAATTAAATTTTACAACTTTTGCAGCAAGTCGCACAAAGTCGCCAGCGAGCGCCAAGCTGTGCTCAAGTTGGCCGTTATCGCTGCAGCGCGGCTGACTGCATTTGAAATTTGTGCCATTTTAACATGCTGCACTCAAAGGATTTGTGCAATATCAACTAATGAAAATCAGCTCGAGTGCAGCTGCAGTTTGTCAGTTGCGTGCAAGATTTGTGTTGAGAAATTCTTTGTACAATTGTTTTTTTTCTCAATGTGGAGAATACTTTGAGCCATTGTTGCATTGTTCGCATACTAACAGACATGTACATATGTATGTAACAATGAATATGAATGTACAGTTTCATTTTGGTCGCTGCTGAGGACTGCGCGAAAAGCGAAAACTGTGTGTAAATGTTTTTAGCGTTGCAGTATTTTGATTTATTTTTGCAATTTCGTTTACTAAAAAAATTTTAAATTTTTTTAATTTCAATAAAAAAAATGTTGCTCTCACATTTCTCCCACTTAGGTCAATTTTCATCACAGTTTAATGCAATCTTTTGCTCTTTCTGTTTTAAAATTTTTTCAAACATAGATTATTCATATTAAATCAAATCTTATTACATATAGTTTGTTTAAAAAGTTTGCAAAAACGTGATATGTTTATCGAAAAAAATCTCGCCTGATTTTCATTAAATAAACAAATCGCATTTCAGCATGTTTTGCAATTAAAATAAACTTTATTTGCATAAAATAAAATTTTAAAAAAATATTCAAAAATATATATAAAACACAAGTCTGTGTGTGCTGTATGTAGCTTTGTATGTGCCATATTGTGATTGTGTTTGATGGAAAATCATATAATTTCACACCTCAATAAACGCGTTTCGTTGTTTCATTTTTTCGCCGCGTTTTTGATCCACTTTTTTTGTCTCTTTTTAATGCTTCGTTCATGCATTTACCACAAAAACGACTGTAAATTACTGCAGTACGTGAAAATGTGTTGATGTTGCGTATACGCCTCGTAGCACCGAGCGCCGCTGGCTGTATGCAGATGAATTTTTTTCGCCTTTAAAATGCAGCAAAAAAGCCAGAAAATATATTTAAACCAACAATAAAGTGTGCACAATGCAATTTGTTGCCATAAAAACTGATCGATTAAAAACTGCACTAAGGCGCACAGCCGACTCGAACAAAGCACAAAACACTTTCCGCAATCATGGTTAATGCAAACAGCTCGTTGCAATAATGAAATTTAAATTGCAAAATGCTTTAATCATTCAACGAATTAATTTTGTATGAGCTTTGTGTAAGAATAACACGCGCTAAACCGCAGCAAACAAATCAATTAGCCAAAACACACCAAATACGACTAAGTCGTCTAATGCGCCAATATTTACATTATACGTTATACATTTTACAACTAAAGCCGGAGCCATTTGGTAATTAGTTAAATTAATAGGCGGCTGCGCACATTTACATACATATGTACGTATATACAAAAGTGATAACAACGGCACGAAGAAGTTTGCAGCAGACGGCGCCAACTACGCGTTGCCTGTTGCCGGCCTTGTTCGAGGATTCGGTGTGCGGCGCAGTTTTGGCCACCGTTAATTGTGCGGTTGCGACATGATTACCCACTTGTTGTTGTTGCTGGGCGCAGCTCATTGTGGCGGCCTGTGTGACGATGTGCGCAGCCATAACAATTTATTTGGCATAATTTGTACTTTTAAGCAAACTTTCACCATTTTTTTTTCATACAATTAGGCACAACATTTTTATTACCACTTAATTTTTTCCTTTCTTTAGAAACTTTGAATAGTGAGGAGATGTGGAAGAAATTATTTATTTTAGAATTAATGGGTGAATCGCAAAGTTTGGCCGTAAAAGTGTTGACCCAGTTTTGAAAAGTTCATTGATTTTACCATCAAAATCGATACACAACAATTTGATTTGTGTATTTTTTATATTTTTTAGGAGTAAAAAATGTGGAAAAACAAAGCTGAATTATAGATTTGGTGGGAATGTAATAAGAATTACATAAATGTTGTCCGAACTTTGCTTTTGTTGAATATTTTGAATTTTTTTGTGGACTTGCTTGGATTTTCAAGTTCAAAAAGTTATCTGTGAAATGAGATCTAATCCAAATTGTTGCGTTTTTAAGTGGCGAATTGTCAGTCAGAGTGCCTTTTTTATATCAAGTTTGAACTTGTACATACTCAGTGCATTGTCCTCATCCTCTACTCGGCTGACTATTGATGCTGACTGCTGATATCGACTGCTAATCCAATAACGCCAGTCGCATTGAGCTACAATTTATTGCGGCAACAAAATATGTACATAAAATCGACCAAAAGGCTACTTGGATGCGGCCTGCGTGCCGGCATTACTATGCGCTGCACATTGGCATTGGCCGTTGCAATTTCCGCAATTAGCCTAAGTGCATTACAACAAAATAGCAACAAAACAACAGCAGCAACGACAACAACATTAACATAATAGAAAACGTCTAATTGTGGAGGAGCCAAGTCCAAGTCCTGCAGTGTTTATTAATTAGTGTCGTGAGTGCAAGGCACGCTCGCAGCCACCAACAGGACGCCACCACTGTTGGCATGCACTTAACACCTCTTACCCACACACACACACACACACACACACACACATCTACAGCAATGTTCATGTTTGCACGCACTCATTTGTACGTGTTTCGGTTTGCGTATGTGCGGTTGAATTTGTGGCTGATTGCGTGTGAATGAGTGTGTGAGTCAGCAGTAGGCCACGTTGTATCGGCGCTCCTACCTCATTGTGGTAATATAATTTACCTAAATTAGTTAATTAATTACATTTTAGTGTTTGCAATTGTCGCTATCGGGATTTCGCCCAGCCGCCTGACCCACGCTTCACTGCGCCCAGTTTTCCGAAAACAATCGTTTAATTAATTGAGCGCAATCAGTGCAGCCGCCGTGGCTCAGTTGGTTAGTGCGTTGGACCGCGAGTCGAAGGCAGCAACCTCAGGTTCAAATACTGCCTGTAATAACACCTAAAAAAAAAAATAACGGGAAAACTATCAGGTGTACAACTTTGCTTCCGCCGTTTTTTTCCAAAATTAAAAGCTTTATTGCGAAAAAGTGCTTACAGATGTATTATTCAAAGTATTGTCCGTCGCTAGCGACAACTTTCTCCCATCTTTCCGGCAATTTTCGGATCCCGGCTCGAAAAAAGGAGTCCTCTTTTGACGCTATCCATGAAGCAATCCATTTTTCCAATTCTTCGAAGGATTGAAAATGTTGATCTGCCAGGCCGTGTGCCATCGAACGGAATAGGTGGAAGTCAGAAGGGGCGACATCTGGGGAATACGGCGGGTGGGGCAAGACTTCCCATTTCAGCGTTTCCAGGTACTTTTTGACCACTTTTGCGACGTGAGGCCGAGCATTGTCGTGTTGGAGGATGACTTTGTCATGTCGCTCTTGATATTGTGGCCGCTTTTCTTTTAGCGCGCGACTAAGGCGCATCAGTTGCGTTCGGTAGCGATCTCCTGTGATGGTTTCACCCGGTTTTAAGAGCTCGTAGTAAATCACACCGAGCTGATCCCGCAAATGGCGAGAATTGGGCACATAAACGGACATTTTCGAGCGTGAATAATACGAAAACAAGAACAACTGTCACTGAAACGGCGATGACAATTCGTTAGGCACTGTCCACACTCACTTTAAAGGCATTACCATCTATGTATTTCAACCAGCCTCAGCCGGTACAGCCACCTATCGGAAAACGGCGGAAGCAAAGTTGTACACCTGATAGTTTTCTCTTTCGGTGGCTGTCCTCTCAGCTGGAAATGGCAAACCTCTGAGAGTAAAAATTGCTTATGAAAGAGCTCCCAACCTGCCCTTCGGAACCGGCATAAAACTGTAGGTCCCTTCCACCCGCGTACAAATTCACACGCACAACACGGGTGGT
Source organism: Melieria picta (assembly GCA_964056695.1). Taxonomy (NCBI): domain Eukaryota; kingdom Metazoa; phylum Arthropoda; class Insecta; order Diptera; family Ulidiidae; genus Melieria; species Melieria picta. The sequence goes on from OZ057398.1 coordinate 66,559,471, forward strand.
TGCGGGAAGCTAGGCCTTAGTCTCGCGTAAGCGGGCTGTCGTGCCAGTCAATTAATTAATTAAATCAGTGCAGAGCAGACTCTTTGCCATGCCCCAGCCCACACACAAATTAACCCATTAATGGCTGACCATAGATGATGAAAACTAATGACGTCTATGGGATGTGAAAGTTGGCAGGCAGCAGTTTGTGTTTATAGCGTTTAGCATGGATCAAAATTTCATTACTCTAACTTTATTGGTTCAAAAGTTAAGTATTAAAAAAAGGCGGAAGCTGCAATTGTAATGAAGTACAAAATTTCTAAATTATTTGAGTCTCAGTATTTTAAATAATAAAAAGATACAAAATCAATGGAGCGAGAATAATGAAATTTTATCACGTGATCAAGGAGATTTTGGGTTTTAACATACATACTTTTCAAGAAAATTCTATATAAATTTTCAAGGATATAAAGGATTAAAATTTTCAAACGACCTTTTTCATATCCTTTTTTTACAAATAAATAAAAAATCAATTTTATTTAAATTTTGGAGCCTTTTCTCTTTAATTTTATATAGATATCGTCATATTTTAACGAGGTTAAGTCTTCTTTATATTTTTTTCTTTTTATCCCCTTCAAAATTTTGAAGACCTTTTAAAAGGACAAAGGATGTAGAAATGAAAAACTGAGTACGCAGCATTACTATGTTTGGTCTTTACTTTCACGCCCATATGAATTTTTTTCGGTGTGAAAAATTTTTTTAATTTTTGTCGCATGGTGTATTCAAATATCGAATCAGCAGATTTGGGTTTCTAACGAATAGTTCTTTTTTTAAATGGGTACAAAGTTAGGCCAAAGTTAACCGACTTCCAGTTGTTCACAGGCATCTATTAGTACTAATTCGTCAACAACGGGTTAAGTGCTGAAAATGTTGCACGTAGTTGGTTGCATTAAATTCTAAAATGACTGGCGCGTGTGGTTGTGAGATCAAATGCGGCGACACATTTCGCTGTTCGCTGTCAATAGGCGAAACGTTTAATTGTTCAACAATTTTCTATTAATTGCACATTTCAAAGTTGCACGTTTCCCTGCTGCGCTCGTTTTTTTGCTGTCCTGCTTGCACCGAATGCTTCATTGTTGCCGTCGTTGACTTTCCTAATTAATGCGCCATACCTTTGCTTTTGCAATAATTCCTGCACTTTGTTTTGCCTTCTCCTGCTGCAGCTATTCTCACTTCAACTGCTGTGCAATTACAAAGTTTTGCTCGACTTTTCACGTTTCATTTGCAACTTTTTCCATTCGAGCAAAGCAATTTTTTCACAAACAAAAGCATTTGCAAAAATTCGCTGTAACATTGCTGATCAAAACTACAACAAACAACAACCGATTGTGCTGCCAGTGGAAAAGGGCTTTCAAATTTGAAATCATGTTGTGTTGAGAAAACTGAAAATGCAACTGTTGCATGTGGTAAGCAGTTTTACTGAAATTGTATGTTTCTCAAAAAAAAACAACTACAAAGAAAAATTTTACATTTTCAAGTGTTTATCAAATTTCAACAGAAACCACAAAAAAAATCAAAAAAATTCTGAAACGAGGTATTTCAAATGTTTTTTTTTCAATAATTACCAACCATTCCATAAAATCCCATAACTTCATTTTGCAACAATGAAATTATGGGCAATATTCAGCACAAATAAACGATAAATATTTTTCCAAATTTAGCACCGGTGCAGCATGCAACATGCAACAACACATTGCCAGCACAATTCGACAGCAGCAAATGCACTTTCGATCACACGGCCCAGAAACCGCAAACACCCTTAACCGCTATTGCCAATTGGCATTTGCGTTTGCTTGCCGGCGGGCTGGACGTCGACTGCAAAAAAACCCCGCTCAGAAATCCCCAACCCGATGCAGAGCCACGCGTCACTCGAGGCGCCTAGAAGCGTGCAATCACGTCCGTGTTGATGCACGTTCGCCAGCCTGCTTTTGCTGTAGTTGAAGCTGTAAAATCTGACAGCCTACAGTTTGTGGACGATTTTGCAATTTCCAGGCACACTTCAGTGGCGACGAAAACCGCAAAAGCGCCACACACCAACACAGGCATTCACACACACACATAGAAAACAGTTGGTGGTCAAGCTCCGCAGTGCAACACTCGAGTGCAAAGTGGCAAAGTTGCCTTGCACTCATTGGCGCAGCATTGAATTATTGCACAACATTTGCTCGACAAGCGGACAAACGGCCTGTGACGAAGCGTTAACACACAACGCGACACGAGCTCAGTTCAGTTTCACAAAGAACTGACAGAGCGGCGGCACTATGAAAGATCAATTGGAACTACGAACAGTAGAAAATCTCGGTGTCTCTATATTACTTTTTTCGTATTTAAATCATGAAAAACTTGCCTAAGAAGTATACACACGACATTTGAAATCGCCACGCCTCTTTGTTAGAGTTCTGGAGCTAGTTCACTTTTGAACAATTTTAGCTTAAAACGGGTTAAATTAATTTTGTATCAATATTTTTTAATTACAGAAAAATTATTTAATATTTATGGAAAAATACAAAATTATCATTTTTTGATTTTATTTAACAATTTTTAAAGAAACAGGGTTTTGATCAAACGCGCCCAATTCGTAGACTTCAATTAGAACACAAACTTTCCCTGATATCGCTGCAAATGATTGGAAATTATTTTGAGGATAACAGTATAATTTTTGTAATTTCCTTTGAATTCACTTCTAAAAATATTAATTTGTTGGTGCCTACTTAAATTAAACCCATAAATCATTCGTAGCTTTTGCTATAAGATGGCAAATGACAGGTAAGTTGCTTTCAGGCAACTTTGGGGTCGAAAGGGTTAAAGAAGCCATTGAACGTGAAGTCAGATGGGTTCTAAAACCAAATGGATGAAGTGTGAGTGCGCTCACGAAGCATTAAAGCTTCAAGAAACCACTACACATTTAAAAAGTCTCACTTACATTGAACTAACAATTAATTTACATTCAACTTTAATTTCAATTTTTGTTCAACTTCTCACTCAACAATATTTTCTGTTAATTGTTTTCAATTTAATTATTGAAAGACCATACAAACTCTTTAAAAACCCGCATTTCTGCCAGCATTATCGATGGAAAAAATCCACCTGTGCTGACAACTCGAGTTTATGAAATCTGCTAGTGGCCACTCAGCTGCATTACAACAACTCGATTGCTTTGTGGCGCGCCCAAAATGGCATTCGTGCCACAGGCAAATTAACACGGAACCGCATTAAAACTTTTACGCGCCAAAATAGGATTAACATAAAATTACGGCGCAATTCCCGCGGCGCGCTGGAACGCAACGGCGGCCGCGTATCGAAATTACAATCAGTAATGCTCGAAACCGATTATACGCACGCACCTGTCGTTTGGGCTGCTATTCTGCAATACTGTTATAGTTGTTGTTTTTTGTTTGTTGTTGGTGTTTTTCGCCATTACCGTTTGGGTGTTGCGCCATGTGCCCAGCAATCATTTACATTTCAAATGTGCAAATATGTCTAGCGACAACACTAATGATAACAGCAACAACAATAACAACAACAATAAGACTAACTATGGAGATAATAACAATGCGCATAACAAGCAGATTATAGTACATTATCGCCGAAATGCAGCGCCGGCAGTCGCCGCCAGTGTCGCCGTAATCAGGTCCCGCAAACGCAGGCTGTGCATTTTGTGGCTGAATTTCAGCGAAATTAAATGAAATTGTCAAATGGGAATTGAACGCAAATGCAAAGCGATTGATATTTATTTACCGCAAAATATTTGCGCACAAAAATACCACAACAAAAAAGCCAAAAAGCACTGGAGAAAAGTGCAGTGCCGCACTTCGATGACCACACAACAGGTCGAAACGTTGACTTTTCATGCAATGCAGGGAGGAATGGCGGTGAATGGCATCCGGTTGCATGCTGGGCAGTCCCCGCGGTGCTTGCAGCCAACAAAAGGCACACTTGCACAATTTTTCAACTGCAACAACACAAAAAAACCGCACACAGCGAACGGCCAACGGCGCACTGGGGCACACAGGCGGCTTAGCGGCAGCTATGCAAAATGGAAATTTTATTATGTTGCTCGCAGAATCTGTACATTTTCTATAGCAGCGAAATGCTTTGACAGCTGGAAAATCGACAGCGCAGCCGTCAGCCGCACCGCACCGCTGCGCCAGCGACCGGCGCAGAGCGCATTGCATCGTCGAGTCCGAGCCCAATTCATCATCATCAGCAGCAGCAGCAGCGGCGCTCGTTGGCGGCTTATAACAAATACAAAATCTATCGATTCTACGCCGGTTTGCAATTTGTTGCAAATTGTGGGCCATTTACAATTTGAATGATTTATATCGATTGCTTTCAATGTTGCAGCAGTCGTGGCGCCCCATCGACAGCCCCCTTCGACGCTGTTGTACTGCACAAATGCAGTTGCAACATGCAGTCACACGGCCGCAACAGTGAAATTCAAATTTTCATTGTGTTCATCAAAGAGGGAAATTTTTGTTGTTGCTGTTGCTTCATAGCAGGCCAAATTAATTGGTCGTCAAGTGCTGGAGCAACGTCAGACGTAAACGTCACAATTTCGCCAAGAGGAAGTGGGCGTTGTGGAGGAATAACTCAAGCGATGAGGTAGTCAGATTTATTCATTGCTTTCTAGAATTAGGATTTAGTATTTTCAATTCAATATTCAGTCGTTAGAAATTGATGGATACTTTATATTTACTTTAGAATTACTTTCAATCGAGATGGAGATTCAATATATGGAATGATTGAAAATTCCACATTTAGTCGTTAGAAGTTATTGCATCATTTCCTATTCAGAATTGTTTTCAATTAAGAATTCAGTCCTACGAAGTTGATGGAGATTTAAAATTTTTAATGATTTTCACTTCGGAATTTGGTCATTAAAAGTTGATGGAGATTTCATATGTAGAATGAATTTAGTCATTAAAAGTTGTTGATGGTTTCATATTTAGTATGATTTCCAATTCAAAATTCAGTCATTAGAAATTGATGGATACTTCATATTTACTATAGAATTACTTTCAATTCATATTTTAGTATTTGAAAGCTGATGAGGATTCAATATTTGGAATTATTTCCAATTCCACATTTAGCATCATTTCCTATATAGAATTCTTTTCAATTGAGAATTCAGTCATTAGAAGTCGATGGAGATTTCAAATATTGAATGATTTGGAATTTGGTTATAAGAAATTGATGGAGATTTCATATGTAGAATGAATTTAGTCATTAAAATTTATTTAGAGTTCATATTTGATATGATTTCCAATTCTGAATTCAGTCATTAGAAGTTGCTGAAAATTTTATATTTAGATGAAGCTCACTGAATTCTCGAGTGGCGATTGCAGTGCCGAATTGAAAGAATAAACTTTTTGTGTCATCAGACAATGATTTTCCGGCCCCTAAGTCTTTCTTCCTTGAGTCACTCAACCTCGTCCTTAGTTAATTAGTTAAATTTTTTTCAGAGGCTTTTATCTTAGTTTATAGCGTCTAAGTATGTAAGGACAATCTGTTATATTTTTATAGTCTCTAAGAACTCTTGTTCATAGACTGAATTAAATAAATAAATAAAAGAATTAAATTGGTCTTATCACCGCCAACAATTAAATACAGCAATTGTCCTCATTTTTTACGCAATCCAAATCATGCAAGTGTACAAGTAAACTAAGCGACCAAAAAAAAAGCAAACAAATTTCAAACCACACAACTGAGCAGTTAAATAGCGAAAGGCAAAATCCCTCCCTCCCTCTTTTCAATCGTTGTCACCGCAATCGAATTCCCGCGCACTCCGAACAGCGTTGCTGACCAGCACGCCCACACTCACACGCTTGCAATGTGCCGCTGTCATTTGCCTCAAACATGCACACATACAAACGCACACATACCTACATAAATATTGCAGACATGAGTGTACCGGCGGCAACTGACACCACAGCCGGAATGCATTCGGCGTCATGGCGTTTCTGATTTGGCTCGACAGCGTCTCTGTTTGTGGATGTGTGTGTGTGTGCGCGTGGGCGATTGTCGATTTCCACTGCACACTTTGCTGTTTTGATGCGCTCATATCCGCCTGTCGGCAAGTGCGTGTGCATTGGCGATATGGCAAATATGTCAACTGCACTCGATTGCCACCTTCCCTTCGCCTCCTCCCCTTGCCGCCTAACACTTGTACAGTCGTAACGAGTGCGCACTTACAAGTCCATTTTACACATTTCGCTGCGTTTTTGCCGCTGTTTCTCTTTCGGCGCTGGTTTTTTTCCGCTTCCTCACTGACTTTTTATGCGAATTTTTTCCCTGCATTTTTCGCTGTAAGCAAACCAGAGTATTTTCGCATATCTGCGCCGGCCGGATGTGGCTGCACCCACACCGACACACCACTCGTATCTGCGCACACATTTGAAATGAAGCAAAAGCATAAATGCAAATGCCCCTCGCACACTCACACACACACACAGTAGTGCGATCAAATACAACCACAATAAACGCATAAATGCTCGTGTGTGAATGGCATTGAAGGCAACTGATTATAACGTTTCTTTGCAGGGATTCTGCCATTTCCGGTGCCGCTGCTCAGCGCACCCGATTTGCCGGCGTGCTGAATAAATATTATAGGTGGCTACCGATATGTGCGTGCGTGCGTGTGTGGCATTTGCATTTCAATTGCTTATTATTCGAAGCAAATCTGCGCTGCTTTCAATTTGCGCACCGCTCACTGCTAATGCGAAAATTACGTGTGCGATACGCGGTCGAGTGCATCGAATATGGGCAAATAAATATACAAAAAAATCGTGTGCCGAGTGGCTGACTCGGCAAAGAAGTTTCCAATTGCCATTGAAAAATTGAAATCGATGCTGTGTGCGGACAAGCGAAATAAATTTGTAAATACTGTTTAGCAAATTGAAGCATTGCCGCAACTATGCGTGTGTGTTTTTTTTTTTTTTTTTTTTTTTTTTTTTTCGTAGGAAGTGGAAATCTTAGCAAGACACTAGAGGACCCGTATCCAATAGCGTGACCGATTAGCGGCCTAAAACCAACTCCCTTCACCACCCGCCCTATAAGAACCCCAGAGGACCACCATGAAAGGTATTGCGCCCTGGGGCAGGGACCAATTCACGCCGTTTGTCAAGTTACGGTACTGTACGTCTAGATTGTATGTCATCCGCCCTTAGTCGAAGCATTATTAATGCTATTAGTCGACAGCATGCGTCCCACTGCTCAAGCGAGCTGAGCATGCAGTCCATCAGTCCATCCAGTGTAACTGGCCCTTTTATGATTTGCTGGAGGGACAATCTCACGTCAGAGAATCTGCTGCACACGAGCAGAACGTGTTCTGCGTTCTCGACCTGTCCCCTACAGACGAGACACTGTGGGTCCTCAACCAGCCTAAACTTATATAGATACTCCCTAAAACATCCGTGACCAGATAGGAACTGCGTCAAAAAGAAGTTTACGTGTCCGTGGGGTCTACCTGTCCATCTTTGTATGTCTGGGATCATACGTCTTGTCCAGCGTCCTTTGGTCGATGCATCCCACTCGCGCTGCCACTTAGCCATTGTGTTTGGCCGTTCGGTCACCACTAGTGCCAAGGTGCCTTGCTTTTTGTGCTTCCATACCGCAGTCGCTTCATGTACCAATAAGTGGATTGGAATCCGACCAGCGATAATGTCCGCTGCGTCAGCCGACACTGTTCTGTATGCGCTGCAGACTTTCAGCGACGCTAGGCGGTGGGTAGATGCTACGCCTCTCGCGTATGATTTGACGGCCATGGCTGGGGCCCAGACAGGGGCAGCGTACATAAGCATCGATGTACAGACATTGGCAAGCAACTTTCTAATCTGGGGGCAGGGTCCCCCGATACTTGGCATTAGCCGCGTTAGGGCAGTCATAACACGCCTTGCCTTTTCGCTTGCGTAGCTTAAGTGCTCTTTAAAGCTCAGGCGGTAGTCTATAATCACACCTAGGTATTTGATGTGGGGCGCGGATGTGATGCGTGTGTGTGGCTGTGTGTGTGTGTGGTGGTCAACTAAAAAGAGGCAATGTGTAAGAGAGAGAACAAGAGGAAGTTGTTGCACAAAAGAAAGAATGAAAAATTTTGAATTATGAGAAATGTGAGGAAATTTTTTATTTAAAAATCAAATGCGGTATTCATAACACAGTGCGACAAAAATTAAAACAATTTTTACTTTATTTTTATTTTATTTTTTTTTATTACTCTAACTTTATTGGTTCGGAAGTTATTAAAAAAAGGCGGAAGCTGCAATTCTAATAAAGTAAAAATTAAAATTGATTTGAGTACCAGTATTTTAACCTTCGCCTTACCAAAGAATTTTGTGTACGTCGTTTACCAATACCCACCCAGGTGACCTCAGTGTTTTTTGTATAGATATATGGCAAATGAAAGTCGAAATCCTTGCTTCCCTGTGTTACGCCTTCTCTGTTTTGTTACTACAGTCGTGTCTGGGTATAGTGAACACCCTATATAGTGAATACCTCGATATAGTGGACACTCAAATTTTGACATGGAGCTTCTAAATATTGAACAAAATTGTGAAAACAATTTGAAGAAAAAAAAAAAGAAGTATATTTTGAGCAAATAAAACTATTTTTTTGAACAAAAATGTTAACCTTAATATAGTGAACAACCTCAATACTGTGAACAGGCCTTGCAATAATTAGTTCACTATATCCAGACACGACTGTACTTACAATTCGAAATTGAATTTTTGAAAAAATAATGAATTTTTGAAAACAAACTTGAATTTTTGGAAAAAAATTTGATCTGTGGACTGTCATAAATCGAATCAGGAATCATTAACAGAGCTGTGGAAAAAAAATGCATATCCATTGTACCGCGCGACCATGGCCCGAAACAGATTCTTCGATATTCTGTGATTTTTACGATTTGATTGGCATGCTACCAGAGCTGCTTGGCAAAAGGACGACAAAGCTGCACCCATGAGGGATGTGTTTGACATGCTGAACTCAAATTTCAGTACATATTATAGGCCGCACGAATAAATTACGGTGGATGAGCAGCTGTTTGGGTATAGGGGCCGTACTCGGTTCACCCAATATGTGCCGTCTTAAGCTAAGGTCCCACGATTGCCGCAAATGCGCCGATCATAGCCCGATCTGGTCGGGCATTGACTACGCAGGAATTGTCAATTGAGCAAAACGTTTTTTGTTTGGATCACACGATTGCCCCAATTGCGACAAATTTTGTCGGCTCAACCTAGCGAACAGAAATATCGCACCGAACGATTTCATAGGTAGGTCACACGATTGCCCGAATCGAAACAAAAATTGAAATAAATTCTCAAAAAATTTCAAAGCACCGACAAAATTTGTCGGCCCCTATGGTTGGCGCTCGAGTTGCCGACAAAATTCGGCTCAATTTTTAATTTTTTTGTCTGGCTTCAACTGTTCACACGATTGACGCTACAGTACCGATTTCGTTCGGCGCAACAGAGGACAGATCGAATATTTTTGACATTTGCGCCGAAACCGAATCGAGTTCACACGATTGGCATTTGAGTTTTTTAAAAATGCGTAAAATTTCTACGCATTGCGGCAATCGTGGGATCTTACCTTAAGCCTGCCAAGTATGGCATTAAAATGTGGTGGGCCTGTGATTCAGCCACCTACTATCTACTGCATGGACAAATTTACACTGGGAAAGTTAACAACAGTCGAGACGTTAACCAAGTTGAGTGTATTGTGAAAGATTTGGTCGGTATATACAGAGGGTCAGGAAGAAACGTTACCATGGATAACTTCTTCACAACATTGTCATTGGCCAAAGAACTAGCAAATTGGAACATGTCGATTGTAGGCACAGTTAAAAAAAACAAGAGGTATGTTCCCAACGAGTTCAAATCATTACGAACCAGAGAAGTCACGTAAAGCTTATTTGGATTTATTGAAAATGTGAGTATGTGTTCCTACGTCCCAGCTAAAAATAAGTCCGTCGTTTTGCTGTCTACAATGAACAGAAATTATGCTGCAACTGGCCAAGACAAAAAACCAGAAATAATATTATATTATAATCAGACTAAAGGTGCCGTGGACACAATCGATAAAATGCTGTCCTAAGGACAGTCTATGAAGCGATCACAAAGACGGCAGTTCCTTGAGCACCTGGGTGAAGATCTCTGTTTACCTCTAATTTTGAATAGATCCAAAAATCAAAAGGTGGTTGGAAGATTTACAGTTTGATTTTCCAACAGTACAATGTTTATTGAAGCAAACCCCGTTACCGGAACTTCCATGGATGAGGCAGATTTTAAATGAAGATGACTTTGAGGCAGATTTTAAACTTAAACGGGACGCCACTGGTCGCAAAAAGCTCAAGGGTAAATGCTATACACCTAATTCTGTTTTTACACGGTCTTTTTTACACGGTTTTGATTTAACTCGGTTTGAAAATAAAAAAATTTTTAATTTTTCGTGCTAAATGGAATAAAATCTTGTAAAAAAATTAAACATTTTTTTATTTTCAAACCGTGTTAAATCGAAACCGTGTAAAAAAAGACCGTGTAAAAACAGAATTAGGTGTATTTGCCACAAGCCAGGCAAAAGAGAAATATACGCCACAATTGCATAAAATGCAGGAAGCCCACTTGGGCGGAACACTGCGTCAGCCAAACTAAATGTGAAAATTGCCATCTTAATTCGTCCACACCATCAAACCAATAATATTTATCTATTAAAAAAAGTTAAAAAAGGAACAAGAATTTCAAATAAAATGCGTACAAATATTTTAAAACCACTTTTCCCCCTTTTATAAGGCAAGGTAATAAAAATATTTGACTAGGGTCACCCGGGTGGGTATTGGTAAACGATGAACATAAAATGACAAATTGCATGTTTAATCATGAAAAATATTTCCAAAAAATTATTTGTTTATCTTATTGACAACTAATTCAGAATTTGTTCAGTGAGTCGAAATCATAACTGGATTGGATTAATACTCGGGCAGATATCAAACAATAAATATCAAAAAGGTCACCCGGGTGGGTATTGGTAAGGCGAAGGTTAAATAATAAAATGATACAAAATCAATGAAGCGAGAATAATGACATTTTCACACGTGATCAAGGAGATTTTGGGTTTTAACATATTTACTTTTTAAGATGTACATTTTTTTTATTCTATTTTTTTATTCTATGCACATTTTCAAGGATATAAAGAATTAAAATTTTCAAAGGACCTTTTTCAAATCCTTTTTTTACAAAGAGATAAAAAATCAATTTTATTTAAATTCTTGAGCCTTTCCTCTTTCATTTGGTACACATACATTTTGAAGTCCGTTTTTAAAGGACAAAGGATGTAGAAATGAAAAACTGAGTACGCAGTATTACTATGTTTGGTCTCTAGTTTCACGCCCATATGGATTTTTCGCGGTGTGAAAAATGCTGTCGCATGGTGTAATCTGTGGCAAATATCATGGTAAAAGCATAAATTTTCCTTAAATAACTACAAACTGTACTGGGGGCAGATTTGTGCTACGTTGTGCTCTCTGAACTGAAGCGCACAGCAACCTTGGCCTGAACTAAATGCAACTCTGCACTGTATAAAGTTAAAAATCAGCTTTTATGATGGCGCACTGTTTAATTCGTTCACCTATTTAGAGATCCGATTATGTTTGCACAAGTCTACTGAGATATTATACAAAATTTTCATGAAAGTTTAAGGACAATGAACAATTCTGAGAAAACACCAACAATTTCTGCACACACACATCCATGTTGAAACGCAATGCTGCGAATGAGCAGGAACGATTAACTCTGTCCGTGCGTCCATGCTTCATAATTCTGCGTCGCTGCTTCTGTTTTATTCGTCTGCTCACTGGTCTGTTTAAATGATTACGTTCTCCATGCGTCAATGGTATTTCCAAAGAAGTACAACTTAATGACTCCTTCAGCTCATAGCAAGCACAGAACAATAATAATTTCCCAGTACTGTTGGCGCTTGAATAGTCGACTTTTTCATACAATGTTTATTTTTTAAATTTAAAAATAAAAACAAAGGTAATATTCAACGTAAAAATTATTTAATTAGTTTTTGTGGGAAGGAAGAAATTATCATGATACAGAAAATAAAGGTAGAACCGCTGTCAAATTTTTTTACATTAAACGTGTTTATTGATGTTTTTCGTTTTCGTAAAAAGCTTGAGTCGTGATGCCACCTCGATAAAATATTAAATTAGTGTTATTTAAGATTCTAGGAATTTAAAGATTTTTTTTTATAAACACGGAATAGACATTTCACTAATACATTTTGGGCGAAAGTTAAAAATGTAAAAGTATTAAAAAAAGTATTAAAAAAAAGTTCAAGAGATTTTCTAACAACAGTAGAAAATCTGTTCTCAGATCCTCTCTCTCTCCTTTTCAAAGGAGAACGCCAAAAAATCGTTAAGTGTCAGATGCGCAACATGGTGGCTGAGAAGAAGCATTGGCTCTACCATGATTTTTTTATCATGGAAATTATATTGAAATCTTTTAATGACTTCAACTGAGGAAAGTAAAAAAAATGTCTCCTACGATTTCGTAGACTGAATGAAAAACCACAAAACCTTTTTTTGGACATTTTTGGCTTTGATTTTCGGCCATACCCAACCAAAGCTTGCAATGAACAATTTGTCCGATAAAACGTCATGCCAATTAATCGGTCAAACACTAATTGCCACACGAAAACGACGACGACCTCACTGAGTATGAATGACGCTTGGGTTGCCGGATAAAAAACCATTTCTGGCATTTGTACGTTTGTGTGGACATTTTGAGTGTCTTTAGCAGGAAATCATTTGGTCACAGCGTAAAAGCTGCTTACGGCTTGTGGGGAGTTGCAGTTTTTCAACATACCAACTCATCTGCGTACACAGTTGTTTGTTTTTTTGTTTGTTTGTTCATTTGTATACACCAATGCATTGGTCCATTTTCGGCTACTTTGCACTGCTTTGCTACAAAGCTTTGGTTTTTCGAACTGCTGAGCCAAGGCACATAATCAACACACTTTTTTAATTTGCTTCTTTCTACATGAATTTTTCTTGCTCTTCGCCAACTGAATCTCAAAATGATAATGTAAACTTTTCAGCAATACTATACAAAAATAACAACAACCAAAAATTGCCAGTTTCGCTATGAAATAAACAAAACGAGACGCCAAGCCCATCTTTTGAATGCGAGACATGTGCGAATGCGTCCAAAAACAAAGCGCCAGAAGAGAAAACAAACCACGAGCAATGCGAAAAAGGTGGCAGCAAAAAGCGCCGCTGAACTTTTCAAACTCACACTCATTGCTAAATTGAATAGAAAATTACTTTCCTGCTGAAGGTCGCTGTTGTTGTGTAGTTGTTGCTGTTCCTGCTGCCGCTCGACTGCGAATGCTGCATTGCAATTAATGGCGCTTCCTTCCTGGCCGCGCTCGCCTAGTGCGCTGTGCGTCCGTCTAGCCAGACAGACGCACAGACAGACAGACGCATCGCTAAACCGACACAAGTTCAAACGTTAACGAAGAATTTTTCATTAAGCTTCACACCGCCGGACATGCGCCTTTCTTTTATTTCCATGCGGCGCTGCACTAAATGAGCGTGTAATTCTAATTAACTTTGACTCGAAACGCGGAGGCAATTTTGTTCATTTTTTACCCAAAACTTGCATGTTGGATTTATGAAAAAGCAGCTTGATGGAGCAAAGGGAATCGTGAAGGAAGCTTTCCAATGTTTGTTGGTAGTTCAAGCGCAAATTTGGAGCGTTGCCGTGCAAAAACATCAAAGCGGCTTTAGCAACAACAACATGGCGCAAAAGTGAGCAGAATAGGTGAACTGCACTGCGTTGGCTTTCGGCAGATTTCAAGGGAAATGCTAACAAGTCGAGCCAGCAAGGCAACTTTGAAGCGAGTTCGTTCTGGTGCAGCGGCGCTCGAATGTGAAAGCTTCCCCAGCGAAGCCAAGAAAAGGCTGAAGGCTGAGCTGGAGGAAGCAACTGCGTCTGTTGAATGAAATTAAGTAAATTTTTTGCTTGTATTTTACTTAAGTAATTGAAATTTTTATGGATTTTTGATTTTTTTTAATTCATTCAGTTTGTCCTGCTGTGTGTCGTCGCGCCCACAGTCCAATCAATTCGGTAGTCCGGCACTCAGCGCAACTGCTTTGCCGCTCAAGTGTTTCTAATTGGCACTGCTGCCGCGCCTCAGTTGAAACGCTGCTAAATATTAATAAATTCATTGTCATTGATTGTTTTGTTGTGTCGATGGCGGTCTTTTTCATTTCGTTTTGATTTATTTATGCCGATTTATCAATTGCAATTAAGTAAGTGAGTTTGACTGCGCCTCAGGGCTTCAGATTCTGCTGTATCCAGTCCATGTAGTCGGCGACGCGCGTGTACACCGCCGGCCATCCGTCCAGCCCACAGCGATTGCCGAACGACACAATGCCCTCGAGGAACCAGCGGCCGCCCTGTGTGCGGTCGCCCTGCCGCATCAGCGGGCCGCCCGAGTCGCCATCGCAACTGTCCTTGGCGAACTCGCCGCCCGCACACAGCTGCGACGTAATCAGATTGACGTTGCGCGTCTCGAACTGACGCGCGCACGAGTCGTGATCGGTCACCGGCACGTCCAGCTGCTTCTTCACGTTGCTCTGGCGTGCTGCACAAACGGAGAGGCCAACAATTTTGTAGCGATTCGAAAAGCAAAACGGCCAACTTACCCAGCAAGGTGCGTCCCCAGCCGGCCACCACCAGGCGCTCGCCGACCGCAATGGCCGTGCGGCTGCTGCCCAGCGGCAGGCACACCGGCCGAATAAAATCCGTGTACGTGACGTCCGCATTCAAACGTATCAGCGCGATATCGTGATGACGGTTCTTGCCGCTGGTGCTGAATTGCGGATGCGGGATCACCTCCTCGTAGCCCAGCTCCAGCACTTTGTTGTTGCAGTCGTCGAGTATGCAATCAACCTCGCTGTTTATGTCATATTCGCCCAAACGGACGCGGGCGCTGAAACGACACAAGCAAAGCGGATAAGGCACACAAAGCCAGTAGAAAATGCGGGCGGGGCAAACATAAACAAAGGCAACAATCGAACGCTTTTCCCATACATAACCATCTGCGTTATGTTTACGACAATAACAACAACAATGACAAGAACGGACCCGACAGGAAACGTTTCGTTAGGAACGTGCCACCTGTCATCTTAAAAGGATTATAAAGCTCCTTCCAAGGATTTTCACGTTCTGTTCAAATCAATTGAATACTAAAATGGGCTCTAGTGGACTTATAAAGCTGTTATAGGGTAGATCTTATATTCGCTATGGTCCTATTCCAGAAGGATTAAACTCCTTTCTAATCGATTATCTGTTAAATCTCCTTTCGAATGAAATTTCCTTTGCTTGCTATACTTCATACATTCTAAAATTCCTATTTTCATGTAAATCTTGTATGCACGGCTGGCTTACGTACAGTGGGCCCACCTCCGTCTCTATGGCGCCCTGCACACAGTGGGCGGCTGTCAGCACATAGCGCTGATTAATCAAACTGCCACCGCAGTTGAGTTTGCGATTTCCGTTCTCTGCAAAGAACAAAACCAATATTACAAAAATGCGAAAGTAATCTGCAATATCGTCGATAAATATTTGCAACATTGCCGAGCGTGCAAAGACTGAGCAAGTCACACATTTGATGCATGGCTGCGTTTATTAGTTTTCATTATTTGCGCGCTGACATGTCGTGGCCCACTCACTCTCGATGTACTCGAGCAGCACCATCCACGGGTACTGGTCCAGCGCCGTGTCGTTGCCGTTGTAGATTCTATCGGCCAGCGAATTCGGGCCGCAGGCCGGCGGCTCCGGCAGCACATTGCCGCGTCCGTTGCCGGGCGAGGCGCTGACAGCGGCGGTGCGACGCGTTGTGGGTGTTCGTGCAGGCGAACGGGTGGTGGTCGTCGTAATGTAATCCTTATCGACGGTACAGCAGACGAACGGCGCTCGACCGAAACCGTTCTGGCACTGCGACTTCAGCAGGAAGTCGCGCTGCTGCGGCGACAGGTTAATGTTCTGCACCACTTCCAGCAGCGGCGCGCACTCGTAGATGGACACGCAGTAGCCGGCATTGCGATTCGGATTGCTGCAGCGAACTGTGCGGGACGAAAAGGCAGAGGGGACAAGGTCAGAGCAGATGCGCAATCCGAGCACAAGCAACGAAAGCGTCGCCAGATAATTCTTACAAAGCCAACGACTTGTTTTATGGTCACACAATCGCACAAACTTGAAAGCTGCAATTAACTTGCTCGCCGCCAGTCGAGTGTCACCTTGTCTGTGGCTCGCTGCGGCAACAACAAAGCAACCGCTTGCATTGATTAGGCTCGTGACTCACTTTGCGCACAAGTTGTCGGTTTTTTGCTGGTCAAAAGTACTCACACTGTGCTGCACACGCGTGCGTTAGGCCGAGCAGCAGCGTCATTCCCAGCCACCGGCGCAGCAGTGTGCTTGGGTTTTTCTGTCTTATCATTTTACGATTCGCGTATTGGGTTTTTGTTCAATTATCGCACAGCAACTTGACCTCGCACGCACGTTCCGCTCCAGCAAATATTCCAAACAACTAACAACAACAACAACTTATACTTGACTATTTACACCGTTAAGTAGCGCACGTATTGAAAAATTTTAAATAAAATCCCAAACCGCAAATGACAAAAGCATTCGAAGAATATTTTCCTGCTCGACCGCTCGTTGTCGACTGTGTTCGAAACGCGACTGAATCAAGATCTGAGTCGAACACGTTCAATTAACTGTCGGCGAACGTCACTTGGCTTTTAGTGCAAAAACAACAAATCAAATCACAACAACAACGACATGGATCAAGCTTGACTAGGGCCGTAATCAAGTTTTGATTCGCGTTTTATTTCGCGTACGGATTTGCTCGTTAATTGTTTATTTCGGAGATGCTGAGAACATTTGTTCTTGCCTACACTGCGAGAAACGACGATTGCCGGCAATACGTTAGCAGCGAAAATTCTACAACTAATTTGCCGTCAAGGGTTAAGAACGAGCAAATTTCGCAACTTGGCGGCACGCTGAGATTTCAGTTTTATTTAATGAGTGTTATTAAAAAAAACTGGTTTTACAGGTAGCGGGTGTGGGTAACAAATTGTGTTCCATAAATATTTTGAATACGTTTGCGCTAATGATTTTGTTTACCTTTTGTTACGGGACGTAGTACCAGTTAACCATTTTATTAACAGCAACAAGTTGAATTAGTTCACTTCATTGTTGCATTACAAAAAAATTATTAACATAGTAATTATTAACATAATAATTATTAAATCTTTTACAAGTCTCTTTAGACTGGCTGAATCGATCCAATGCTGATGCCACATTCATGGAACCAGGGGCGGATTCAAAAAAATATTTCGGGGGGTTTCAAAAAGTAATTCTTTAATATTCATAAAATGCCTTTTAATTTGTATGTAGTTTTAAAGTCGATCCTAATATTTCGGGGGGATTTCAACCCCCAAAACACCCACCTGCATGGAACGCTTCACAACTAGTGACGAGACATGAGCAGACGAGTTCTACATATAAACAAGTCTACGGAGAATGGAGCACAAAAGACAAGTCGAAAACGAAAAACAACCACTTCGATGTCGCTAAAAAGTCAAGTCACACATTGAGTGAGTGCAGTACACGAATTCTGTTCAGAACAACGGGCAGTCAATAAAGACGAGTTGCTATAGTATTTGACCGCATTGAAGCATTTACGCCAGAAAACTCATTCGAATCAATCAGATTTGTGAAAGAACAATTCAACAGTGCAACAGTTGCGGTCGATTTTGAGGCCAAAAAACCAAGAGATATCATTGCTCAATCAAAATATTTACCAGATCTGACTCCGTTTGACTTCTTTATGTTCTTGAGACTAGAAATACTGCTTTTTGAAGAACACTGGCATTTGCTAAGAAATCGAGTGCACAACAACTATGAGTGTGTCAAGTTTTGCTATGTTGAACCGCCGAAGAACTAGAGTCCCTTTTGGGTCTGCTTGGACTGAAGAAGTGCTTCAAATCTTGCAATATGGAGGTTGCCATTCCGTCGTTGATGCACTTTGTTGTCTTTTTGAGACAATCGAAACAGACAACTTGACAACTCATTCATTCGCTCCCTCATTGTGCAAATATTTGTAAACATCATACAAACAAACTTCCTAGAGCAACAGCGAAAACCTCAACTTTGTTTGTCATATCAGCGAAATAAGATGTCGTAAATGAATTCCAAGCCTAGGCAAGAGCCAATAATTTTGACTGATTTACATTTTGCATAAAATATAAAAACAAAAATCAACAAACACAAAAATCAAAACACACGAAAAATCTATATACTCGCAAAACAAGTGGCCAGATGTAGTAAAACTGCGTTTTTAGTTTTTCTTTCTGACGTCAGGATTTTTTTTAAAGGACTTTGAAATCTCAAGGACATGTTTATTTTAAAAAATTTAAAAATTTAGTACATTGTAGAATAACAATATGGGTATCAAATGAAAGAGAAAAATCTTTAGAATCTTAGAAAATTTAATGTTTTGGTGCAAAAGGACGATATTGAAAATGTCCTTTTAAAACTTTATTCTTGAATATCCTTGGAAATTTCCAATATATTTTTTTTTTAATATATCTTAAAGACTAATATGTAAACTACCACATCTTTGAGTTTCGTCCTTCTAACTTGATTAAAAAAGTCTATGCAAAATTCCTAAAGATTTAAATTTATTTGCTAACTGTACTTTCTCACTTTTTGCTTAGTCAAATTCAATAGCGTTTTTCATTTGTTATATAAATTAGCACCGAAATTCAACATTTAACCCTTTCCCACCATAAAGTTGAACGCTGCCATGTGGCTAACCGCTTCAGCTGGCTTTGCAGCACACAGCAACACTTCACTACTACCCCCTCCCACCTTAAGAAATGCAAAAGCAAGTTCAATGGCACACAATTTGCACTAATTGCTGCGCTTCGCGACAAGCGGCGACAGCGCTCGACCATTTCGCCGCGTGTCATTAACCGGCAAACGAACGTTTAAGACGCACGAAATTCAAGTTGAGGGCATAAAATGCTGCCACTAATTGCAAGTGTTGTCCGTATTCGGCAAATTCAATGTCACAGCGGACACGTGTCGCCAACGCAAATATTCATTTGCAGTAAATAATTTGGCGAATTAAAAACTTGACAAAACAGAACATTTTGCAAATTTCGCCATTAAACTGGCAGACACTGTCAGGCAACACATTTCACCTCGGCCAGGCCTGTCAAGTTGCAACGATAAAAAATGCCACAAGTAGGAAACTGTTTGCCTAGCAATTTGTTGCGCTGGCTGACAGCAACTGCAGCAGCAACTTTTGCTAACATAATTTGTTAAAATGTTGCGCAAATTTATAACGCAAAGAGAATTGCAACACACATTCCGACGCCGACCGAAAGACAGACACACATGAGAGCATCTGGAGTGGATGTGTGCAGAATAATGCGGCACAACTCGCCGAAAATCCGGCACCGAGTTGAAAAGTCAACATTTAAACTAAAGCGAAATTTGCCATCGTCTGTCTGACAGGCAGCTCGAATGCCGTTGCAGTTTATTCGAAGCAATTTGCATGCATTACTCATGGCAACTCTCCGTGTTTGTGTGTGTGTGTGTGCGTAGATGTCACAGCGCCACAGCGCACTCGAAGCGGCATCCGGTCGAAGGGCACTTGTGGCACTTGAACGGAAGTCATAGACATTTGGTTGCCGCCCGAAGAGTAGCGACAGCAACTCATGTCGCAAATGAATTGCACGCACAACGACGAAAGTAAACAGCAACATCCAGAATATCCGTTTAGGCGACTCACACGCGGCAAGTAAACAAATATAAATAAGCAAGCACAATATTTGCCCAAAAGCAATGAACTGTGTATACTTAAGTTGCAAAGCCGCAGTGGACAAAAGCCAACTGGACAAAAGCGCAGCGGATCATAGAAATTTATGGATATTCAAACTCAAAGCGAAATCAATCATTTGATTAATGATGAACGGATTTAAAGGCGCACAGACGACGACAACAAAGGCGCAGAAAAAGAAAAATAGCAAAATAAGAAAAAAAAGAGTAAATATTGCTTTATGCAATGAATTGCATGGCGGTTGAGGGGGAGGTGGCGAAAAAATGCAAATAAATTCTTTGTTGATTGCCAGTCGACTTCTCGGAGCTGGAATGCTGGAATGCGCAAAGCAATTGAAAGCCGACTCGAGCAGAGTGAAGCAATAGAAATTATTAAAGCATGTTTTTGCAGCAAAGAGGAAAACGAGGTCTTTTGTGTTGGACGCATTTAAGTGATGTCAATCGATTTGCCCGCACCTGGGACACACGCCGCACAGAAATGGTTCAAAAAGTACAAAGAACTTGGAAATGTTGTGTAGGATTTATTGTCATAGGTTTCTAATATTTATTTCTAATATTTAAGCGACGATGAAAAGGCAGATCAAAGATTCCGCTGGTGCGTGGAATGGGATCGCGGGTGACCCTAGCGGTGTCTAACTTTTTTTTACTTTTTGTTGAATGAAAATGTTTAACAACTGTCAGATTTTGCACGTAATTAGTATCCTTGGCGACCGTCTGGGCTTTGTTAGTGTGTGAAGCAACGCTTAGCCCCAACACAATCGATAGGCATTGCTTGTCATAAGGTTTGGTTGGCTTTATTTATTTATTTCATTTAAATTTAGGTTAAGGATATGTTAGAATGGATTGAAGATATTAGCAGCATTATTATTAGCATTATTATATTAGCAAACTTAGCCTATTAGAATTTTTATTGTATTCATTGGCTAATCTAAACTAAATAACAAATTAAAAAATAAATAAAAATGGGGCGCTAAAATTTGAAATGTGGACCACACATCTCACCGTGGAAGTTCAACCAGCTGGTGTCGTTTATCAAATTTTTTAAGCTAAAAACTGATTTCAATTTATGTAACCGATTTTTGGCTCAGCAGCAGGTCGACCATGCGCTATGAAAAAGCAATGACACTGACCCAGAAATGAATAGACCACATATCATCTGGCAACTGAGGTGGAATTGGAACGATTTGAAGGTCCTGGCTCACTACAAGCAAAAAACCTAGTAGTGCAAGTTTCATTTTAACAGAAAAGCAGCAGCAAACTTGATTCTGCTGAGTTGTTTTGCAAAATTAATGCATTCGAGTTTGTTGGAGCTATTCAGAACCAGAGCTGTTTGGCTTTGGTTATCGATTTCAATGCGTTATAAATTTTTATTTTATATGTTAACCCTTTCGACCCCGAATTTTACCCTGTGTCTCGATATTACTTTTTGGTATTTAAATCATGAAACACTTTCATACCTAAGAAGTGTGCACACGACATTTGAAGTCGTTTTGTTAGAGTTCTAGAGCTAGTTTAAATTTGAACAGTTTTGGCTTAAAACGGGTTAAATAAATTTTGTATCAATATTTTTTAATTACAGAAAAATTATTTAATATTTATGGAAAAATACAAAACTATCACTTTTTGATTTTATTTAACCATTATTAAAGAAACAGAGTTTTGATCAAACGCGCCCAATTCGTAGACTTCAATTAGAACACAAACTTTGTCTGATATCGCTGCAAATTATTGGAAATTATTTTGGGGATAAGAGTAAAATGTTTATAATTTGCTTTGAATTCACTTCTAAAAATATTAATTTGTTGGTGCCTACTTAAATTAAACCCATAAATCAATCGTAGCTTTTGCTATAAGATGACAAATAGGTGAAGTTGCTCTCAGGAAACTTTGGGGTCGAAAGGGATAAGGATTTCAAAGTGAAGCAGAAATTCACTTGTTGCTCTTTTACATCCAACACTCTGACGAACATTATTTCCTTGAGTGCAGAGCGCCAGCGCAGACAATTACTTGTTGCCCGGAGCTGTTGCAGCAAGCAGCTTAACGAGATCCTCGGCAGTCTTCTGTCCGACCGCACGCTGAAGCACTCGACACTCGGACTTGGGGCAGACAACAGACGGCAAGAAAGACGCATAAAGCGACTTGGCGCTGGGCAAGAGGAAATTTTATTGCATTTGCAGTGCACGCTGCAGGAGCCACAGGGCTATCTAAACGTTTTCGTTTGCTGGCCGGCTGCTTCTGTTGTGCACCAATTATACTTATGAGTTACTCAAATAAAGTGCTCTGCATAATATTGCACAGTTGTAGCTTTGCCTTTGTTGTTGTTTTATTTAATTCTTTTAGTTTCGGTTGCAGTTGGAATATTGCGAAAAATGTGTGCTTTAATATTGCATTCGATGAGTTGTGAAAGCGCAAAGTAATTGCAAACTCTGCTGGCGTGGAAGAAAATCTAATGAAATTTCGCAGCGTCAGCAAAGGACGAGCATTCGTTTATATATTCTTTCTGTTTTCGACTTTGTGTCAGTTAATTTTGACTGCGCTGCCAACACGTTAAAACGTCTTGCAACTAATATGATTGGCGAGTGCGCAACATGCAGCATCCTTTCAATACAAGAAACAACAGCAACAACATAAGCCACACACACAGCCAAGAAAGCACCCAAAGCAGCAAATCGAGATAAGAGCTGCAATGAAAAAACATATAAGAACAACAACACAAAAACTTGCAAAGCAAATAAATATGAAACGTTGTGCGCCGGTGGCAACGGCAATCGCTTTATGCCAGCCACTCCCCCCGTTGCGCTGCACTCAACGTGCATAATATCAGCTTATCACACACTTGACGCTTCATCGTTGCGCAGCGCGAAATAAAAACGTCTCTTATTATGGGGGAAAAATGCTAAATGCAAAGACGCGACGCAGTTGTTCCTACTCTTGCGACTTGCCGCCTCGTGTGGCATGCGGCAGTCGCTGCAGTATTTTCTTCATGATTTTTTTTTTATTTCAGTTGTTTAGTTGCATGTGCAACAGCATCGATCGCAAGCGAGCAATCACTTGAAAAGGTAGTTAAGTTACAAAATATTAAATGTTGCATACTGCACGGCTCTCATGCAGACACATTTCTGCATGCAAACGTCTGATGCTTGGCGTGCAGTTTTTTTATATAAATGTATTTATTAAAGCCTTTGGTAGTTGTATTACTGCTAAATTTATTTGCATTATTATTTTTTCTTGACGTGCAACAACCAGAATCTTGCTGGAACATTATCGTATTTGGCTCACAGAAGCATTAACACTAGAATGCCCGACAATCTGACCTACTTAAAATGCCCATCTGTAGTCATTTTGACTACAATATTGTTTACTGACATTTTTTAATTTGATTGGTTTTTAAGTAGCAAATATGAATAAATGTGCACGAGATTAAAATAAAATAAGTATTTCATTTTTATTTTTTTATGGTTTACAAAGTAAATTCATTTAAATATAATGGCGTACTTTTTACACATAAATGGGATAAAATGGAATGAAATTTGGAATATGTGAATGAATTTTGTGAGTGAATTTTGGATTGAAAAACTTGGGAATTGTCACAGCCTTTTATGATATATTTTTTTTTTTGCAATTATTTGAAATTTTCATTTTTTGCAATTGAAGATGCATATTTGTCTATTTATCAGTAAGAAATTAACTTTTGCTGAAAATTTTATATAGGTAGTCAAATGACTCCTTTTGGGCCTTTAACCCTTTCGCTATTTTGTTGCCATATGGCAACATGCTACTTTGTGGACATATCTTGACATAGTAAAGGAAGAAAAAGCAGAAAAAATTAGAGAACTTTTTAATTTGACGTTTTCTTTCAATTTAGAGACTTTTTTTTAATGTTCGCTGAAGTAAGTGAAGAAATATTCAAATTTTCGTTAGGCGTAAAAAGTTTTATGGTTAAGTAATTATTACAGCCACAACGATGTGGTTGCTCTCATAGAAAAACACTCTAAAATACAGGGTCCGAGTATAAAAATTAAAAAAATTTCTTATGGAATGTTGCTAATATAACCACATAGAAGTCTAAAACGTAAAATTTAAAATTTTAACTTTCCCCAGTACAAAACCTGTAGCAAAAGGGTTAAGGTTAATTGGGGTAAAAACATTTTTTACAATTATTTTGAATTTATTTATTCCATTTAGCTTTAAAAATTAGTAAAAGTCAAGTAAGAATTTTTTTAGAAAGCGATGCAATAAAAGTTATTTACAATCTTGGGCATTCTAGTGTTAAGGAAGCGCAAGAAAATTGATTTTTATTTCGACTGACGTACAGCGTGGCTTGCTTGGCTTGAGATAAGTGAGTGCCTCAGTACTGAAATATTTACGATTAAACGAATTCCAGCTCCTTCCAACGCGATAAGCGGTTTAAATCCAAGAAATGTCCTCGCTGCTTCCTTGACAGAAATCAATCTGGCAGGTTCAATTTTCGAGTTGGGCTGAATCTCATTACTTGTTCGATTGACAGTGTTTCCCAGTCGATTGATTTTTATTGCGCTTCTAATTACATTTTTGTATCATTTATGGGTTTTTCTTTCCACTTAACCCACACCAGAAAGATAGCAGGACCTCGCCTCAAATGCTGGTTGCAAACAACTTCATACCTAGAGTCAAAATTCGAAATGTTGTTTCAAATGTTTTCCCCACTTAACTTGCAACCGGCAATCAGCCGCAACTGCAACCGTTCTGAGCACTGCCAGTGTCTGCTTTCAATAGCAACTCGCTTAAAAAATGCACAACTTCACAAATGAGACCGCTTTCATTGGGCGCGCACGTGCCGCCAAAGTCATTCGCTTTTGATGGTCTGCTCAAAGTTTTAGCTTGTGACAGCGAGCACAATGCCGCGAGCGCCAGTTGTGACAGCACTGCGGTGCCGGCAATCACAACAACACAGACGACCAACTGCAGCTGCAAACACAGCAAAACGGCAACAGCAACAGCAAGAGTCGCAACAGACAAAGCAGCGATACGAATTGGATGAGAATTTTCCGTTTCCGGCTGCTGCAGTGCCATGTGAACAGTAGCAACGACAGCGACACTGCCATCAGCAGCCGTGGCGTAAATTTCAAGCAGTCGAGACGCGAGCGCCGCTGTGGTGGCAACACGTTGATTTATTGCATGCATTGCATGTGTGTTCACGAGTGTGAATATGTATGTATGTATATATGCATGTGTGTGCTGGTGCTGCCGGCCGCTGCAGCAATTTAAGTGGCAACAACTGTGCGCGCTCTGATTGCCACAGTTTTTTTCGATAATTTTCTCCGAGCCCCCACAAAGCGCCAGTTTGTTTCGCTTAACTGCCGCTTTTTTCTCGCACTTGGCTTTTTTGCACGGCCGCCGTTGACAACTTTCCATCGACAACGACAGCGTTTGGTGCAAGCAAAGAACGCGCAAAGCGTAAGCAAAATTGCCACTGTGCCGCATGCGACAGACGACGTATGCAGCGTCGTGTAATTTTTGCTGTGGCCAAATTGAACGGTTTTTTTGTTGCTTCCGCTTTTTGCTGCTGTCAACACACTTGCTGTACATAATGAAATAAATTGTTTTTCTTGCCTCCTTCACGCTTTGCGCAGCAGTGCGAGACGACACCCGCCACACGGGTGTGGCGTTTTCATCAACTCGGCATCAACATCAAAGTCAACATCAACGTCGGCGTACGCCTCAACGTCAACTACAGCGACACAGCAGCAGCAACCGGAAAACATACAACACAACCCATGCAAGCAGCACGCAACAAGCGATCAACTGAGTTAGTGTCAGCAACAGGAATTTTTCGCTTGCTGCAACAGCGTCAGCAACGGCTGCGGTTAGG
>OZ057398.1:66585473-66613958 GCA_964056695.1 Melieria picta
TTGCGCTTTGAAAATGAGATTGAAATGTAATATGCGCAAGGGTCCAACTTGAAAGAGAAAGAAATATTTTTTAATATCAATTTTGCCGCTAATTATTTCACATTGTTGTGTGAGCCAGAGGATTAATTAAAAAATATATATACAAAATATTAAATGTAGGTATAGTTAAATTATGACATGACATTTGAAGCATCAAGGCTTTGTTCTGGGTGCAATTTGATACAAAATTGCATTAAAAGCTTCATATTTAAACAATTTATATTTTAATTTCTAATATTCTTAGAATTAATGCGCACATTTAAAATAAAACTTTGGAGTTAAATAAATCAACTGAAATAATTTTTTTTAATTTAAAAAAAAATTTAATTCTATTTGAAACAATGATTGCAAAATTTCAAATTGTTTTTCCGAATATTAATAATTTAGATCAACTTTTTTGTTCTGGGTGCGATTTGATACAAAATTGCATTGATTGTTGTACATTTTAACAATTTATATTTTAATTTTTAATATTCTTAGAATTAATGCGCACATTTAAAATAGAACTTTAAAGTTAAATAAATTAACTAAAATTCTTTTTTTTTAATTAGATTTGATTTGAAACAATGACTGCAAAATTTCAAATTGTTTTTCCGAATATTAAAAAATAATTTAGATCGACTTTTTATGTTGTGGGTGCGATTTAATACAAAATTGCATTAATTATTTTACATTTAAACAATTTACATTTTAATTTCTAATATTCTTGGAATTATTGCGCAAATTTAAAATAAAACTTTGGAGGTAACTAAATTAACCCTAATTCCCAGAATTTTAAAAGTAACGTAAACCCAGACGTGAGACTGTCAGGCTGATATGAGCTAAACTACTGAAAAACTAAATTTATTTTATTTTTCCAAATCTAGTTACTACTTAAAGACGTTTTTATTTAAGTTTTTTTATTTTAAGTAAAGAACTTGTAAATACAGGGTCCACAGGAAAACAATTGCTACTGCAGCTCTAGAGGCCATTCATTAGGTTTGCGTTTTTTGATGTACCCATCATACAAATTACGAACCCCGCATCCAATAAACTATCGGTTAATTCCTTACTGGTGAACTAGCTGGTCATTATTACATTTGTGTTTGTAAGTCTCAAAGAGTTTTTCAACACCTTTTTCGCAGGATCCACAGCTCCATGATTACCAACTTTGCATGTGTATGACATTTCAGGAAGTATTAGCACCGTCGCACTTCCATATTCTGATTACATATTTATCGGGATTGGAAGACATAAACTGTATGAACTAGCATCAACCTCGGCAAGGCATAAATTCTTCATAATATGTCGTAGATTGCAGTATTTTCAACAATTTTAGTAGACTTCATCCCATGCCGACTAGATGTGTGCTAGGCTTAAAAACTATGAACTTGACACGATCAAAATGCATCTAAACATGAAAAATAAAAATATTCTTCCATATGGTTGACAAAAAGTCAAGTAATTCTGAGTAAATTTGAGTTTTTGTTCAAATGAGCTCCTGAGGCTCACTTCTGGGTTTACGTTACATTTTTAAAAAATTGTTTAAAAATAGTAGAAAAACTGTCTAAAAAGTCACATTTATAAATGAAATATAATTCTAACATTCCATTAGAGGATTAGGGTTAACTGAAATTAGTTTTTTAAATGTTTAAAAAAATTTGATTTGATTTGAAATAATCATTAAAAATAATTTCAAATTGTTTTTTCAAATATTACTAAATAATTTAAATCAAAACTATAATCACTCACTTAGTTGCACTCAGGCAGCATCACCCTGTATGCGGCCGCAGCGTGATTGCATTCGTGATTGGCCTCACTCAGCCATTTACGGACTTCACCGTTTGTGCTTTTCTTCGTACTCCGCCGAGTGCACTTTGTACGATTCTGTGTGTGTGTGTGCAGCTATAAACTTAACTGTAATGAATCTAGTTAGTATGTGTTGCATGTTGCACACTCCACTTCATTGCAACTGCATTCGGTCGGCGGTTGGTTTGGTGCGTTGCGTTGCGTTGCTTTGCTTTCCTTTTCTGTTTAAAAAATATAATATATAATATATAAAAAATATATATACAAAATATTAAATGTAGGTATAGTTAAATTATGACATGACATTTGAAGCATCAAGGCTTTGTTCTGGGTGCAATTTGATACAAAATTGCATTAAAAGCTTCATATTTAAACAATTTATATTTTAATTTCTAATATTCTTAGAATTAATGCGCACATTTAAAATAAAACTTTGGAGTTAAATAAATCAACTGAAATAATTTTTTTTAATTTAAAAAAAAATTTAATTCTATTTGAAACAATGATTGCAAAATTTCAAATTGTTTTTCCGAATATTAATAATTTAGATCAACTTTTTTGTTCTGGGTGCGATTTGATACAAAATTGCATTGATTGTTGTACATTTTAACAATTTATATTTTAATTTTTAATATTCTTAGAATTAATGCGCACATTTAAAATAGAACTTTAAAGTTAAATAAATTAACTAAAATTCTTTTTTTTTAATTAGATTTGATTTGAAACAATGACTGCAAAATTTCAAATTGTTTTTCCGAATATTAAAAAATAATTTAGATCGACTTTTTATGTTGTGGGTGCGATTTAATACAAAATTGCATTAATTATTTTACATTTAAACAATTTACATTTTAATTTCTAATATTCTTGGAATTATTGCGCAAATTTAAAATAAAACTTTGGAGGTAACTAAATTAACCCTAATTCCCAGAATTTTAAAAGTAACGTAAACCCAGACGTGAGACTGTCAGGCTGATATGAGCTAAACTACTGAAAAACTAAATTTATTTTATTTTTCCAAATCTAGTTACTACTTAAAGACGTTTTTATTTAAGTTTTTTTATTTTAAGTAAAGAACTTGTAAATACAGGGTCCACAGGAAAACAATTGCTACTGCAGCTCTAGAGGCCATTCATTAGGTTTGCGTTTTTTGATGTACCCATCATACAAATTACGAACCCCGCATCCAATAAACTATCGGTTAATTCCTTACTGGTGAACTAGCTGGTCATTATTACATTTGTGTTTGTAAGTCTCAAAGAGTTTTTCAACACCTTTTTCGCAGGATCCACAGCTCCATGATTACCAACTTTGCATGTGTATGACATTTCAGGAAGTATTAGCACCGTCGCACTTCCATATTCTGATTACATATTTATCGGGATTGGAAGACATAAACTGTATGAACTAGCATCAACCTCGGCAAGGCATAAATTCTTCATAATATGTCGTAGATTGCAGTATTTTCAACAATTTTAGTAGACTTCATCCCATGCCGACTAGATGTGTGCTAGGCTTAAAAACTATGAACTTGACACGATCAAAATGCATCTAAACATGAAAAATAAAAATATTCTTCCATATGGTTGACAAAAAGTCAAGTAATTCTGAGTAAATTTGAGTTTTTGTTCAAATGAGCTCCTGAGGCTCACTTCTGGGTTTACGTTACATTTTTAAAAAATTGTTTAAAAATAGTAGAAAAACTGTCTAAAAAGTCACATTTATAAATGAAATATAATTCTAACATTCCATTAGAGGATTAGGGTTAACTGAAATTAGTTTTTTAAATGTTTAAAAAAATTTGATTTGATTTGAAATAATCATTAAAAATAATTTCAAATTGTTTTTTCAAATATTACTAAATAATTTAAATCAAAACTATAATCACTCACTTAGTTGCACTCAGGCAGCATCACCCTGTATGCGGCCGCAGCGTGATTGCATTCGTGATTGGCCTCACTCAGCCATTTACGGACTTCACCGTTTGTGCTTTTCTTCGTACTCCGCCGAGTGCACTTTGTACGATTCTGTGTGTGTGTGTGCAGCTATTAACTTAACTGTAATGAATCTAGTTAGTATGTGTTGCATGTTGCACACTCCACTTCATTGCAACTGCATTCGGTCGGCGGTTGGTTTGGTGCGTTGCGTTGCGTTGCTTTGCTTTCCTTTTCTGTTTACTGCTGGCTATCATTGGCGATAAAGTTGTTATTGCTGTTGTTGGTATCGCTGTCTGTGGTTGTGGTTGTTAGTTCTGCTTAAGTAAGCGTTTAGTGGCTGCGGTATGCGCCGCTGTACGCGTAAATGTGTTTTATTTGCAATTAAATAATTTTTACTTCTCCCTTCTTGCACTTTCTTCGCTTTCAAGTGCGCGCTGCCGCCATTCGCAGCGAACTCCTCCCTTCGGCCGTTTATTCGCATTTAGTTAAAGAGCAAAAACTTAATGAGAAAATTTTTAAAGTTTACTCCGCCCACCGCACATTTCGCCGTTCACTTTATTTGCGCCCAAGCGGTTTGAAAATAAAAGCAGTCGAGTGGCCGTCGCAGACGAAGTGGCAGTAGGGAGGGTGTGGAAAGGCTGCGATGGTGGCTGTAACGGTGGCAACAGTTCTGGCAAGTATTTTTAAAGTGGTTATTTATAACTTTTATGCGCTGGCTAAAGTGCCCCCAATTCGGTGCACTGCACTCTCAATAATATAGACGTGAGAGTGTTGTTGTTGTTGTTGTTGTTGTCAACTATTGACGTTGCCCAAAAACAATTTTTTCCCGCAAGTTCTTCGGTGGTTTCGTGTTTGCTGCGTCAAACATTGTTGTTGTTTTTGTTATTGTGCGCACATTTGTTGTAGTTGTTATTGTATGAGGATAACTGCTTGTTGCCCTTGCTGTGGTTTGCTGTTGTTGCTATTCGTGTGGTTTTTGCTATTGTTGTTTTTATTGTTATTCTTCGGTGGATAACTGTAATTGTTGTTGTTACTGCTTGTTTTAATAATGTTGTTGGTTTGTTGTTGTCCATCGTTTGGGTTATTATTAAGGTTAAAGTGTTTTTATCATTCTTATTGTTGTTGTCATTAAAGTTGCCGGAACCCTGTCTGCTGCCGTTACAGTTGTTGTAGGCAGTGTTGCCGTTTTGGTCTGGACCAAAATTGGTAGCTTCGTTTCATAAATTAAGGCTTTGGTAGGTTGGTTGGTTTGTTGTGATTTTCAAGGAATTTTGGTAGGCAACACAATTTTTTTTTGATTTTAAAATGACTTGTGAAAAAATTGTACATGCAAAAGTTTAAACATCTCTGCAGGGAAGATCTAAAGCTATTGGATATTATAACGCCACATATAGTCCTTTCTGAATTTAATTGTTTTTGTTTTTAAATAATATATTTATATTTATGTGTTTGAAACTAAATTTTTGTTTAACAAATTTATTTTGGTAGGCTGAGATTGATTGAAAAAAATTCTTAGTAGCAACACTGGTTGTAGGTACTTACAGTGTTTGTTGTTGTTGATATTTGATTGTTTGTTGATTTCGCTGTGTTTCTAGATGAAGTCAGTTCATGCAACCATTTATATGTATGTGAAAAAAAAACAAAATAAAAAATTCTAGCTTTTTTTTTGTTACAATTGTTATTGCAGTCGTACAACCGAAAGTTTTCGCTGTTTACTGCACTCGAACTGAACTGAAAATCGCATAAAACGCAAGTGAACAGTTGTGCTCTCTGTTTTGCTCGTCGCTCAGCCGCCCCTATCATTTCTCGCTCTCTTTCTCTCTCTCACTCTCTGTCTGTGCCAAATTGTGCGCTTTGGGCCATAAATACTCGCTTTATGCCAAAAAAGATGCGACTATTCCTTAATTACTCTTCATTTCGAAAAGTTTGCCACTCGTTACTAGCAACGCGGCGTCCACTGGCCGCTGCCACTAACCTTAAATCTCTTGTCGCCACCGTCCGCCCGGTGCACCAGTTGCACTGCTGCGGCCACTGCACCGCATTCTGTGTGGCTAGAAAAAAATTTATTGCTTTGCTTTTATTGAAAAGAAAAACGACCGCAAACTTTCTGAAATATTCTAAATTGTTTGTCGGTGCTGGATGCAAGAAGTAACTTTTTATCAGCGACGCCAACGCCAACGCCTTTTACGTTTACCGTTTTTGTGCGGTTTTTTAGCCGCTACGCTTTGGCATTTAGTTTGGCTTGACTTGACTCGGCTTGAATTATGACATCCGCCTGGCAAAAAACAGCGCAAGTGTGCTACGTGTAAAGGGAGACCCGATTATTCTGCAATCTTTGGTGTAGCCGATTCGATTAACCGCCCAACCCGCTCGACGCGATGGGAACAACACTGATATAAGCAGTGATTGATGCTAAATATTCCACATGATTTCAGCGCTTCGGCAGTAACTGAGAAGCAGAGGCGCAATTTGTTGACTTTCGAAGTAAATTTTTGAACTCAATGCGACTCCACTTGGCCGAACTTCTACTCGTTTGTTCTAATAATTTCAAATGTAATTTTTAAATTCCGTTACTGAATATCACTTTATAAAATTGTATAAAAATTGACTATATAATTCAATATAATTTCCGATTACTTTTAGCGCAGACTGTGTGCACCAACAAAATAGTTGTTCGCTCAATATTTTCGACTTCACCAACACCATCAGCCACAGCGTTTGCCAGCCACTTTTTCGAAAATTAAAATATTTAAAGTGGCTGCTATACATTTAACGCTCAACCGATTACTTCTTAAATTCCATATCAACGCACTTAACCTGCAACCTTCAAGCGCCATTTTCAATTTTTATGCACTTCCCACCCGCTTCGCCGCTCGTTGCTGACCCACTCGAAAGTTGGCGCCCCCAGCAACAAAACGGAAAATGGCGCAACACACGCGTCATCCGCATTCAAATGCCACTTGTGCGCAGGGGGGTGGGGCCACATACAGCGGCGAGCGTGTGGCGAAGATGCGCGGCCACGATAAACGAAATGCCAGCGAATCGAATCGAGCGAAATGTAAATTTTGCTGCGTTGTGTGCGGATCGGTTGCGGTAGGTGCGAATGTGATGCATACGTGTACGTGTATGTGTGTGTGTGTGTGGCCGCTGCCCTCCAAGTACAATAAGATTCCAATTACAACAATAACAAAGTGTAAATTTTATGCAGTTAACTTTTTTCGTTGATTATCATTTCATGGAATCGTACACTTGTGTGCATTTTGCTGAAATTTCTGCGTGTGAAATGTCTGTCTGCGCGTCGCTTCGGAGCCTGGGCCACCGCTGTTGCCAACGTTGCAAAACGAAGGACAAACCACATTCAGTCGCGCCCGATAAACGGCGAAACTTTAAAATTGCCAACATTCAACTGTAGCGCCGAACTTTAGTGAGAATGGAGCAGGTTGTGCTGTTCAACTGCTCGTTGTTGTTGTTGCTGTAATGGTTGATGTTGCTGTTGTAATGCGCTGTGCTAAGTAAACTCATTAAATGACAATTTCGCCGGCGAGGATTAGAAAAGCCGAAAAGCAAACATTCGCAGCAGCGGGAATCAAGTCAGAGCAACGCTGAGGTCACATGCCTCCTCTCCTCTCACCACCACCGACAGAAGCACCGACCGTCGCGCACCTGCCAATAATTACAACGTTTGTATTTTCGTTCTGCACATGGCGGCAGCACGATTGAACCTTCTGACTGTGCGACTGTCTGCGCGTCCGTGGGCTGTCTCCGTGTTTCCGTTCCGCTGTTGGCGCGCGCCATTTCATTGTATCGACGCGGAGTAGTTTGGTCGTTGTCGCTAGCTGTGTGTGTCGGTTTGTGCGCTTAATTTGAGTATTTATGCAAACACACGCACACCCACCGGTCGCCTACGAGCTCGAATGCATTCCATTGAAATTGATCCTGTGCCTTGTCATCGTCGTATTTTTAGCTTCATTTGGAAATTGTAGAAGCTGCTGGTAATAGGACTAATTGGCGTTCAAATTACAATAAAAATATAATAAAAATAAACATACCAAGTTCCAGGCAGTCGCCGTGGCTCAGTGCTTGGTGCGTCATAAGTCAGAGCGTCAACTGTTAGAATATCGACTTGAAATAAAGGAAAACGTTTTTATGACGTAAATTGTCCTGGAGATTGGCAAAAAACTGTGCTAAAAACTAAGCTGAAAACTATGCTGGCTACGTTTCGAATACTGAATAGTTATGTTTTAAGTATTACAAAAACAACATCAAATGTTAAATTCAATGACAACCCCATTGAACTCCTGATTTAAGCCCTAAAACAAAATATTTCAGGCAAGGAATAAATTTTTCACATGAACTGAGGTGAGCCGTGTTATCCCATTCATTCCCATCCCATTTATTTTTTTTTATAAAGGCTGGCCCACAAAAGGTATATGAATAGAGAAAAACTGCAGTTTACTACCACCCTCCATATAATGGAAAAATATAACCACACACAAATACAATTGAAGGCTATTAGTGTCACGCAAAATATTCAATGCCACAATACCATAAAAGCAAATAGGTTTTAATGGCTATTTGGCGCAATTTAAACTTTTAAAATAATGCAAAGCTAGAAATCTAGATGTTTTCAAATCTTTTTTAATATGGCAGGTACTTTGTACAACCCCCTTCAGCCCTCATTGCCCGAATGTGATGGCGAAGTTGAATATGAAATGGCTTTGGACCCAGAGTCAAGTTAGAAAAAATTTCAAAAATATATTCAGAAAAAACAAACAAAATCAAAACAAAAAAATTGTTGTTCGCTTAAGGGGGTCTTCCGTAGTGACGCGCCTTTTTCTGGTAGATTTTCAAGAATTTTTTTCTCAGAAAATATAAAAGATATTCAATTTTGGTTTTCTGCCATATATTTATACATATTTCATGTATACAAAATAATTTTTACTGTTGCCATACACAAAAATTACGGCTTCCAGAGCGAGTTGAAACTAAGTCGTTTCCAGCGCAGAGGAAAACGGTAGACCTGATTGCAGCTGTCTCGGAAGTCTAAAACAAAAAACAAAAATTTTTTTAGAATCTGTGTAACGTCAGCTATCGTGTGAACTACGGAAAAGTAAAAATATTGAAATTTAGAAAAGTTATGCAAATTTAAAAAAAAAATGTGATTTGAGGGTTTTTTTTTCAAAGTAAATGTTGGATTAAGAAAAAACTACTTATTGTATAGACACAATTTTAGACAGTACGATAGCGACATGTATGTAGAATATTCAGTTAAAATTTGAAGCAAATCGGCTTAGTAGAACTTGAGATATTATGTCTACCAGTTTGAAAAACATGGTTTCGAGAAAAAGAGGATTTAAGTTTTGGGTTAAGATAATTTTGCGGTCGGCGCGCCGACTTTGACATCCCATAACTTTCGGAATTTTCGAGATATTGGAAAAATTATGAAAATGTAATAAAAAAAATTTCGAATTTTTGAAGCCGTCACTGCGGAAGACCCCCTTAAAACTTCTTATTATATGGCGTTCAAACTGACGACTTAAACGTGTTTAATGTGCTTAAACAAGTTAAATGAACAAAACCAGTTCGCATGTTTATTCACATGCAATTGTTGTTGGAAATTAAACGTGTTAAACCATTTAACATGTTTTGAAACGAGTTTAGCGCATGGTTGCATCCGAAAGCTTTCTATGAAAAAGCTTTTTTGTCAACTGAACACACCGCACACATTCTGAACACACACTAGAAAAACATCCCTTAAAATTCAGCTGTCATTTCATCAAAACAAAACAAAACAAAAATTTAAAATTTAAAAAATTTGAAATGAATGAAAATAACCGTTTTGCTTGCACTTCTTTCATTCCATTCATCGCCGTTTTATGGCATCTGAAAACAAGGCGTCTAATATTTGGACGAAGTTGACTATGTGGCCGTGGATTGTGAAATATGCACCAATATTTCGCTCGAATCATGCTCCCAGCACATTTTCACGCACAGTTCACAAACATATTTATTTGTTTATTTGTAAACAAACAGCTGTCAAATTGAACCTCATTGAGCAGTCTGGACGGTTGTGTTCAACAAAAAGCTCTTTTCACTTAAACTAGTTTAAATAAGTCAGTTTGAACGCCATATTAGTACATACTACGTACGTAATGTTGTACATTAATAGAAAGGTATGAAAAATACCTTTCGTTTGACACCCATATTGTGCAAATCAGTTTTATATTAATTGAGATTTTTTATAAAAACTTTGAATTTTGACCCCGAGCCACGCCTTTTGTGCGCATTTCCGAGGAAAAATTTTCAGTTTGTTAGATTCACAAAAATAAGCTCTATATGGTCCAATTCTCCTGCATTTGTTCCAAAAATAAAAAAGGCCGCTTGTTCTTTAGGGGAGCGACAGCTAATTTTGCTAGAAAAGAAAGACGCCGCTCTTCGAAACCTATGACTACTACTAAAATGTATTAAAGAAGGGCACTGGAAATTGCCGATATCTCACAGCAAAGCCCAAAATGTCCTTATTGAAGTGTAACTAAAAAGTCAGAATACATTTTTGATTATCATTCTTTCTAATTTGAGACATCGCAAAAGATCTGATATTTAGTAATCTTAGAAAGAAACTTTCGAACCAAGCTGTCTTGTAATCAATATTTAGGATCACAATAGATCATTAATTGGCCGCACAGCTTTTTTTCTAATTTTTGAGCCTCATTATTTGCGAAAAATTTATATAATCAAACTTTTTGATCTCCTCTTAACTCATCTCAATTGAGCTGTTGTCCTTATTATGTGCAACATTTAAATTTCTTTATCATTTTAGAATTTTACTTGCAACGTGTATAGCACATTCATAGCATATTTGTAACACTTTATAGCACTATTTGGCTATATTAAATGAAAATATAAAATGTTAGACTTTTATGTTAAATGTTCATAACCATAAATGACCATAATTTTTGCTTAGAAAACTCTTATACTTAAAACTTGTCGCTTTCGTTCTCTGTATATAAAATGTTTCACTATAACTACCTAACAATACGAACTGTCCATAAAGCTTTCCTCACGCTTGTTAGCTTTAAGCTTCAATTATAGCTGAGAACTTCTGAAAACCGTCACTTGGTGCGCTACATTTCAGTTGCTCGCAAAATGTGCTTTGAATTAGATTCCACAAGTTACACCGATTTCCAAAGGATTCTGATTCCACAAATCTCAAAATCCTGTCGTATGCAGCGCTTCTCAAATTGTCAAAGTAAAGACCCACAAACCACCCTCCACAAGTTCCACCCCTCAACACAGTACACCGTTCATTTTGTGGAATACGAACTCGTAGTGCAATGAAGAAAGGACACGTCTTGCTATACTTTATAGCAGCCTTGAAGATTTTTATTTCGACGTGTACTTCAGCAACTTGTGTTTTCTATTTGCAAAACAACTACAAAATTATTTGCCATCTTGTTTTGAATCTGATAACTGTTTTTTTATTGTCCATACCACACATGTTTTCTTTCAATTTCCAAAGAGTTTCGATTTTGGCTTACCCCCAAAACAAATTACCAACAACAAACGCATCAACAGTTCTTACAACTGGTCGCTTTCGAAATTTCGATTATCGTATCCGACGCTCTTCATCTCCTCGTTGAGCATCGCCAACGCGGGCAGTTTGTAGACCGGGTAAAGCGGCGCAAACTCGCAGCGCCCGAAAGCGTGCAGCTCGTCCTCGTTAATGTCGCCGCGCAGCGTGTGATCCGACTCCTCATACGATGGCGGCGCTACAGCAACGAGAATCGAGAACAAAAATTAATTCTTTGTGCCCTTCCCACTCGCTGCATTCCCATCACTCACGCATATCCGGATACACTTCAGCTGGGGTCGAATTGGCGGCGTCCGGCAGTTCCGTACTGGCATCAGACTTGCCGGCGTCCTGCGTCATACGCGGCTGCTGCAGCACCGCGCCGGGCGCCGCGTTCCACAGCGGCACGTTGCCAATGGTGACCGGCATTGAGATCACCTGGTTGCCGTGCCAGCCCTTCATGTCCACCTCGACCTCCAGCTGGTAGACGATGTTGATGATGTCGCAGGAGCGCAAGCAGGTCGGCGGCGTGGCCGGCACCAGCAGCTCCTCCTTGAGCGAGCGCATGCAGTTGCGCAGCACCGACCCGCCGCGGACCATGGTCACGAGGGTGCGCTCCACGCACGACTGCTGTGGCGGAATCTGGCTGAAGTAGCGCACGAGCATCACCAGCGAGAAGTTCACGTCGCCCACGGTGAGGTGGGAGTTGTTGGTGACCACCACAGTGACGGGAATCTTCTGGCCGGGCACGTAGCCCGTTTGCGGCACGCGCAGCTGCAGCGTAACCGGGTTGGTCCTGCATGGGCCACAGCAAAACGTTTTGTAGCTCTCAGAGTTGGACGGAATCTGATCAGTGTTACAACAAAGACGTCACTAAAGCAACTGAAACGCACGAATGGCAAACACTCACCCTCAGCTGTGGCGGCTCGTAGTTCAGGTCCAGCATTTTCAGCACGGTGAAGCCACGCGAATATACCTGGTCGAACTTCCAGGGACGCAACAGCACCACCTTCACCGTGTACCGTATGCAACCGTTCACGCCCTCAAAGGACGAGGGACAGTTGAGCGGCAGTTGGCAGGTGAAGTTGTACGTGTGTATACCGGTGTGTATGTCCTGCTTGTTGCCTGCAAGCGAAGAACAAAAACAGCGATACTAAAATGTCAGATTTTGCAAGCAGCACACTCACTATTGTCGGAGCCCAGCAAGTATGTCACCGACTCCATGTAGTCCTCTCGACCAATGAACTCCTTTGGGCGGCGGCGAAGGGACCACTCGCTCCATTTGGTCATGGCAAAGCCGGATATCTTCAGCTGAATGGCTGTTGGGAACGAATGAGATCTTAGTTGATGTAATTTTACTATTAAAAACGACGACGACTGTTATGTTAATATGGGGCAGTGATAAGGAAGAACACTAGTAAAGGTATGAAGACAGCAGAGAAACAGCCTCAAAGCACTCAGACTAATGCCGGCCTCGATAGTCCAGGCTCCAGGCCCCAGGTTCGATTCCTGGCTCGGGCTGGTAAAAACGCTCATCTACTTCTATCGCTATCCACATGCAGCAGATGAGAATTACAAGAATCGCGCAAGTGC
The DNA here is from genome assembly GCA_964056695.1 of Melieria picta. Classification (NCBI taxonomy): domain Eukaryota; kingdom Metazoa; phylum Arthropoda; class Insecta; order Diptera; family Ulidiidae; genus Melieria; species Melieria picta. Next base: position 66,598,401 of record OZ057398.1, read on the forward strand.
GCTCTTGGAAGGCAATGGCAAAACCTCCAAGTGTGAAAGAAAAAACTGCCAATCTGTAAACTGTAGGTCCCCTCCCCTCCCTTTCCCCATCCGCTTGAAATGTCTGCTGTAACATATGTTGGAAATAGCAGTGTTGCATACACATTTCAAAAATGGGTGAAATATGAGATATTACTCTCATTTTCCTTCCCTATCCCCCATGGGTATAGTACAATGGTCCGAAATAGACTGAGTGCTATGGAAGGCTTGTAGCCTTCCTGCCCACCCTCACATCACATCACTCAGACTGATCGGTAATTGAGGCTCGGAAGAAATCAGTTGGTTCGGAATTTCAGATGAATTCAAAAGGCTGGAGAATGAACCTTGTGAGCTCATTAGACTGACAATTCGCTGCGTTAGAGGATATGATATCTAACAATATAAGTCATAGCAAGTTGAATGCATTGCTCAAGGGGAATGATCCATGTGGATCGCCGGAAAATCCTCTGAAAACATCATTCAGTGTTTCTCCAAATATTCAGGAGTTTCTTTGCTCGCAACGTGCTTTTCTTCTATGCTGTGTCATTATTGTACTCGAGACGTAATATTTATAGCATTGCGATAAAAAATTTATTTAAAATGTATATACCAAATGCTTTTGTTTTGCAGCGATTTATTTGATAAAGCAAACAATCTTGTTGATAAAAATTGTGATGAACGTTTTGCAAATAGTGAGAATTTTATACGAAATAACAATAAGACGATCGTAGATACGTTTACCTATTATTTTACAATCAGAAGACACCTCAAGTAGCTTCAGGGACCATGTGAGCTATGTTATCAAGGAAGTAGACTTCAGAAGAGAACTTTCATCTCGTGCTAGTGGAACTCATTTGACTAACAGGACTTATTGTTATGAGTCAGAATTCAAAACTGCAAACTCAGCACTAATCGAATGTTATCAAATTTGTTATGCCCAAATTCACCAGCGGTCGTTTGTTACTATCATAAAACCATTTATTCCGAACACATCCAAGTGGAATTTAATCAATTTCACTTTGTTCGTGATTCGTTTGGCTATTTGCTTGATAAGAACTTTAGCAACGTCAAATAGACGGCTGACTAGTGAGTTGAGAAGTGGTTTCCGGAAATGCCGTTTGCAGCGCATTTAATCACACACACACACACACGAACACACATTACCGAGAACGCAGAACACGTTCTGCTCGTGTGCAGCAGATTCTCTGACGTGAGATTGTCCCTCCAGCAAATCATAAAAGGGCCAGTTACACTGGATGGACTGATGGACTGCATGCTCAGCTCGCTTGAGCAGTGGGACGCATGCTGTCGACTAATAGCATTAATAATGCTTCGACTAAGGGCGGATGACATACAATCTAGACGTACAGTACCGTAACTTGACAAACGGCGTGAATTGGTCCCTGCCCCAGGGCGCAATACCTTTCATGGTGGTCCTCTGGGGTTCTTATAGGGCGGGTGGTGAAGGGAGTTGGTTTTAGGCCGCTAATCGGTCACACTATTGGATACGGGTCCCTCTAGTGTCTTGCTAAGATTTCCACGTCCTACAAAAAAAAAAAAAAAACACATTACCTTTGACATCCTTGGGTTTGTTATTCTTCAGCACCACCGATCCGCTCACCAGCTGACCGGCAAAGTAGGTGCCGTGTGGGTTCTGGTCGAACTCGATATCGCACGTTACGACCATGTTGCTGCAACACTCACGCCGAACTAAACTGCAACTTGGCTACGCGGTGTCGCCTTATTTGCCGAAGAATGGCCAACAGCGCGAAAAGCGAACTACAAATCCATCGGCGAGCACCAAAGAAATAAAGGTTGGGATGAGGGCGTTATGGCCAATTTGCGCCGCGTTTGATAAGCGAGTTGATACGGTGAAACCCGGTGGAATCGGAACTGATATAAAATGTTATCTTAGTTAGTTAAGGCACTGATAGTGGACGTTTTCGGCACAAGAGCGACAGAGCGAGAGAAAGAGTGGGGAAGAGCATACATTGCAAGGCAGCCACGCCGATTTTACGGCCTTAAAATTTCGGCTAGTTAAATTTAAGTTTATAAGCCATCAGCGAAGCAATGAAATAATGTTGCGAGCGGAATTTCTCGATGAGTTGCATACGCACTCGTCGGTACAATTGACCTTCAAAATTAGGTAAGACTGGCAGGGTGAGAATAGGTTGTGCTGGAAAGCCCACGTGCGACGCCCTTTGGAATTTCTCTATCAATGAAGTTGTTAGAGGCATTCGACATTCTTAAGCAGTTTTGTCATTTGACAACACTATCGTTTATTTACTTTTATTTACATGCAACAACATTTAAAGCCAGGTGCCCTTCTTCGAGTTGGCCGCCTGATTCGTGAAGCCGCCGTTCTCCGCTTCCGGCGCTGTGGGACTCGGAATGCTGAAGACCGGATACCGTGGCGCAAAGTCCACTTCGCCGTAGTCGTGCGCCTCGTCCGCATTGATTTTGCCCGACTTCATGTGAATGGCGGCCTCGTAGGAGGGCGGTGCTGTGGACAAGTACAAGTTTTACAATTGCAAAGAAGACAAATCGCAGCGAAATGAATTCCACTCACCTATGCTGGCGTCCGCAGCCCACGGCGAAGAGGATGTACACGCTGCGGCACTCTCTTGACTACCCTTGCCATGATCATTCTCCTCTGGCGCCGCATGCAAGCTCGACTGCCGCATGTCGTCGTCAACCTTGGTCAGCTCGTCGACCAGGCCGCGCTGCATGCTGCTCATCTGGCTCGTCGGCTGCTGCAGTATGACGCCCTTCAGCGGCACATTGCCCACCGTGATCGGCACCGTGATCACATGATTGGCACGCCAGCCCTTTACCTTGGCCTCCACCTCGATCTGATAGGCCACCTGTATGAGGCGACACAGGTTGAAGCAGGTGGGCGGCGTGGCCGGCACTTGCAGCGCATAGTTGAACAGCTTCTTGCAGTGGTGCGGCACCGAGTCGCCATGCAGCTTCGTCACCACAGTGCGTTCGTGCCTCGTTTCCGTGGAGGGCCACTGGCTGTAGTAGCAGACCAGCATCACCAACCGCAGCCGCAGCTCTTCGACGGGCACGTGGCTGTCGTTGGTGACCAGCACGCCGACGGGCACACTCTGTCCGGGCACATAGCCGGCCTGCGGCAGGCTGACGTGCACAACGAGCGGGTCCGATTTGCAGGGGCCGCAGCAAAATATTTTCTGAGCCTCGGAACTGCACGGTACCTGCACATTAATTGATTACATTTTAGGGCATTGAAGTGTTGACATGAAAAGCGCTTGCATACCCTCAGTACCGGACTGTCATAGTTCAAGTCCATCACCTTCAGCACCGTAAAACCTTTGGTGTACGTCTGATCGAACTTCCATGGCCGCACCAGTGCCACCCTCACCGTGTAACGTATGTGCCCGTAGAAGCCCTCGAACGAAGACGGGCAGGTGCCGGGCAGATGGCAGGCAAAACTGTAGGTGTGTATGCCGGGCTCAATGACCAACGAGTTGTCTGTGCACAATGAAAAACAAGAAAATATGAAAATTCGTTCTTATTTAAAGTTAATTGAACCAACTTTCTTCCGAGCCCAACAAGTACGTCAACGACGCTATGTAGTCCTCATGTCCACTGTAGTTAGTGGTTTTGCTCTCCGACGTTGTGCGGCCTTTTGAGTCCGTGGTCAAGGTGTTGTTACTATCCTCCCAGCTGGTGTGTGCAAAACCATTTATTTTTAGCAAAATTCCTGAAAAACCAAATACAAAGAAGGAATCAGATATAAGGTTATGATTTCAAGATGGCAAAAATATTAACACAACGATTGCTTCTTAAAGGATGCAAGTCTACAGGGAATTGCGTGTAAAGATACAAATATACTCCAACGAAGCGAGCGTCGTCTACAGAACAGTAAGAAAGACGCCCAGAGATGAATGTCCTAGTCGTGAAGGTGCACAGTGTGCTTCGAGTGTGGACAAAAATAACAAAAAAAAAATATCGCGGATTTTGACGAAAGTAGTCGCATGTTAAAGGTAATTGTTTAATTAAGCTGGATCTGAAATATTTTATCGAAACATTGCCGTCATTAGGAGATATAGCTTGTCAAAGTCGGATATATTTTAACAAGAATTTACGAATGAAATGAAATTCATGTACTTGTATAAAAAAATAGAAAATGTATTGTTGTAGATAGGCCACCAATTTCTTTTAATATTAAAACTACATTGATAGGAGTGGTACCGCTGATCGCTCTATTTTGTTTGGCATAAATAGTCTTTTTTTACGAATTTTCAAAAATGAGTTTTTTTATCAATGAAAATGAAAAATAACCAAATGTAGAAAGGCAATTAAATCGAATGGAGTGAACTGGCGTAAATCCTTTTACGACTTTTCCTCTCTTACATCCGCAAAAAAAATGCTGCGTCTTTTTGCGTCTTTGGAAAATATTCAATTTTTTCGGAACTACTAATGTTAATTTTTTTTTACAGAAATCTCTCCTTTTTAAGGATTGACTTTCTAAAATAGAACTTTTGACCAAATTTCATCATTATAGCTCCAGCGGTTTGGGCTCAGTGATGATAAAATAATCGGTTTTATATTTTCGATTTGTTTTTAACTATATGTAGCCCAAACTGGCTTAAATTGCAAATTTCCAGCGAATTTCAAGTACTCCTTCTATTTTTGTCCCAATTTTGTATGGAGTCGAAGCACTGTGCGGTGTTTCAATTTAGGCGCTAAAGTTGTTTGAAATACACAACTAAATTCCGGTCAGATTTTTGTAGACATTATTTGCTTTCTTAAGCTGACATTTATCCATTTAAGAGGAGTTTTTCCTCTTTTTGTTCTAAACTTGTTTGTAGGAGTATTTGCTTAAAGCATGAATTAAATAAAAGAAATTTTAGAAAGTTTTACTTGGAGAAGAGGGCAACTTTTGAAAAGCTAGATGCTGATTCTAGGATAATTGAAAAAAAAACACCATCACTTTTTTTTGGCTTTCGAACCATCAGTGAAGATTTCAATTGAATTGGAGGCAGAAATCCGCAGGTTAGACCAATCTTTACTGATATGGTTACCTACACTGGAGTTGGGACACTCGACGTTGTCTCTAAACCATTTTTAAAAGATATTTAGCAATTTTGGTGGACCGTCTTACTTGAATGGTCGATGTTATACAGTTGAGAAGAGTGATGCCTGTCGCTCTTCTCATACATACATATGGTTCTAACGATAAGAACAGTGCCACAGAGACCCATTATTTCAGATTGTCCACCAAAACCTCAATTGAATTATTGCTCGCTACACTTGAACCAATGAAAATCGATACATTGTTATTGTTAATTGAGTGCAACACAAAACACTTTAAGTAAATTATAAATTATTTGTGTTTCTATAAATATTTGATTGCCATTGATTTGTCGTGCAAAAATCCCAATGCTTTGCTCTGACGCATCACCGACAAAGCATCTAACTTTGCGCACACAGATAAGCGCAACGATGCGATAGGAGCGACGCACATGAGTCACGGGGGGTTTTTTTCTGCAACAACTATCACATTCTGCACATCGAAATGCTGCCACTTGTATTATGTTCGATGAAAGTCTGCTACGCACTTGAAACTCGGACACTCGAGATCGCATCACAGCCACTCACCCTTCACCTGCTTCGCTTTATCCGACTGCAGCGTTATTTTGCCGGTCAGCATCTGGCCCGCGTAGTAGGTGCCGGTCGGATTATTGTCAAACTCGATGTCGCACGTTACAACCATCCTCTCGGTTTGTTTATGTTGTTTTTGCTAATATTGTTAACTTGGCTAAATTACGCGCAGCGACGGAACGTGTGCGACGGACGGTGTACGCGCAGCGACTTTGCTGTATGCGGCATGCGGTGCCGTTTTGTAACAATCTGATTCAACGTTTGGCGCTCAGCTCAATTACCAGGTTTCATATCATCGGCTGCGTTTGGTCGTAATTTGCCAGAACCTTTGAGAATTCCTTTGGCAATTTGCCAATGGCGAGCGCCGCATCGCACTTATTGCCAGCGTTATCGGCGCACTGATAGAGCGCACACAATCGCGAACGCAACAACAAACACTGAAGAAGTCATGTGGAAGCGTTCTACCAGCGGACATGCCAGCAGTTCAGTTGATTGGGCGGAACATTTTGGCATGTGAAACATTTGAAGTCTGTAACCGAAAACACAAGTTCAGCTGAGTGCAAAACTTTATCTAATCTTCATGGAAGCACTTGAAATTTTTCAGAGTGTAGGCAGTGCACACACGACTGAGTGCTTCAGCGACCGATTGACTGAACTTGAACTGACTGAACGCATGCGCTGAAGTCTGCGGTCAGTTCTGAAACAATGAAATTCTGTGGAATTTTCGGGCAATGTTGGGGGAAATAAACTTCACAAATTAACTAAGCGCAGTTTAAAATAAATAAATAAAACTAAAAGCAGATATAGATATATAGTAGTATTGAGTTGGGAACAAATTAAGTCAACTAATAAAGATTTGCCAATAAGAAGAAATATAGATCTCCCACAGATTTCCTCTGTGATGTACATGAAATGAGTGCAAGATTCTTCTGTGCAAAGTTCAAGACCTCTGTGGACCTCATTGAGATCAAAGATTTAACTCAAGCAACAGCATTGATCTTCTTCTCAACATTAGAACTCATAAGACAAGCGCGCCTCTGTAGAGGTCCGAGTGTTGGTAATTAAAAATAATAAATTACGTCTAACCCAAAAATAAATGATTCACTTGTTTGTGTGATTACAGATAAGTATTTCATACATGTAGTACTTATATGCAAGCTGTCTTCTTCTTGCTGTCAGAGACCTAAAATAATTACACTGTGCGTGAAATTTGCCCTCAAAAATTTAGACATGGGGGGGACCTACTGGGTGAGTTTTCTATAGGTATACTGAGTTGAGATCCACCAGCCGTTTGGTAAGATTGGCTTTAGTTTATGAGAAATCCGACTTTGAAGTTTGGTAATTGTCGTCAAGTTTGTCGCTTAAGTAGGTCCTAAATCGTTCCGAATATCGCTTAAACAAAAAACAAATTCCAAAATAATAATTATCGAGAACGAAAAAAAAAATTGTTTTCTCATAACAGTTATTACGAAACGTAAAAATTAATTGTCGCAAAAAATAATTATAATCAACAAATAAAGTTGCATTGTAATAGTTACATTCCAATTATTTTCTTAAAAAACTTATAATAGTTAAGTCCCTGCTTGCTTTTTCTATAAACTTTGCATGCAACTACACTTAACTTGAAATCTCAATTTGCTGTTTCGGCCAACTTTAGTGATTGAATCGTTCGCAAAGCTTCGCGTCATGCCAAAAGCGCAACTTTCTAACAGCTCCAAAGTTGGGCCGAGTCTTCAGTTTCAATCGCCAAAAAGCGCCAAACGATAGTTTGCATTGAGACGTCAAAGCCATTTGAGTTTCTCCTTCTGACGGTTCTCTCTTGCTGACGGCACAACAGCAACGAGTGCAGTTAACACGACTCAGATAAGATAACTTTTATCTACCAACTTCGGCTGAATGCGTGTGTGAATTAAATCACGAATAATGCGCACAAATTTAGGAAAAGCAGCAACAACAACAACAGCAGATATCTAGTGCAGCCCACACTCGCGGCCCATAAGCAGCCAAGCGGCCAAGTCAAGCGACAACTTCGCGTTCAGTTCACCGTCATTTTAGCTCGGGTGCGGTTGCAGTGAATCGGGTTCGCTCAGATTGTGTTGAGCGCGATTGAACTTTATTCGGAGCGATCACACAAGCGGCCGTGGCCCGCCACTTCGGCCTATTGTGCGCCGGTCCAAGGGGGCCGTTCAATTAAACGTGCCGTGGCACAAGTAAACGTAGATACTTGAGTATTGTTTACCAGCGGTGGTGTTTACTTATACATTTATTTATATTTTTCTGCTCCGTCGATTGTTGTTTAATATGAGCAGCAACAATTGCGTCATTGTGTTTGATCAGAACGAGCACGGCACCTACTTCACCGGCCAAACTGTCACCGGAAAGGTGATTATCACATTCAATAAGTCAAAGAAGATAAAAGGTAAACAAAGTCACAGCGTCGCGCCATCGCCACCGACTGGTTGATTTAGTGCATCCTATTTGTTTTATTTAGTAATTTGTTTGTGCTCCGCTTTAATGGGCAGAAGAAAAATAGCAACAAACTTCAGTAGGTGACACATTGGCAGCCTTAATTGGTCAATGTCATTAGACTTGAGACATTTATGACACCAAAAATCGTTAGACAAGTGCAGCGGCCAGCTCAATCTTTGCAATTTTAATTATTTGTTGGTATTTATTAAACTCATTGTTCGTTTTACAAATAGCCTGGTGTGTGTTTGTTTTACTAGGCTTAGGGATTAGTGAACTTCGAATCTGCCAAACTTAAACTTCGAATCTGCCAACTGTCAACTCAGCCAACACCAAAATTTAAAACGGTTAACATCTGAGAGTAAAATTATGTGTGAAAAAGCTCAACCTGTCATTCGGAACCGGCAAAAATCTTTAGGGCACACAAATAGTTGCAGACTCGTGTTCGGGTTAATCTACTACAAATTTATTACTGGCATATCAGCTCCAAGTGGGACTCATCGGTTAGGTTAGATTATGTTGAAGTGGCAGCATTCACTTAAGATTTGAATTGTGACTCATTGCAAGAGCACTGGCCGCAATGACTGCGCTGGAAACACTAAGAATCGGTTATGAGATCAGAAGGTTTAATCTTAATCCCTGTTTAATCCTGTCAAATCCCTGTCTTAAAACACTGCTCAGGTCAGATTTTACTGGCTGGACCAATGGTCATGTTAGACCTACCAGGTATCTAGCAATACCAGATGCAGTCTAGTATGAAATAGACGTGCACTGATGACAAAAATATAGCACAACAAGAAAAGAGCGAATGTTCTAGAGTTCCTCATAACTGGTCAATAATCCAACGAGCACTATTGACGGACTAAACCCTTTCGACCCCGAATTTTACCCTGTGTCTCCATATTACTTTTTTTGTATTTAAATCATGAAAAACTTGCCTAAGAAGTGTACACACGACATTTGAAGTCGGCACGCCTCTTTGTTAGAGTTCTAGAGCTAGTTCACTTCTGAACAATTTTAGCTTAAAACGGGTTAAATAAATTTTGTATCAATACTTTTTAATTACAGAATAATTATATAATATTTATGGAAAAATACAAAATGATCACTTTTTGATTTCATTTAACCATTATTAAAGAAACAGGGTTTTGATCAAACACGCCCAATTCGTAGACTTCAATTAGAACACAAACTTTCCCTGATATCGCTGCAAATGATTGGAAATTATTTTGGGGATAAGAGTAAAATTTTTGTAATTTGCTTTGAATTCACTTCTAAAAATATGAATTTGTTGGTGCCTACTTAAATTAAACCCATAAATCAATCGTAGCTTTTGCTATAAGATGACAAATGACAGGTGAAGTTGCTCCAGGCCATCATGAGCAGTTCTAGCTTCGACATTTGCAGTACTTTGCTGGTGCAGGAAGTGCCACTAACTCGAGGCTAGATGGATGGATGGATGGATGTCTAACTCGACGCTGGTCCCTTACTCTTTGCGGTGGGGCGACACTATAAAATTGGTGAATTTTTGTTTGTACGACTAACAAGGAATCCTGACAGTCCTACAGGTGTTCATATCATTTCCCCTAACTGCGGCTCTACGCCCATAAATTAAAAGCTCACAACTAAGGGAGACCACAATAGACCATTTAAAAGAAACTACTTCTAAGATTTTGGCGCCAAAATAGCATTTCAGGATTTTCAGTTTCCGTGTTTTGTATCTACTTGGATGTCTTTCATTCTTCTCTTAAGCATTTATTATGATAACTAATTTATTTATTCTTTTCTCAATAGTAAATATAAACATATTCACTTTTCCCATATGGTTCATGCATTTTTTCCAAAAAATGGCATTTGTTGTCTGGCACCATCACGATTAACGTTTTCTTAGCTATCGAACAAAAATTAAAACCACTATTACAGGTGCTCAGGTGAAGTACGCTTATCGTGGCACATTAGAAATTACAAAAACAACACGCCTTTTTATATTTTAATATCAAAAGCTATTTAGTAGTTTTACCTGTTAATCAAATGGCACAAGCCGCGCGACGCGCTTATCAGCAGCGACAGACGTGGCGATAAGGCGGTTATGCATGTATGAACAACAACAACAACCACACAAATGCCATTAGTTGGCAAGAGAACGCAAATTTGTTGAACAAACAAACATTCTTTTTACATTCTTTTAGCTTAACGGAAATTCCACATTAGGGAAAACGCGTGGGGAATATTTTTTCTAAAATAGAAAAATAAAAAAATAAGCCAAGATAAAAATTTGCTTGTCTTTTACACTATGATCAATAAGTACCGGGACTGTGTATTTTAAATTTTCCGCCGTTGCCCGATGCAGGTAAGGTCCTACGTCGGTAGGACCTTAACTGACTTCTGTGTCAATTTTGAGCGGGATTGCATCATTAGTTTTTGTTTGGCAGCTGTTAGCGTCAGTCAACTTTTTGTACTTCGTCGCATTTTACAATGGATAATTTTGTTGATCAACGTATTTGTTTGAAATTTTGTCTTAAGAACGAAATTTCTTGTGCCAATGCGCTTAAAATGTTGCAGAAAGCATTTGGGGAGTCTGCTCTATCAAGAACCAGAGCGTTGGAGTGGTATAAAATGTTCAAAAGTGGTCGTGAAGTGGTCGAAGACTTTCCTCGTTCTGGACGTCCTTCAACATCGAATACCGACGAAAATGTTGAAATTGTGAAGAAAATCGTGTTTGAAAATCGTCATGTGAGCCTCAGAGAGATTTCTAACGATCTTAACATCTCTTATGGAAGCGCACAACACATTGTTGTCGATATTTTGCGCATGAAACGCGTCGCCGCACGGCTTGTTCCTCAAGACTTGAATTTCGTCCAAACAGATCATCGAAAGCAAGTGATTATTTGAACAAACACAGTGTGAATATCATCGATCAGGCTCCCTATTCTCCAGATATGGCACCATGTGACTTTTTCCTGTTCTCCCGACTCAAGTTACCGCTTCGTGGAAAGAGATTTGAGTCCATAGATGTCATAAAAGAAAATGCGACGCGAGAGCTGAAGGCCATACCTGCTTCGGCTTACCAGAAGTGCATGGACGATTGGATTAAGCGTTGGCATATGTGTATTGCTTCAGATGGGCTTATTTTGAAGGGGATAAAATAAATTTACCAGAAGAATAAAACAATTTTGTTTTTTTGACACAGTCCCGGTACTTATTGATCATAGTGTATGTTTGAAAAAATACATGCAACCTTGGCGCCTCTGTGTGGTGTTGGCCACCTCCAATTAAAGTGGATTACTTTCATCTGCTCTCATAACTGCAATTACGAGTTTTTTTGTTTTTACCAACCACCCACCTTCACTTGACTTTTACTCCCCGCGCAGGCATCAAATTGCAAATTTGCGGCTACGCCAGTTGCCACTGGCGCGAGAAACATGGCCGCAAACGTGTCGTCCACAAGGTCAAAGCACGCGGCCGGCACATCTACCACGGCCGCGAGGACTACATTGCGTCGACGACGTTCCTGATGGGCTCCGACCAGGGCAGCAATTTCGCCGTGGACGCCGGCACCTACACGTACACCTTCGCCTGCCCCATACCGGCCAACTGTCCGTCGTCGTTCGAGGGCACCTACGGCCACATACGCTACCTCACCAAAGTCACGTTCATGCGGTCGGGCGCCGCGGACCGCACGCAGAATGTCGGCTTCACCGTTCTGAAGCTACTGGACCTGAATCAGGAGAGCCGACTGTTGAAGGTAATGTCGCGCGAGTGAGTGCGGTGCGCCGGCAGCTAAGCGATCTGATTTCTTTGCAGGCACCCGCCAACAACGAGGCGCTCGAGAACATTTGCTTCTTCCACACTAAGGCCGTGCACATGCAGGTGGACATCATGCAGACGGGCTACGTGCCCGGCCAGTTCATCCTGGTGAGCGCCAACGTCAACAACCAGTCGACCATCGACTGCAAGAAGCTGATCATTCTGCTCAACTTGCGCGCCACCTACACGGCCGACACGCCCTACATGCGCAACGTGTCGGAGAAGATGTGCCTGGTGAAGAAGATCTGCGGCCCCGTGCAGCGCCACACGCAGAAGGACTTTGCCGAGAGCATCCGCGTGCCGGCCACGCCGCCCACCTGCGAGCACCTGGGCAAAGTGGTGCGCGTGTCCTACGAGATTTGCGTGATTGCCTCGATGAATCACCTCATGCGCAACCCGAAAACCGTTATTCCGATAACCATTGGCAGCGTGCCGCTGGCCACGGCGCTCAATGCGGCGCCCGACGAAGCGCCCACGACATCGGCGCGTGCTGCACAGGCGCCGCCCGGCGCGACCAACGACGACTTGTCGCCGGGCCTGACGAGCGAAGAGAGCTGCGAGGAGAGCGAAACGGAAGCGGAAATGGATTTGCGTAAGTTTGGAGTGTGTTGCAAGATGCAACTATTCGTTTCTGTTGAGAATGATTTTTTGTTGATTAATTAAAAGATTTATACTTAAATTTCCCATTATTTCTGTTCAATTTTAAAGCGCCACCCACTTACGAGCAGGCAATGTTCATGACCACCAACATTGCCGACGATGATGTCAATACTGTGAGCGAAGCTACACACTTCACGCCGCGCTATCCCGTCTACAATGTGGACGAAATGTACGCGGCCAACAACAACGGACTAAGTCCGCCGCCCAACCTGCCACAGAAACGGCGACGCCGACGAAAGAAGAACTTGGCGCCCACTGAGCAGAATGAGACGGAGAAGCCGCCCATGGAATCGCCAGTAGAGATTTAAAGTAAAGTCATTCCAATATTTAAAAATCATAAGTTGTAAATAGGCAAGAGACCACAAAAGTGAATGCGTATAAATAAAGTGCGGCGGCCACAACACGCATATTTAATGCAGATAAAGCTTTTGAAATCAAGAAAGTTTATTTGAATTTTTGTATCACAGCAGCGGGACAAGTTTCTCGTCAGCTTCATTACCCAAACAGTTTTGCGGCTTCAGTCATTTCAAAGCTAAATTTGGCAATCACTCTGTGCTCCATGAAATCGGCCAGACATCAGTTGGCTTTCGCTATGAAAGCGACAAGTCAACATGTCAGAAAAAAAACAACAAATGGAAAAATAAATCGTTTGGATTTCTGTTCGCTTTTGCTATTTCGCTTTTAGTTATTGCATCTCTTTTGTGCCACATTTTCGTAACAAATATGTGATAAACAATTCAATTGAAAACCATTAATGCCGATTGAGGGACCTTGAGACGCGCGTTGAAAAGCTTGAACTCGTGAGAGTCAGAGAAAGAGCAAGAGAGCAAACAGTGCAATGGTGGAGAAAGAGCAAAGAGTATCCATTTTTAGTTAATGAATATGTAAACAAAATATTAAAAATTCATAAAATGCAAGGCAGTGTTGCCAGTTGAGTTTCATGTGCGTTTTGAAAATTTAAACAAATTATTTCGGAGAATACAAAAAAATATAAAAAAATTTCAAAAATCAGTTTATCAAATTTACATCGATTATTGAACTTCTATCTTCAATTAAAGTTTATTATTATTCGAAATTTATTGCATTCATAGGATTATGCTGTGAGAGCACTATTTGTTAAAAAAAAATAAGGAATGCTTAAATGACACTTTCCCCGAATGCAACTCTGTGCAGTCACTTAGCACATCTTCCTCTTTACAAATCCAGCAAAGTTGCCACTTAGGTCATGAAATAATTGCCCAACCTTAGCACCATTTCTGTGGTGCTGGACTCTGCTAGTTAATTTCAGCGGCTAATAAATTTTATATATCATATTTTTTTAAATTACACTTCATCTAATACTTTTCCAATATTTTTTCAAATCATTAGGAATCATAATACTACTGTTTAGTATAATTTCACTGTGGCTTAGACAAAATTCACTGAGGTGGTTGAAATATTACAATATACAAATGTGTTATGGGCGCACTTACAGTCAACAGTCGGCCTTTTTAACTACCTGTAGCCGGTCAAAAAATTGTTCAAAGTGCTTATGTGCTGTTGGCAGCACTGACAGCGCTGCAATATGTTTGTTTTTATCGCTATAGACAGAAACAAGTTGTTTCGATGAGCTACACACGCTGATGACGTCACGAACTTGCAGCTACAAGTACCTACTAGCGTCTTCACAGAGACGCCTCGCTAAATCAGCCGCTCTCTCTCTCTCTCTCTCTGTGTTGCCACTCTAGCAACGCCAGCACATTTGTGCCTCCACGATGGCTCCAAACATCCGAGGGAAGTTTGATATCTGCTGAGTAGAACACTTGGCCCTCTCATACGTAAATCGGGAGCAGTTGAGTGCGGACGCACAACCATTGGCTGCATTTTGTTTTAAAATTGTAATTTTTCTATTTGTATATATTTTGACAATTTCGCTGTGTTCTTGGGGGCCGGCAACGACGTCACAAGCCAGAACAAACACTTTCGGACGCACACTAACAATCGTCTCGGTTAGGTAGAAATGCCATCTTCATGTGTTTTCGAATTTGATCGGCTGCAGCCTGTTTACTACAGCGGCGAAATCATCAACGGACGCATAACGCTGACCACCACCAGCGAAAAGTCGGTGAGAGGTAAGAACTGGACACGTGAATATGTATCTCAGCATTCATTCATACATACATACATACATACAGATATACAATATGTGAATGTAAACAGAGCAGGCAGGAATTTGATAACAGCAGTCGAGTGTCCATTGTTGTCGTCGATGTTTGTTTACCTTTTACCACAGTCCAAATTATTGCCAACTCTCGAAACAGCAACAAAATAGTTTTATGCTAAATTAGTTTAGTGCTTCTTATGTAAACATAAGAAACCAAGTTTAGTGCTTCTTATGTAAACATAAGAACCCAAAGTGCTTCTGTGCATAATCTCGACTGCTTCAGCAGGAATGCCGCACAAGCAGTTTTCTCGAATGCTGCATGTGATTGCGGTGGTGAGGAATTTATATCTATGGATTTTTGCTCTTGTTGTTGTTGCAAGCATTCAGCGAGAGTTTGAAATTTAAATCGAATTTGGATGCAGATTATTTTCTCCGACTTGGTTAGCAGCATGAAAACCGGATTTGATAGCACAAAGAAAGCTAATCTGTTTTGCTATTGTTTTTTCAAAGACATTTGCAATAAATTAAAAATCTTGAATGCACAAGTTTAGCTGAGAACTTGAAAAATTTTATCGGAAAAAAAATGTCGCTTTTTATAATATATTGTAAAAATACAATTAAAGCAATGAGCGCTTTATCGTTCCCACAAATTATTATTATAAACATTGATGAATAATTAAATATTTTGCGTTTTATTTACAATTTCCGGGTACTTTTTTGTCACAATGTATATCAACTTTTGTATATTATGAATTATTGAAATTATGTTACAGATATTTTAGATTCTTTTTATTAGTCAAATTGATTTGCTTTCTAATATGTATTTATTTTTT
>OZ057398.1:66614158-66850577 GCA_964056695.1 Melieria picta
TACCACTGCCGCCGCAGTGTCCCACGTCGTGCGTCGAGGAGTATGGCAAAATCAGCTACGAGCTGTCGCTGGTGCTGAATCGGCCGTTTCGCTTCGACAACGTCTTCAAGCAGCCGCTGACAGTGCTGCATCAGGTCGATCTGAATCTGCGCCCCGATCTGCTGGTACGTGACGTGCCCTTTCTGTTGGTTGTGCTTTCATTCACGTATTATTGCAGATTCCCATCAAGAGCGAGGACATCAAATACTTCTGCTGCTGGCCGTGCTCGTCGGGGCCGGTACTGTCCACGCTGACCATACCGTTCGGCGGCTATGCGCCCGGCCAGACGATCAAGTACACGCTCGAAATCGACAACCAGTCGAACGGCTACGATCTGGAGGACGGTGTACGCCTGAAGCTGATACAGGTGTACCGCTTCACCGCGCACACGCCGCACCACAAGACGCGCTACCACAGCAACACGCTGGCACGTACCGAGCAGCAGATGCGCTGCCTGCGTCTCTCCAAGCGCCTGATCGAGGGCTCGCTGACCATACCGCCGGTGCCGCCCACATCGGACGACAGCGGCATCATCGGCGTGCGCTACGAGATCAAAATGACCATCGACACGGGCGCGTGCCACACCGACTCGGAGATCAGCATCCCGATCATGATTGGCACGGTGCCGCTGCTGCAGAGCGCCACCGATCCCAGTCACGTCGCAGCAACTCTGCCCACTGCGCCCGCAACGCCGGGCACGCCGCTCGGCGGCGATCTGCCGCCCACCTACGAGCACTACAGTTGGTTTCATTGCTGTCCAAGTCTCAATAATGTTACTAACTACTCTATCTCTTTGCAGAACCGCCCTCCTTCGAGGAGGCCACCACGATTGGCGGCAAATTCATCGACACCGACGTGGACGAGCGCAATCGCACCGATGGCTTCATACCAAAGTATCCCATGTACACCAATTTCGCAGTGCCCACCGCGCCGCCCAGACAGAGCTCAAATGACGAATTGCCCGGCACGCCGTTGCTGCCACAGCCAGCCGCCAACGCCACAGAAGCCTACGGCTGGCGTAATTAGAGTGGAGTCCTTACTTAAGAATTTACTTTGGTTTTCTACTTAACAAGCCCGAATATTCAACGCAAAATGTGCCTAAAATTTATACTCGCATTGTGCTTTTGTAACTCTTCTCAGCTGTTTTATCGGCATACATACAAAGTCCAAAATATACAATCTACATAGATATATGTAAACAATATTTTTCCATGTGCTCATTAAAGCAACAAAAGCCTTAACTTTTTCCTTGGTCGGTCCGCGAAAAAATGGTAGGAGCAACTTTTTAACAACACCCACATACGAGCACAGTCATTGCCATAGTATCAGTGGCAAAGCACGTCAGTGCACTTCAGTCAGTGTGCAATGAGACGATCACACGCGTCATGCGCTGGCTAAGCAGCGCAAAGCTCGAACTCGCAGCACATAAAACGGAGGCGGTTTTGCTAAGCACGAGGAGGGTTGGCGAGGTCCTCACAATAACCGTGGGGGAACATCAAATAACCTCGCAGCCGTTTCTACGGTACCTTGGAGTGCTAATAGACGCGAGGCTGTATTTTAAAGAACACCTCAAGGCCGTGTGCGAGAAGGCGGCGCGCGTAAATATCGCACTTTCGCGAATGATGGCAAACATAGGCGGTCCGCGCGCTAGTCGGCGTCTTTTGCTATCACGACTCATCAGCTCTATCTTGCGTTATGCGGCGCCAATTTGGGCAAACGTGGCTGAGGTGAAAATTCGCACCAAAGGAATACGATCCGTCTACAGGCTCAGCGCACTCCGGGTGACCAGTGCGTTTCGCACAGTGTCAGACGACGCGATCTGCGTCCTATCAAGCAAACCGCCCATCGACCTGTTGGCGGCAGAAATGCAGCGCCTCTATACGCCCGGTGCGAAAAGCACTGACGCTGCTAAGACAGCTGAAAGGGCAACAACTATCGCAGAGTGGCAACGCAGATGGAACCAGTCCATCAAAGGACGATGGACACATCGCCTCATCAGTGACGATGGCAAGTGGGTGAACAGAACGCACGGCGAACTGGACTACTACAGCACGCAGGTATTTAGTGGGCACGTCTGTTTTAAACAGTACCTCCACAAATACAAACACGAAGAGGATCCGTTCTGCCCGCACTGCCCAGACATGCACGAGACAGCGGAACACGTGTTTTTCGAATGCCCGCGCTTTGACGGCTTCCGCGCAGCATGAGCACAGCCATAGGCCAACGTCTAACGCAGGTGCGAATTGGCGGGCTGTATGCTCAGCGGCAGCAACCATCATGCAGACCCTACGACGAATCGAGCGCGCGCGGAAAGCGACGATAAACGCCAACAGAGCAGGAGAGTTGCGCTCCTAACGTGCAGCAACAGCGAGATGGTTTCACTCAAAAGCGGCAAGGTGATCCGCGCCGCTAACACGGCAACAAAGACGGCACCATGACGACAAGGACAGACATGACAGACGATTGAGCGGCAACGCTCACGACGGCCTCCTGACGAAATACCTCGCGGTGGTCCCAGGAGGGCAAACCGTTCGGACGAGAGGAGGGTTTAGCGGTTTAAAGTCCCGCACTGACCTTAGGCTTTCGATGCTTCCCTCCTCGTTAAATAAAAAAAAAAAAAAACATACGAGCACAGTGACGCATTCAAGTGCCAAGTATTTCAAGCCCCATTGATTACACTGCACAACAGCATGTCTGTTGCATGGAGTTTTTTAAATGAATCTGAATCGTTTTTCACGCTGTTTTTAAAACCATACTCCGTTTTTATGTAACAGCTCTAGTTTTCGCAAAAAAGGGCGTGTCACTTTTTCGAATTTTCCTCGGCTTTTTTCTCGTTTTCGACTGTAATTTCTGAACCAATAATCCTATCGACATGATTTTTATTATAACTATTGTATATAGTTGCACTAACAATATCTCACGCCATCGTTTCTGACATTAATCAATTTATTCGTTCAAAATTGGCGTTGTAATAAGGTTTCAAAGTAGGATAATATTGAATTTCAAGGCGTTTTTTCTGATGGCGAAAATTGTACAGATGTTTCATAAATCAAGTTACGAAGTATATGAATATCTTAAGAAGAAACATCAAACATTACAACACAGCCAAATTATTTGGCGGAATGCACATTCGCATCGAAATAATAGCAAAAATGTACCATAGCTATTTTCATCACTTCTCATAGATTTTCCTTAAAAAATTTGGGGCCTAAAATATGCAAAGTTTTTAATTTTTTTGTTTAGAGCAATTCTAAATCTTTTTGTTTTTTGCTTGTGTTTCAGACTATACATCTAACATATAAAAGAGCATATTTTGAGGCTCCTAATTTTTTAGGGAAAACTATGAAAATGACTATGGTACATTTTTGGTATTTCGATGCGAATGTGCATTCCGCCAAATAATTTAGCTGTGTTGTATTGCTTGATGTGTCGGCTTTCTTATACACCTAACTCGTTGATTGATTTACGAAAATTGTGTATGGTTTTGACCATCAAAGAAAACGCCTTAAAATTCCATTTTTCCGACTTTGAGGTCCAATTAACGCGGCATTTTGAAGCTTATAAAAATAAGTTGCATCGGAAAAGAAGCCGTGCTGTGTTGTTAATGCGATAAGGTGAAAAACATGTCAATCGGTTTTCTGGTTCAGAAATTACGATCAAAAATATGGAAAAAGTAGAGGAAAAACTGAAAAAATGACACGGTACCTATATCTCACTAACTAGAGCTGCTAGAAAAAATCTGAGGGTAGATTCGAAATCAGCGCACCCAAATTAGTAAGAAACAGTAGAAAAACTCCATGTTACCGGAAAAAGGTGTTTTTTTGTTGTGCTGTGTTATTTTTTCAATGCAAATGTTTTACTTTGGTATCGTTCCAATTGTTTATCGTTTAGTTGGTTTTGGCGTGCTAATCAATTAAGATGGACATCGATGACAATTAAGACCTGTATGGCGCAAATATTGAAAGTGGGGTGATTTTAGAATAAACCCTGACATGATTCCATTCCCCGTAATGGAGTGAATGGTGAACGTCTCTATTGTCTTGCCTCGCATTGGCAAATGTCGAATGCGATTTTTTTCTATATGAAGAATTGTGCACAAAATGAGGTCCTTAGGGCATCGCATTGAACGTTCAGGCCAGTAATGCTCTCTTGCTGGATTGGTCAACGCCTCTACAGAAGAATTAATTTTCTTTCGCAAATTTTCCTGACTTTTGCCAAGTCCGCTTGAAATGAGATGCAGTAGATTTATTTTAAACGCTCAGTCGTTTTTCTCAGCTTGAGCAATTTTTGAAGGTGTTGTTTTTTTTCTTCAAATTTGTGCCGTTCCACAGGACGGCACCGCCCGTCAGGAAGCCTCGAGAATAAAATCAAGTCAAATAATATTGCCAACGAAAAGTCGTAGTTTATTATGACGAGAAAGTGTCGGTTGTTTGTTAGGCGTGTTTTCAAGGACCGAAGCCAAAGTTATTCGCGTTTCTCCAATTCGCGTGCGCTGTTCCTGCTGCCGCCTCGTCAACGGCCCCTCAGTGACACTTTACTGCTAGTTTTTTAAACTTCCCCATGGCCTGTCGCCACACATATTAATTTGAAATTGTCTCTTTTCTGTTGCCTTATTTGTTTGGCGTTCGTTCAACTGCTCTGACGGAAGATGCCGACTTGTAATTTCATTTTCAGCCGCCACCCGCCTGCGTACCACAGCGGCGAAACAGTCAGCGGGAACGTCCAGCTGGAGACGACCACCAAGCGGAGCATCATAGGTGAGTGTGAGTGCGCACTGGCAGCGGTCAGACAATGTGACGAATGAGACTCGTGCAGACATTTGCTGTGTGTTCTGGGGCAAGGCCCGCGTACGCTGGGTGGACTCCATGTCGCGCTACCCCAAGACCTACTTCGCCGAGCAAACATACATCGAGGAGCGGAAGGTCGTCTACGACTCGGACATCTTGCAAATAGGCATATACGACTTTGCGTTCGAGGTCAACCTGCCGCTCGACTGTCCCACGACTTGCAACACCGAGTTCGGCAGCGTGCGCTACGACATCGCGCTGGAGGTGAACGAGGTCGGGCACGTGGTGCACCACTTCAAGCGCGAATTCACCGTTATACGGAAGCTGCTGCTCAGCGAAAGTCCCGATCTGAAGGTGTGTATCGGGTCCTGGCGTGCTGCAGCCGTGTTTAAGTGAGCTATTGGCGCCATTGCAGGTACCTCGAACGGACGATATTACCGAAAACTTCTGCTGGTGGCCCTGTGCCGCTGGGCCGCTCCACATCACCTTGACCCTGCCGCGCGGCGGCTATCTGCCGCGTGAGCAGATCACCTACACTATCGACATAGAGAATCGTTCGAAGCGCTTCGCGATCACCGGCCAATTCAGCGTGAATCTGGTTCAGGTGTACAAATTCACCGCCCGATCACCGCGCCAAAAGACTCGCTACAAAAGCGTCATACTGGACCGCATGGAACACACGGAGACGTGCGCGCGGGATGACGTGGCAGCGATAGACGGCGAATTAAGCGTACCGCTGGCGCCGCCCTCTTCGACGGGTACCGAAATCGTTGCAATGAAGTATGAGATCCGCCTGCAGGTCGACCTAAAGTACTCGCAGGGCCACCTCGAACTGGCGGTGCCTATTGTTATCGGCAGCCAAGAGGGCGCGAAACCGGTGGCAATGCCGGTAAGCATCCCACCGAATAAGGTCAGACTACACCCGTTCATTTGGGCCACCAAAATAGCTAAGTCACTCCCAAAGACCCGGAAACAAACAAGCTCAGCAATACCACAAACACTCGCAGTATCAGAAGCACTTGAAATACTAGGTGCATTTGAAATCCCAGAAACACCAGAAACACTTGAAATACCAAGTGCACCCGAAATCCCAAAAATAACAGAAACACAAGGTATACTTAAAACACTCAAAATACCAGAAATACTCAAAGTACCAGAGACACAAGAAATACCAAATACAACCGATATGCCTGAAATACCAGTATCACCAGAAATACAAATAACTCCCGAAATACCAGAAACACTCAAAGTACCAGAGACACAAGAAATACCAAGTACAACCGATATGCCTGAAATACGAGTAGCACCAGAAACACAAATAACACCCGAAATACCAGAAACATCCGAAACACCAGAAACACCCGAAATGCAAGAAACAGAAGAAGTACCAGTAGCACAAGAAGAAGATACAAGGAGATTCCTGGAGTGTTGGACTAATTAAACGAAAAAGTGCACTGATGCAAACACAAAATGGTTGATCGATAAATTAATGGGCTCTACTGAAAAGCATTGGGCTGAGGTGTGTCAGGGGTGTAAATTGTCAGCTGCATGAGCCGATAAGCACGGCAAATGGTGTAGAATTTGACTGGTTGCGGACTCTTCAGTTTCAAAAATGGGCTTAGCTCAGTTCAGACTCCATACTTCGGAGCATTCCATGTTCACAAGTGTGCTGTCTTAAGCAGCGCTATGTACGAGTACGTAAGACGAATTTTCATCAAAAGTTGGCAACACTAGTTGACTGTCGATGTGGCAACGTTATGTAAAGTGCTTACAAACGAAAACACCAAAAACATTAAGTTCAATCATAAATATTTTCAGTGGGACTGACTTGTCTTTTATCATGTAAATTTCACTAGCATTACTGGGTATTTATTTTTATGTCTTTGCAGCGGCCATCAAGGCCAATAAGGAGTATGTGGCGCCTTTAATGACGGCAAACAGCCACAACGGGTTATTTATGGATTCAAGACTATTTTTTTTAATACTATGTGTAAAGATGCAAAGAAAAAACAAGTTCTGTGTACATTAAGTATTTCATATTTTATTGTGGTTATTTGTTGAAATTATTTTGCTTACTTAACGTTTATATCAGTCAGTTTTCCAAGGACAAAAGGTCCAGCAATTTTTCTGTATTCTTCAATGCGCAAAACAATTTGAAAATATCTCATTGTAATTGTTATTTATTAAGTTGTTGTTGTACTTGGAGCTGATATGCCAGAATCAGCAAAGAAAGTAGTTAACAAACAATAAAAAGGCATTCGAATTTTAATAAATATTACAACAATTGTGTTTTATTTCTAAGAACCCGCTTGTGAGTTTGTTGGTTTTGATTTAACTCCATTCAATTCTATACTAATCCACCAGAATCGCAGTCACGTGCTCCTGAAATTTTTACTGTCTATTCATAATTCTACTATAATATTTTTTTCTGCACCAAAGATAGTTCAGGTATTTTCCAGTGGTCGTGAAAGGGTTTAGTGTTTATCTAATGTAATCAAATGTGATTGTAAGGTTAGCAGACCTTCAGAACAAAACAAACATATTTACCAATAACTAGCTTCATTAACACTTTTGGTTCAATTTTTCAATGCATTCATTTCACAGAAAAGCCAAATGCAATTTTTATTTTAATTTTTTTGTATTGTTATTTTAATTGTTTAATATTTTAATTTATTGTTTATTCAAGTGCTTATCAATAATATTGAAAATATTTGTGGAACGAAAACAAGAAATACAAATAAATGAAAATGTTTACACAAGCTTTACAATCAATCACTTACTATTCGGTTAAAAAAATTGTCAACGCTTGACACCTAATTGAATCCCTCTGCCTCCATTTGCTTCGCTTGGCGTCTTCTCAGCTGTTCCACGACCAGATCTTGTGCTTGCAACTGCTCCGCGGTCAGCGCTTCGACTGCTGGGCCTTCAGCGTTCTGTTCCCTGGCTTGGCGCGACGTGCACGCTGCCGCTTCCATCTGCTCAGGTGCCGTCTCCATGACCTGACGTGCTCGCAATGGGTCGCTTGACATGCTGGTCGAGCTGATTTCCGCGTGCTGCACCTGGTGCTCCATGTTGTAGTAGAGATATTTCGGCTTGTAGTTCAGCTGCTCGGTGGACATGGCGCCCTTGCTGCTTTGGTTCAAATTTGCTGCTGCCATAAATTCCGCCTCACGGAAAGACGATGCTGCAACAAAAACAATACGGTAAAATGCATTTAATGCTCATTCGGCACTGCGACTTACCCAATGACAACATTGAAGTGCTTAGGTTGTCGGGCGTTTCAGGCGCCGGCGCAGTGGCCACGCCGAAAACATTAATCGCACTCAGTTCGCTTGGCGCGTTGGCCACCAGCGGCTGCTTCTCCGGCGGTGCGCTGTGCAGCGACACGGTGCCCACTGTGATGGGCACTTGGGCGCTCACTGTGCGCTTCGAGCCGGCGGTGCTGAGCCACACCTCCAGCTCGTAGCCGACATGCAAAATGCGACAGTCGGTCGACAGCGTGGTGGGCGCCGCCTGCTGTGGCACGTGCAGCACCTGCAGATGCTGCATAACGCTGTCGTTGCGGCTGCTCAGCGCGTGCACGCTCTTCACCAGCGCGGTGCGCAACACCTTCGTCTTGGGCTTCTTCTTGCCGCACATGCCCACGTACGTGCTGACCAGGTTCAGCGTGTAGGTTAGCTCACTCAGGCACAGCTGGCTGTCGTTCTGCAGCCGCACGTGCACCGAGATGGGCTCGCCGGGCACGTAGCCCAGCTGTGGCACGGTCAGGTGCAGCTGCAGCAGATTCTGCCAGAATGTGACGAGGGACTTGGTCTCCTCGACGCTGACATTGTACTCCCTCTGCAGGCTGGCGTCGTGCCGCAGGTCGTAGGCTTTCACCAGCGGCAGCAGGAGCGTGGCGCAGGTGTGGCGCATGTCGCCCAAGTCCGCAAACGCCTCGAGCATGTAGCGTATGTGGCCGTGCGTGGACTCGAGCGACGAAGGACAGTTGGGCGGCAACGACACGGCAAACGGGTAGCTGTAGACGCCACAATCCACGACCTTTGCCAGAGCTGCAACACACAAACATTTATAAAAAAACTGAATAAACGATGAAAAGTGCTACAGAATCTCGGTGACTGATGAAGGATTTGGGTAGAGCTAAGCAATTCGGTATCATTAAATCTGTGTCATGGGTAAGGCCTCGAAAAATACTTTCGAATGTCCCAGCAATTCGGCTGGTGTGATGTGTTGACATCTCGAGACGAGGCAGTTTGATTGATTTCAAGACAGTAAGTAATTGAATAAAAGTTATCTGGCAGATGGCTTAGCTAAAAATGCATCGAAAAGACTTTCGGCAATCGAAGCCAAGAATTGAATAAGGCAATTCGACAGTCACTACTCAACAACTGAATAGCATCAAAGCTGAACAATTGTAGACAACTCAGCACAACACTACAGGTGCCAATAGACAGCTAACCCTAGCAAGATTTAAGAATTCTAATCGATGATTGCTTTAATAATGAATCAACCTCCAACTGTGTAAGGAAGAAGCGTCATTGCCTCAAGCATACTTGAAATCTGCTGGGTTTTGCTTTGACTTGTACAGATCTACAATTTTTGACTGCTTAGACAGTTTTTTATTATCTCTTTCTTATCTGCAATATTTCCATCAAAAGTCGCACCTATGGGCGGGGGCTTCAAAAGCCCATTTGGAGCTCCTCGATCGGGTGCAAAACCGTGCGATTCAACTTATAGGGGACAGTAGGGCATCCAGCTCTATTGACTCCTTGGAGCATCGTCGAAACGTGGCCTGTGTGGTGTTATTTCACCGATACTTTTTCGGTAATTGCTCAGTGGAGATGAGCAGCTTGATGCCATCACTCCGGGTATTCCCTCGGGCAACCCATTTGAACACTGGCGCCCATGCATTCCACGTCGAAACGATGTTCCAACGCACTATGCACTACAGAGAAAGTTTGTTTCTGGCCCGTACAGCGCGGTTGTCGAATGGTCTCCCTGCGGATATTTTCCCTAGCACTTATGATCTCGATGGGTTCAAGGCAAGAGTCCATAACCACTTCACTCTAAACCCTATCTCCTAACCTTTATATCCTTCGCATTTATTGGGGTCATCCCCTGCGCGTTTGTTCGAGTTAAAAAACAAAAAACCCTGCCGAGTTCAGTGTACAATTTCTCCATTAGATATGAATGATTATGTGCCCACCTTCTTCGGATCCAATAAAGTAATTCGTGGTCGATATGAAGTCCTCTCGATTCGAATACACCTCCACATTTTGTGTAACTTCTGCCGGCTCTGCGACACTTTCAGCAGTCTGTTGATTTGGTTTCTGTTTCTTGTTTTGCTTCTGCTTCTTTGGGGGCAACGGCTTCTCCCAGTGAACGCACGCATAGCCCGAAATGCGGAAAGCGAAAGCTAAGAAAACAAACAAATTTTCGTCATTGGTTCAAGTGCGAATACTCCACGTCTCGGAAATTCATGATTCATGGTTAATTGATGGGTTTTGTATTTTGTGGTCACATTTTGTGATTTCGTAAATATTACGCCATGACTCATTGCTCACCTTTTATCAGTACGCGTTCATCGATCGTCAGCACTACGCGACCCGATATAGCATCGCCCGGCTGATAGACAGCGCGCTGATTGTCCACCACCAGATTGCAACGCAAAGCGGCCATTCTGTCTACAAGAACCACTGTCACCGAACACTATTCTGTCGTACCGTCACCAAGCAAACTTGGACACTAACTGAACGGAGCCACAAATCAATTGTTATATCGATTCGAGGCAGCAATTAAAAGGTGTTTGCCGGTTTATCTTATCTGTAGTTATAGAAAATTGTAACGGTGCCATCGCCACCGCCGAAAGGGGGATTTTCTATTGTTGGTTTGATTGCACGCCGCTTTAAAGTTACTCACATTTGTTTAGATTTTAGTGCCCTTTATTTGGTGTTCTGCTGCTTCTGAACGAGATTTGACAACGTTTTGAATGCGCATTCTTCAAAGAAAGGAAGAAATTTGCTGATTACAGGCATCGAAACGCACTGCTCATGAGCTGTAATACTTAACATAGCGCTGTTAATTAACATAACGGCAACAGTTAGAATGGTTTCAAATACGGAGAGCTTTGGCGCGGAACTTGACGAGCAAAAGCTTTGTTAAGTGTTTTTGCGAGAAGTGGCAGCTCTACTTGAAATAAATACGTTAAAATTATTTTAAATTAACTTCGCAAGATTTTTGCATTTGCGCTGATAAACAAAGGTATAGAATTTTGCTTAGAAGGGGTCTCACAAAAAACAGTGCAACACAAGGAGAATGTGGGATTGGCTGCTGCAGGAACAATTATTGATGTTGTTAGTTTCGTAAAAGAAAGTATTAAAGTAACGCAACGAACGCAGCGCAATTGTGGTGTTATTTTATTGTCAAAGTTTGGCGTAAGCGCTTACAACCGAAAAGTCATAGTAAGCCTAGGACTCGTATTCGTATATTTGTATGTACTTCGTAGCTGCTGTGTATTGTAGAAACAGAGGTATTATTATAATTTATGTCTGTCCATTTGAACAAGTAACAGAAGGCAAGGTTTGCTGTCAGCATTTGGTCAGCTCAGAAATCGTCCTCCTCCACTTCGTGCACATTTTCCTCCGTCTCACTCAGCATGCCGCAGCTCCAGCCGAACGTGTCCAGGCTTCGGCCCGTGTGATCGGAGGCCAGCGAGCCGTACGAGTTGTAGAAGTTTAGATTGAGCGCCGAGTCCGCGGACAAGTTGATGGCCTGCGTCGAGGCCACCAACGTGTTGTAGCCGGGAAACTTGGGCAACTTGATGCTGATGTTCTGATCGGCGCGCTGCGCCTTGTGGCTCACGCTGTCCAGCGTCTGTTGGCTGCTGAGCGTTGCAAAGCTGAACGAGGGCGGTACTGCAAGCAAAAATACAAATGATGAATAGTTCCCATTGGGTTTTGCTCGATACTGACAGCAGCTGTCGTAGGATGGCGGCTCGTCGTTGTCGTTCTCATCCAGCGCAAAGTCGTCGAGGTCGGGCAGCTGTTCCATTACGCGACTATTACGCACTGCCAAGACCTCCGCCTCCTCGTCGTCTTCCTCTTCGGTTCGATTCACTTCCGCTTCGACACTCCACTCCTCGGCGGCCGTTTCGTCCAGAGTGGATAGCTCGCTTCTGCCGTACATGCGCGGCTGTGAAGTCACCAATCGCTCTGGCTGCTGCTGCAGTGGCACAGTGCCAATGACCAGCGGCACCGACAAGTCGGTGTCGTAGTGCAGTAAGCCGGTTTTCAGCTTCACTTGCAGCGTGTAGTGCAGGAACACAATGTAGTTGGGGTTGAGCGTCGACCTTGGCGTGTCTTGCGGCACAACGAGGCTGCCCTCGTACAGGCGCTTGGTCAGTCGCAGCGTGCGCTCGACGATTACGCTCTGGGCCAGCGTTGTGGTGTAGTACTTGCGTTTGAACGGTTTGCGCGCCAAAAATATGAAATGCTGCTTGAGCGACGCCTCCACGCTGGCGATGTCATAGTGCGGCGACTGATTGTCCACCTCGAGGTAGAAGGGGATGGCTTGCGAGGGCACAAAGCCGCAAAACGGCATGAAGAGTGTAAAGCAGACGGGGCCCGAGGTGCAGGGCCAGTGGCACAAGTACTTGATGTTCTCGTCCTTGATGGGCAGCTGATGGGGTGGAAGTTCACAAAAGGCGAATCGATGGAAGCGGAGTGGGAGTGTAAATTTAATTTAATGAAAAAGAACAATATTTTTTACTAAAAATTCGGAAGCATAAATAAAAAGATTTACATGAAAATGTATGTTAAAATAAATAAAAAAAATAAAATAACAAAATAAAATAAAAACAAAAAAAAAATAATTATATTTAAATCCTTAAATTCAAATGCAAATTTCAAATACATCTTAATTTGCATGTAAACAAAAGTCAAGGTCAAAGGGCCCCTCCCTCCCCAGCCTCACTGCGCACCGCGTATTCCGGATTGAAGTTCAAGTTGAGCGTCTGCACAACGGTTATTGGTTTGCGGAAGATCTCGTCGAAGCTCCACGGCCGGTCGATGGTCAGCGAAATGTTGTAGGCAATGAAGCCGTACGGCCCCTTGCACGACGACGGACAGCCGCTGGGGATGCGCAGCGTCAGCACGTAGACGTGCGTGCCCGCCCGAAACTGCGTCCGGTCGAAGACGTTGGTGCGCGTGTAGAGGTACTGCTGGTGGCCGTAGTAGTTGGCGCCCTCGGTTTTGCCGCTCATGGACCATTGCACCTTGGCCTCGCCCTCGAGCGTCACATACACCGCTAAGCGAAACAGAACAGAACACAACACGCACATTGGCAATTTCTGCACATCTCTGAATCTCAACCCACCATTGACGCGCTTCCGCCGGTCGGTCGTGAGCAGTATGCGCCCATTTATGTACTCGCCGCTGTTGTACACCGCACTCTCGCGATCCAGCTGGAACACACACACCGTGGGCATCCTTGCGGCGATCCTATTACGATTCACCTACACGCGTCGCGTATTGTTTGCACCGCAAAAATGCATTTGAAGTCGGCCGAATACAACGCAACTGCCATTGGGCCGCTGGCTGTTCGCTATTTGCGCTCCGACTGCTGACGCGCTTCTGCTGCGTGCGCTCGCACTTTCGCCTCATGTGTTTACAGTTTTGCTGGCCACTGTGGAATCAATAAGTTGGCGCCACTGTGACTTTGAATTTCTCACAAACAAAACAAAAACTTTCAACAAAGCCAAAAAAAAACAAAAAGGAAGCCAAGCAAAGCAAAAGGCTGCACTGTATGTGTATGTGTGTGTGTGTGTATGGCAAAATTTCAAACCAGCAAGACAGGAGCGACAAAGCAGGAAATGGCCTTCTGTTTCGTTCAGATTTCGTGCCAGAGTCTGCGTTAGAAAGCACACAAACACAGAGACGGGAAACTGAACGATGGTGAGGGCGAGGAAAGCAAGCATGTGTTGAATGGGCTGTTGGCCTCAGCTGCTGCGGTTGCTTATTGCCGGCCATTTCATGTTATGATTTCCTTACAACACGCACAGCGCGCGGCCTACTTCTAGGCGCTCATGATGAGCATCCATGCGGATGAAGCACTGCACAGTGATTCGTTCCATAGACAAAATTCAAAAAATTTATAGTCTCAGAATTTAATGATTTTGATGTCATTTCAAAGGTAAAACTCCAACTAAGAAAACCCCAAAAAATCTGTGCTGAAAGTTAATTAGTGTGTGTGCAAAAGGGGCTCAAAGTTGAAACTTTTTTCACAAAAAAATGTAAACACATATATTCTGTTTTTAGTCTATTGAGTAAAAAAAATTTTAAAAATTCATGGTAACCACAAAGTTGCTAAAACATTCAATATAGATTAAAAAATGATGTGGCCATATTCGCTTTTAATGTTTTCTCAAAATTTATAAAGCTAAGGCTTTTACTTCACTTTTAATTAAAAATATTTTTCTAAATTAAAAATCTGAAAATTGGCAAAACTTAGAGGAAAATATCTAAAAAGTATGTGAACGTATGTTCCTGAATTTTTTTTATTTTAAGAAGCATTCTTTCTTTGTCGGATAATGTAATTACATTTTCCAATATCTTCCGATCTCAGAAAATAATTATATTTGAAAAGTGGTCTAAACACCTATTTTTGGACATTTATTTTTTTTATCCCTAAAAGTATGCAATCAGCATGAAAAATTGGGAAAATTGCAAAAAAGCGAAACATACGTCTATTAGTATCGTTTTTATTGAAAAATGAAAGGGTCCTAAGACAATTTCTGTTACTCTTTGCAATTATCAATGTTGACGTTACCGACTAAATGTAAAATCTGAAAAATCTAGCCAACACACTCGTTGCTATAGCTCACCAAAAATGACGGAAATTGCAAATTTAAGTCTCAGACATTGCCAAACTACAAAAGTTTAAGAAAAACAAAATAGATATTTCAATTTAGCAGACCATGATTAACTAGTATACCAAATTTTAGGAAGAACGGACCAGTCCTTCTAATTTTGTCCCGCGGTTGTATGGAGTCGAATCACTGTGCACTGTGGCGGCAATTTATACGCATGGCGCGTTCAGATATAATTATTTAAATTGAATGGCAATGGCTATGCGAAGAGGTTATATAAGAGTTTTGTTGACTACTAAATAAAATCATTCATCATCATGAACTAAGAAGGAAGTTACACACAAGAAAGTGTTTGGAATAGACAAATCTGCGACTCATTGAAACAATCGTTTTGAAATGACGCATACTTGAAAATGGTTCAACGAATCTTGTTGCTTATCGGAGAGTTAAAAATATCATAGAAAGTTAAGATGGTCACTCTGGTAATACTTTTTTATATAATACGACATACGAAAGTCAATCCACACAAAACTAAAAAATATAAAATAAAAGTTAAAACACTAACCACTCAAAGTTGGAATTCAATTTCAATGGCAATGTTTGAACAAACTTTGAAATCTTTATTAAGAAAATTAAATCATAACAATTACAAATATAAAGTGTATTATAATTTTATGATGGGATGCGATCACAGCAATCCATCTAAATAACTTTAAAAGGAATCACCAGTGGATGACAGGTTTTTTAAAATGTCTTCAAATACTTTCCTGGGTTGTTCAGTCTCCAAGGTCCAATATTTGTCACACAGTTGACTTCGATTTGCTTAACCTTCACACTGTCACTATTAACATATGTTAATATTTTTCTTTTCATCCGTTTTATAAAGACATTTTTAATTTTTTGAGCTAAGTTGGTAAGCAGAAACGTAAAATGGACTGTGCTTAAGAGATGTTAGGTTCAAATGTGGAAGAGGGAAAAGGGATGAATGGGGTTTCAGCCCCCACAATGTGGGCGAATTTGTTGCTTTTTTTTAAAGAAATGCCATAAAAAGTGAATTTTCAAAGATATTCTCACAAAATTTTGTATTTAAGATTTTTAGGTTATTCCACATCACATATCCAAATTTTAACATTGACTTTTGAATATGTTAATATGTAACCAAAATAGGGGTACAAATTTTAATTTGTAAAAAAAAGATGGAAAAAATTAAATTTTTAGTTTTCTGATTACATATTTAGAAAAAGCTTGATAAAATGGCCACTGAGCCGAAGCCGCATGAAAATCGGAATTAAAACTAAAAAGTTATAGCAAAATCAAAATTGAAATATTAACAAAATGTTAATGGTGACAGTGTGAAGGTTAAACTGACGCTTAGACATTATCTAACATGCGATTAGTGAAAATCTGCTGAAAAAATCACCGACTCATTCCTTAGTAGGTGTCAGTGGCGCACACAGGGGAGGGTTTTTAGAGTTTAAACCCCTCCCCGAAATATCTTCAAGTTAGTACAGAAATTTAATTTATAACCGTCGCATATATATTCAATCATCAATAAAACTACTCGACACAAAAAATGAACCTGAAAATAAAAGTGTTTTCTAGACTAACTTTCGGCCGCTGAACACGAAACTGAAGATCAAAAATGTTTGTAAGAAGCGTTTTCGAAAAATCTTCGAAAAACAGTTTTTCCCTACTGTTTCAGTTATGAGCACATATCTCGTAAACGAATCATTCGACTAACA
This sequence comes from Melieria picta, assembly GCA_964056695.1. Lineage (NCBI taxonomy): Eukaryota > Metazoa > Arthropoda > Insecta > Diptera > Ulidiidae > Melieria > Melieria picta. The sequence goes on from OZ057398.1 coordinate 66,630,592, forward strand.
CAAGCTGTCCGTCATTCAGAAGATAATACCTTAGTCTCTCCACAGATATACAGATTGTGCAAATCAGATGAGATTTGGAGAAATTACTGACGGTGAAAGTTGTAAAAAAATATTTTTTCAAAACATAAAAAAATTACAAAGTTATGATGCACTGAGTGGAAATACCCACTTTACATTTATTAGACCGTCCGAAAAAAATTGTTGCCGAACCCCATCCTAATGTTGATATAGGCGTGAAACTAGAGGTCATTTATAGTAACCTGGCATAGTCAGTTTTTCATTTTCTGACCTAAAGTCCTGCTTAAAGGTCTTTAAAATTTTAAGGACATACACATTTCAAATATTTTTTAAAATATTTGCGCTTATGCAATGATGAAGATATGAGTATCAAATGAAAGAGAAAAATTATCTCCTTTTAACTAAATTCTCTCTTTTGAACTTTCAGGACCAAAATATGTCAGGTAGGGAAAACATATATGTGGATCTCAGTCTGTAGATTCATATATTTAAATTTTATTCTATTTCAAAGCTCTCAACAAAGTTACACAACCCCCTTCCCCCCGAAACAAAATCCTGCGTGCGCCACTGGTAGGTGTGTGTCTAAAATCCAACTGTATTAACACGAAAATTTGTTTCACTCCACATTTAGCTTCATAAATTGCTGTACCCCGCAGACGCTTTGTTTAGATCTAATCCCATTAATATATGTCTGTGTTGTCTCCGAAAAACAATAACGCCATAAAAACCTGCCATCCAGATAACCAGCTTTACGCTCATTGTAGCTGTTGTTGTCGCGCACTTAATCACACAACCACAAAAAAATAACAAATGTGATTTGTAAAGATATAATTTCTATTATTAATGTGCAAATTATCCATCATGAAGCTAACAGAATGACACAATCTACATGGGCAAACCAAGTCAGCGAACGACATGGAACGCTCATCAACCTCATAATGATACAATTACGATTTATAGGCGCATAATCATAGTCCCGCATAAAAGCCGGCTTTAGTTAGCAAAAGACTAAAAAGTCGACTTTAATTTTTCAGTTACCATAGTCAGCTTAGAACATGCTTCTACGTAGCAGCAACTTTTTGAAACAGCAAACGAAAGCAACGGCAACTCTACAAAAACTAGCGATTCGGAGTTACAAATGAGAATTTATTTTCGGAATTATACCCATACCGATTTATTTTGTAATCAATTATTTTGCAATATTTGTTTTCCTGAACACTAATTAGCAGTTAAAAATGGGCGACTACGGTCGACTACTTGTGAAAAGCAGACGGCAGCCTAAAAAAATCGACTGCACAATTTTCCGAGGATTAATCTGCCCATCTCTGACATAAACAAAACAAACAAAAAGCTGATTGATTTGAAAATTATTGCCTACTTTACGGGGTAAAGAAAACAATTGTATTCTATTGCTGCTTGGTTCTTGAATGTTCAAAACATCAATTACAAACTGAGCAGCAACTTTATCGAGCCGGTAACGACTATAGAAGTCCTCGTCATCGAACTCGAAGGGATCGATCCGGCTTTTGTATACTTTTCGCCGTCTCAGCACAATGTCGTCGTTCATAATATTGAAATCTCTTTCAATTTCCTCGAAATGAATCATATTACATTTTTTTTCGATTTTTTTGAAAAAGTGACATATCTGCTCATTTTGACTCATTGCTAACTGGTTTAGCAACAGCTTTTGCTTGTTTTAAAGTTAGAGTATACTTTAAGCGTTACAGTATGCTCTAACTCGACTATGATTGACTTAGAGCCTACTTTATTTAAAAGTATACTTTACTGATCTTAAAGTGTACTTTATTTCGACTATGACTATGCGCCATAGAATTTTAGTTGATGTTTTACTTGTTGTTGTTTTATTGCGTGCCGACCTATCAATATGCCGACTTGGGCATGAACAACAAATATTTGCGATCACAGTCTTCCATGCGCTTGAAAAGCGATAGTTCGATATCCTCGTTGAGCACGTTGCCACAGTGCGGCGGCATCATGTGCGCCATGTAGTCCCTCAGCTGCTGCTGCTTGCCCGCCGCCAGCACAGATGCGGCGGAGGCTCTGCTTAGGCTCGTGCAGCTGACCGCCGTGGAAGCTAGGGAGATTCGACATTAGCTATGCAGTGAGTAGGCAAGTGCACCCAATCGGAACGTACCGAAGTTGTCGTAGCAGTAGGGCCCGTCGCTCCTCGAAATGCTGTTGCGGCTGTCGTTCGAAGTCGGCCGCACCGTGCCGATCACAATCGGTATGACCAGCTTTTGCAGGATGCGCCGCCTGGCGTACAGCACCGCCTCGAAGCTGTACGAGACCTCGATGAGCGTGAGCTCGTCGGTCGAGCTGATGGGCGTGGTCAGCGGTATGTGCATCACGCCCGTCACCGTGGAACACACCACCTTCTCTGTGTTGCTCGCGATCAGCTTCTCAATGGCCTTCGTCTTTGGGTGCGGCTGCATCGAGCGAAAACTGTAGCAGCAGCACAGGTTCAGCTGCACCTTGTTGCATTCGGGCGCCGTGTCCAGGTGCTCCAGGTGGTAGGCGATGCCCTGGCTGGGCACAAAGCCAGTGCTCAGCAGCGATAGCTTGACATGGTTGCTGGTAATGGAGCGCGGTTGTGGATGCAGAGGTTTGAGGTTTCGATTCGATTTGCGATTCGCTCGATTTGCTACCCACCACATTGCACTGCGGCCGCTCGTTCAGGTCCAGACGTTTGCGCACCAAAATGCGCTCCTTGAAGAATGTGTTGCGAGTCGACTTGTGGTGCAGGATCAGGTTCAGGTTGTAGGTGACCTCGCCAAACTGGTGCCTGAGCGTCGCCGGCAACACTTCCGGCAGCTGGAAACAGAACTTCTCGATGCGCAGACTGCCCGGCTCCAGCACAACGTTGCCGGCCAGGTTGCGGCGGTCGTTGACAAGCACCTGGCTGCCCTCGAACGACACGCGGTTGGGTGTGGTCGAGCTGTCGTTGTGCTCCACCATCGGATACCTGGACCACTCGCACCACTGCACCTGCTCGGTCCCGGTCAGTATCAGCTCGATCGCTGCAAGACGCACCAACGAACAAACATGCAATATTTATCTAAATTGCCGCATTTGGTGGTCATTTGTGAGCGCATTACGCTAATTAGGAGATTCACACAACTGCTGGCTGCGCTGCGCAACGCACTGACTGACGTTTTATCTAATCACGCGAATGACATCGTAAACTCGTTACTGTAATTCATCTGGTGCGCTAAAAATAAACCGGCTCACTGGGCTGACGACCGGCGTATTTACACAACCGTGAACAATCCATATTGGTCGACAGGGCGCAGTGGTATTCGAGGCGGAGGAGCATTTATTGAAGACGTCTGCCACGGACATGCACTGCACTGATGCTGTGAAGTGCATTTCCAATGTTTAGCAGTCCACATATGGCCACAACACCACAAATAGTTCACAGTACAATGTTACAATTAACACTAGTGGGCAAAATGTCGATCGCACCCATTGTGAGTCAAATGATGAAGAGTGGCTTATGCGCATCACCACTATTCTACTCGTCCATTGTTTCCTAGTTGTTACTGTTTACGAACTTCTGAAGGTGAAATAAGGCTAATATTAGCCAAGATTGGAGGCATATATTCAGTAAGTTATAGCTTTTCAAATATTTTATGAAACATACGGCTTTGCAACACTAAACGGGCTCACTCTACTTAGTTATGAGTGAAAATTGCGAGCTAGGACAAAAGCGCTATACTTAAATTTTGCCCGAGCAAAACCGGGTCAAGGCAAAAACTGTCCATAGCCCGAGCGATGTATTATCTATACTTACTGGAGCATCTGTGGGAGTCTTAATCAAGTTAGTTTAATTTGTTAATAAACTCTAGCAAGTCTCCTAGTCGATTAGTTTGAGAACAAATGTGGGATGTGTGGCAGAGTCAATGAGTTATTGTCCTTGTCTACTGCTCACTGAGCGGTTCTTAGTAAGTTTTAAGGAAGATTGTGATTTGTAATTTTTTTCAGTTCACTCTGTTACCACTAATGAGAAAAGTTTCACTGTTATCTGCCGCCTACAGTGGGGGAAATTTCCAAATGAAGAGGTTATGTCGTCACATCTCTCCAGGTATGCAAATTCGCATGTACGAGCACCGGACATTGTAAGCAATAAATATTGTAGCCACATGTATTGCTTATCGACCCGCCGTCCCACAACATCGCGCCGCACTCACCTTCCAGCGGCAGCGGACTGCTTGTGCTCAGATAAACGCTGCCATCAGTGCTGCCGAACGTACTACTATAGTAGTATTTTACTACTATTTCATCATCTGTACTACCGTACTACCCACATGCCGATTGTACTACTATTTTCTGAAATATAAGTTTTAGCCATTTAATTTGCATATTTTAAGTAAGGCTACTCGAAAAGAATATACAAATATGTTACCGAACTGAACATTGCCAAAGCACGAAATTTAAACCAACGTTGCCGTTTTTTATTTCTAACAAATGTGTTGCCGTATGCTTCACTTTTTGCTGAATTTTTTGCAATCAAGCAAATGAGCTCGCCGTAGAGTTACCGTTGTGCGACTAAAGTGACAATTGCGCCTTTTTTATGTTGCCAAATGCTGTTCGTACAATAACTTTTGATAAAGTGTTATACTTTGGAAACAGCGCAACGGATGCGATACCCAAAAATGAAAATCGTGAAATAATAGAGTAATATTACTGTATTTAAATACAAAATAACTTATTATTTTTGCATATTCTTGTAAGAATCTTTTAAAATTTGATAAAGAAAATAAAGTGGTCAATGCGACGTCGACGAGTCAGAAAACTTAAACATGTAAAAAACATGTATTTCGTAATCATTGGAATATCCTGATACAAGTGTATAAAATCGTTCGATTTCTCTTGGGCTTAGCATTTTTATTTGACCAGCGCAAATTGGGGTCAAATCCCATTGGATTGTTAATCAAAAGACACTAATTATTGAAATTAAAAAATAAATTTAAATTTTGCTCAAAATTGTCCCATTCCCAATTAGCCATTTCAAGGTTGTTTGCTTGAAGTGCTAAAAGTAAAATTCGAACGATATTTGATATTAATAAATTTAAGTAACTAACCCTTCGATGGGCGGTAATTAGTTACTACACATTTGCACTTTGTTGTCTGGTCAGACGAAATCTGGGTGAAACTTTTGACAAAGGCAAAGCGCAATGACAGAAGAAGTTTATTATTTTTATATGGCAGGCAACGTATGTAAGTATATACTACTGTGTACAAAGAATACCCGGAATTTGTTTATAATTCAAAAAATCTTTATTTATTCTTCCAAATCAATTTCATCGCCTTCAAAGTAGTCCCCCCCCCCCCCCCCCCCCGGTGCAATGCACTTATGCCAACGGACTTTCCAATCTTCGAAGCATGCCAAATAGTCACCTTCCGGTATGGCCTTCAATGCGCGCGGCGATTCACATTGAATCTCTTCAATCGATTCAAAACGGTGTCCTCGAAGTGGTCTTTTGAGTTTGGAGAATAGCCAGAAGTCACAAGGAGCTAAATCAGGCGAATACGGTGGCTGTGGAACGATATGAGTTGGCGAAATGCTCACGAAGAACCAATGCCGTGTGAGATGGTGCATTATCGTGATGCAAAAACCAAGAGTTGTCTCTCCATAAATCCGGCCTCTTTTTGCGAATAGCTTCACGCAAACGACGCATAACGCTCAAGTAATATTCCTTGTTGACAGTTTGGCCCGGCGGAAGGAACTCATAATGCACAACACCACGATAATCGAAGAAATCGGATTCCGGGTATTCTTTGTACACAGTAGTATACTCGTATATACAAATTGTGTTCATATACACTTACTTAGTTACCCACAAATACACTGTAAAAAGGAGATGAATCTGTGATTTTTTTATTTTTTTGAACCATTTCGTCTGGCCAGACGACAAAGTCCATCCGAGGGTTAAGTATTTTATCAAAGTTTTATAAACTTTTTCCATTGAAGTCCATCAAAAAAGAAGTATTAGTATTATTAAGTATTATTAAATCTGTGGTCAAAAACGATAATCGCTTAGGTCGACTTAAGACACCATTGAGTTAAGGGTGCTTGGAAAGTATAAATCCAAAAAATCCAAATTCCGCTCTAGAAGCGAAATGGATGGCATTGCTAAATTTGGAACTTGAGTCAAGTTTCCAAAAAAAACTGTATTAATGAATTTATTACCATGTTTATACGACGGTCCCAGTCGATTCGCATTGACTCGATACGCTTTCGAGCCAGGTGTTTATACATTGATTTCAGAAGCGAATTGACTGCAGAAGGTTTGAAAAGTATGGTTTTATATTTTCGTTTTTCCTATTTTTTGACGTCTGAATGAAAATTACCTGTTAGTGTTGCTTGTTTTTTAGTTGAAAATGCTCAAAAAACTGAGTGTACCTCACCTGTATTGAGTCGATGCGTATTGACTGAAAGCGACTTGAGCTGTCGTATAAACGGGGTATATGTTTCCGCTCCTTCGGCAGTTCATTGGTACTGTAATTGCGTTTCCGCATAGTAGTCCGAAGTAAATTTAATTAAAGATTAGAAAGGAAACTGTTTACTAAAGGCTACTCTCCACTCGATTTAACTTCGAAAAGTTTATAAGGGGAAAATTTTGCGGAAAAATGGGAGTCACCAAAAAAATTATTATTAGTACTAGTGTCCGACCGAATATTCGGTTTCGGTTTCGGCCCAAATAAGTGGTTTCGGTTTCGGTTTCAGTTTCGGCCAAAAAATGGCCGAATAGCCGAAACCGAAACTTTCTAGAATATTTTTTACATTTTATTGTGTAGCAGATATATAGTAAAAGGAGGAGTAATTTAGATGCCAGCAATGTAAATAAACTTCTTTTTTTTAGCATATAATATTAAATTATTTAATTTTGAATAGTAGCGAGTAAGGTACGAAAGGTTAATTTTTTCATGTTTAAGTTTTTAAAAAATTAATAAATTGTTTTTATTAATAAGTATTTATTTATTTATGCTATGTTTGTTTGTTTGTTCTTTATTTACTTAATGTAAAATTCGTTTGTTGAAAAAAGTGCTTGATATGGTGATTTTTATTTCAACTAGAAAGTTTCGGTTTCGGCCGAATATTAAAAAAAAACCGAATATTCGGTTTCGGTTTCGGCCCAAACAAGTGGTTTCGGTCGGACACTAATTAGTACCTATATAATAAAAACATATAAAATTTGCTTATATACATTTTTGTAACTGAATTACATTGTTTCTTTCACTTTTGTATAAATAAAATTGTGAATGTGTTTTGAAACTTAGTATCTGATTTAGTAGTTGATGAATCCTTGCGATTTTTTACACTGTTAAGAAATTATGCATGTGTACTACTCAAAGTCGATAAATACTACCCAAAAATTATAATTTATACTACTGAAGAAAAATTGAAAACGGCAGCACTGGCTGCCATTCAACTGGTCGCCGCCGTAGTAGATTGGCGTCATGCGCGTGAATTTGAATTGACAGCTGGCGGGCATGTTTCAAATTGTATTTTCTCCTTATTTCCCAAAAACTCGAATACTCTTTTCAACAACAGGTTACAATCGCGCGTCGCTTTTTCCGAAAAAAAGCACAATAATTTTGCATCAAACACTTTTCGGGAACTCGGAACTTTTACTGTATTTTATTTATTTATTTTGGCAATTTCCTGTTATTTTTTCAATATTTTTTTTACATTTTTCTATACATATTTTCAAATTAAAAATTTTTTAATAAATGCCAGATGGCAATGAAGAGAAATTATCATTTGAGTTCAAACTCGAAAGGTATTTCAGCGCACCCGCTGCACGCTGCCGTATCCAACAGGCAACGGCAGCAATCGAATACAAACTGAGGCGGCTCCAGCGACGACTACCGGACTGCGCCTTCAAAGTGCCGCAGACAAGTCGGCAGTCGGCAGCTGGCAGTTGGTTTGCGCTGAAAACAGCTGCAAACCTAATCACAACTCCACAATGCGCCAACTCTTCTGGTGAATTCGTATGACTGTGTCTGGCTGTGTGTGTGTATGTCGGGCAGCTGTGTGTCGGCTTGCGCAGCCCACTTCGTGGCGCTAATTGTAGCAAAGTCAACTGTTTTCCCGTCCGTCCACAGGTCGTTCAGCCACCCAGCCAACGCCTGCAATCAAATTCTGCAAAACTAGAAATGCGACACCACAAACACAATGTTTCCGTTTATTTTGCGTTTATTTTGCTTTGTGCTTTCTTCTTTCTCATCAATCGCGCATGGGTTTCGCTTTCGTGGCGCACTTCGTAAACATTGCATTGCCGCAATTGTCGGCCAACTTCGGGCTGCGCGCAACGCATTGTTTTATTTGCTCTTGTCGCTGTTAACATCGGGCAGACGCCTCAACCTACATAAAGTAATTAGTTTTTATGAACTTCAGCACACGGCAAACACATTAAATTGTAATTGATAAAACCTGCCGGATGCTGTGCAAATGCGGATGAAGGCGAATTCGAGTGAAACTGAAACCGAACCCATTGCGTTTCGAACGCTTCGCTAGAATCTAGTTTGATTGAGGTGTAACTGAACAATTGATGTTTGTTGTTGTGGGGGCATGACAGCGGACAAGTGGAGTTGTTATCGTTTGTGTAGAATTGTCGGCTGAAAAGTTGCCGGTAAGTTGACTGAACTGGCCGGCGGAGAAATGCAATCAAATGCAACAATGCACAGCAGCTTTTCTGTACACTTTGAGCTGTGTGCATCGCCAGCTGTCAGAGAACCCGTTTGCGGCTACAGTCAGCCGTCTGGTTTCGGTGCTGAGAATAAAAATGCCTGCAGCCAACGTTTGCGACGAGACTGCAGAGCATCCGAAAAGTGGCAATCACTGCCGGCTTCCATGTGGCGAACCATCGAATTTCGATAAAATTTTGTGACTTGCAATGCACACAGCGCACAAGTTCAAGACAATGCAAAAAATTAAAAATTGAAAGCAGTAAAAAGAAAAAAGTAAAAACTTAAACAGAGAGATGCAAATTTAAATATTACAAATAATAATCTTTGTAGTATCATAATTAATGATCAATTAAAGCAAAAATTTTGTCGTTATAGAAAATTGTAACGGTGCCATCGCCACCGCCGAAAGGGGGCTTTTTTATTGTTGGTTTGATTGCGCGCCGCTTTAAAGTTACTCACATTTGTTTAGATTTTAGTTTTCTGAACGAGATTTGACAACGTTTTGAATGCGCATTCTTCAAAGAAAGGAAGAAATTTGCTGATTACAGGCATCGAAACGCACTGCTCATGAGCTGTAATACTTAACATAGCGCTGTTAATGAACATAACGGCAACAGTCAGAATGGTTTCAAATACGGAGAGCTTTGGCGCGGAACTTGACAAGCAAAAGCTTTGTTAAGTGTTTTTGCGAGAAGTGGCAGCTCTACTTTAAATAAATACGTTAAAATTATTTTAAATTAACTTCGCAAGATTTTTGCATTTGCGCTGATAAACAAAGGTATAGAATTTTGCTTAGAAGGGGTCTCACAAAAAACAGTGCAACACAAGAAGAATGTGGGATTGGCTGCAGGAACAATTATTGATGTTGTTAGTTTCGTAAAAGAAAGTATTAAAGTAACGCAACGAACGCAGCGCAATTGTGGTGTTATTTTATTGTCAAAGTTTGGCGTAAGCGCTTACAACCGAAAAGTCATAGTAAGCCTAGGACTCGTATTCGTATATTTGTATGTACTTCGTAGCTGCTGTGTATTGTAGAAACAGAGGTATTATTATAATTTATGTCTGTCCATTTGAACAAGTAACAGAAGGCAAGGTTTGCTGTCAGCATTTGGTCAGCTCAGAAATCGTCCTCCTCCACTTCGTGCACATTTTCCTCCGTCTCACTCAGCATGCCGCAGCTCCAGCCGAACGTGTCCAGGCTTCGGCCCGTGTGATCGGAGGCCAGCGAGCCGTACGAGTTGTAGAAGTTTAGATTGAGCGCCGAGTCCGCGGACAAGTTGATGGCCTGCGTCGAGGCCACCAACGTGTTGTAGCCGGGAAACTTGGGCAACTTGATGCTGATGTTCTGATCGGCGCGCTGCGCCTTGTGGCTCACGCTGTCCAGCGTCTGTTGGCTGCTGAGCGTTGCAAAGCTGAACGAGGGCGGCACTGCAAGCAAAAATACAAATGATGAATAGTTCCCATTGGGTTCTGCTCGATACTGACAGCAGCTGTCGTAGGATGGCGGCTCGTCGTTGTCGTTCTCATCCAGCGCAAAGTCATCGAGGTCGGGCAGCTGTTCCATTACGCGACCATTACGCACTGCCAAGACCTCCGCCTCCTCGTCGTCTTCCTCTTCGGTTCGATTCACTTCCGCTTCGACACTCCACTCCTCGGCGGCCGTTTCGTCCAGAGTGGATAGATCGCTTCTGCCGTACATGCGCGGCTGTGAAGTCACCAATCGCTCTGGCTGCTGCTGCAGTGGCACAGTGCCAATGACCAGCGGCACCGACAAGTCGGTGTCGTAGTGCAGGAAGCCGGTTTTCAGCTTCACTTGCAGCGTGTAGTGCAGGAACACAATGTAGTTGGGGTTGAGCGTCGACCTTGGCGTGTCTTGCGGCACAACGAGGCTGCCCTCGTACAGGCGCTTGGCCAGCCGCAGGGTGCGCTCGGCGATTACGCTCTGGGCCAGCGTTGTGGTGTAGTACTTGCGTTTGAACGGTTTGCGCGCCAAAAATATGAAATGCTGCTTGAGCGACGCCTCCACGCTGGCGATGTCATAGTGCGGCGACTGATTGTCCACCTCGAGGTAGAAGGGGATGGCTTGCGAGGGCACAAAGCCGCAAAACGGCATGAAGAGTGTAAAGCAGACGGGGCCCGAGGTGCAGGGCCAGTGGCACAAGTACTTGATGTTCTCGTCCTTGATGGGCAGCTGATGGGGTGGAAGTTCACAAAAGGCGAATCGATGGAAGCGGAGTGGGAGTGTAAATTTAATTTAATGAAGAAGAACAATATTTTTTACTAAAAATTCGGAAGCATAAATAAAAAGATTTACATGAAAATGTATGTTAAAATAAATAAAAAAAATAAAATAAAATAAAATAAAAACAAAAAAAAAATAATTATATTTAAATCCTTAAATTCAAATGCAAATTTCAAATACATCTTAATTTGCATGTAAACAAAAGTCAAGGTCAAAGGGCCCCTCCCTCCCCAGCCTCACTGCGCACCGCGTATTCCGGATTGAAGTTCAAGTTGAGCGTCTGCACAACGGTTATTGGTTTGCGGAAGATCTCGTCGAAGCTCCACGGCCGGTCGATGGTCAGCGAAATGTTGTAGGCAATGAAGCCGTACGGCCCCTTGCACGACGACGGACAGCCGCTGGGGATGCGCAGCGTCAGCACGTAGACGTGCGTGCCCGCCCGAAACTGCGTCCGGTCGAAGACGTTGGTGCGCGTGTAGAGGTACTGCTGGTGGCCGTAGTAGTTGGCGCCCTTGGTTTTGCCGCTCATGGACCATTGCACCTTGGCCTCGCCCTCGAGCGTCACATACACCGCTAAGCGAAACAGAACAGAACACAACACGCACATTGGCAATTTCTGCACATCTCTGAATCTCAACCCACCATTGACGCGCTTCCGCCGGTCGGTCGTGAGCAGTATGCGCCCATTTATGTACTCGCCGCTGTTGTACACCGCACTCTCGCGATCCAGCTGGAACACACACGCCGTGGGCATCCTGGCGCCGATCCTATTACGATTCACCTACACGCGTCGCGTATTGTTTGCACCGCAAAAATGCATTTGAAGTCGGCCGAATACAACGCAACTGCCATTGGGCCGCTGGCTGTTCGCTATTTGCGCTCCGACTGCTGACGCGCTTCTGCTGCGTGCGCTCGCACTTTCGCCTCATGTGTTTACAGTTTTGCTGGCCACTGTGGAATCAATAAGTTGGCGCCACTGTGACTTTGAATTTCTCACAAACAAAACAAAAACTTTCAACAAAGCCAAAAAAAAACAAAAAGGAAGCCAAGCAAAGCAAAAGGCTGCATTGTATGTGTATGTGTGAGTGTGTGAGTGTATGGCAAAATTTCAAACCAGCAAGACAGGAGCGACAAAGCAGGAAATGGCCTTCTGTTTCGTTCAGATTTAGTTTAGTTTATTTCGTCAATGGAATACATCCCTTACAGACTAGGAAATACAGTAGATTTCTTAGATATTATTTAAGATAACTATTTACAGTATGTTTGAATGAAATTCGATCAAGAGTGATATCGAGCGACTCACAGCAACTTAACATTTTATTTAATACTAAAAGAGATCTTATTATAGGCTCATTAGTTGCAAAAATTAGTTCTATGGGTACCAATATAAAAGAGATCATTATGACGTAGTTGCTTAAGAGGAACATTAAATTTGACTCGTTCTAGAAGTGCACAGCAGTCAATTTTGCCACTAACAATGTCATGGATAAAGATCAACGATTGGACAGTTCTTCTGGACTCAAGAGATTTTAAATCAATGAGTGAACAACGGGCGATGTATAATGGCCGAGGTAGTGAAAAATGAAGCGAACGTAATGCAAAATTTATGAATTTTTTTTGAATTTGTTCTAAACGGTTAATATGAGTGATATAGAAGGGAGACCAAATAAATGAGGCATAATCCAATCTAGATCTCACAAATGTTATATATAACAGTTTAAGCGTATAGGGGTCTGTAAAACTTTGAGAGTTCCGTCTGACAAATGCCAGAAGTGAATTAGCTTTAGGTATGATGTAATTCAGATGCCGAGTAAACGTGAATCAAAAACTACTCCAAGATCAAGCGTTTCACCCAAAAGTGAAAGATTGGAATTTCCAAGACTGTATGAAGACCGGAATGGGCACCGTAGTTTAGAGTATGTCATATGAGAACACTTTTTAATATTCAATGACAAACGATTTTTAACACACCAGGTAAATACTCTATCAAGATCATCTTGTAAACTACCGACATCTGATGAGTTACTGACACGATGGAAGACTTTTAAGTCATCTGCGTACAGAACAAACATTGAATGTTCAAAGCAACATGAAATGTCGTTGATAAATAGGAGAAAAAGCAGGGGACCGAGGATACTACCCTGCGGTACCCCAGAGGTCGCTACAAAAGGATAAGATTTAACATTATCTACCATTACAACTGAAGTACGGTCCCTCAGGTATGACTTAAGCCAAACGAGAAAGGCGGAATGGAAACCGATTTTTTCAAGCTTCGTGATAAGTATATTGTGCGACACTTTATCGAAGGCTTTAGAAAAGTCAGTGTAGATAGTATCAACTTGCTGGCCTAACTCAAATGATTCCATGCAATAGTCATAAAAAACGGCGAGGTTAGTTGTTGTCGAACGACCAGTAACAAATCCATGCTGGCAGGGACTAATAAGATTTTTCACTGCAAAGTATAATTTATCCTTTACAGCGCATTCAAAAAGTTTGGACATTGTTGAAAGTTTGGTGATAGGTCTGTAATTCGATACACTGTTTTTATTGTCACTTTTATGAATGGGGGTAATAAACGAAATCTTGAATCTATCAATAAATGTGCCTCTACTTAGGGATTTATTGAAGATCAAAGTTATCGGACGCACTAAAGATGACATGCATGCTTTAATTAAGAATGATGATAGACCATCATTATCCAGCTTAGTGGAAGCTTTAAGTTTCCTGATGGCAATAGCAACATCTGCATCAGTAAGACTAAGAGAGCCAAAATCAGTTGTGGGTTGAATACTGTCACACGCAGAGGTATCCGACTTATTATCAGTTGGCTCAAAATTGGAAATAAAAAAATCAGCAAAAAGATTGGCAGTTTCTTGGGCCGACCTTGATCTCTTCTCATCATAAAACATCGAGACCGGAATTTGTGAACTAGACTTCTTGGATTGAATAAAATTCCAGAACGATTTGGGATTTTGTTTTATGTTACCTTCACATCGCAGTATATATTGTTTGTAAAGAAATTTATTAAGGCAATTGAACTCTTTCATATAATGCGAGTATTTCTGAAAAGCTTCAACATTATTAGTGGACTTGTAGATGCGATAAAACTTATTTCTGAGATTTTTTAACTTTTTCAAACCCTTAGTATACCAGGGGAGTTTATGAGATTTCTTAGGCATTACAGGAATGTGTTCTTTGAAAATTCTCAAAATTGTAGACAGGAACAGGTCAAAGCATTCCGAAACTTCAAGATGGCCAAATATAACATCCCAATCGACATCATCGATTGCAGTGTTTAGAAGAGTACTGTCACATAAGTTATAGTTAAAATTTTGGTTGATGTCTTGCGAGGGAAAACTTAAAAATTTGTAAAATTTGATCTCTAGAATAAGTGGTACATGATGCAAGCCAACGGGTAAACACACTCCGTCAACTTAAAGTCAAAATTATTGCTTATGAAAATTAGATCAAGAATCTTATCAAGTTGGTTCACAAACGAATTAACTTGCACCAACTCAGCACTAGAAAGACTATCAATAAGATATATTTACTGAGGTTTATTTACATTGAGAGGCGTTAGAATACAATCATTAGGTACGAAGGACCATGATACCTTGCTTAAGTTAAAGTCACCTACGACGCATAAATGGTTATCACCAACAGACTCTGCCGAGAGATTAGCAATGTTGTCTACATGCGCGTTGTATAAGTCATCAGGACTGAGTGGGGGAATATATGAAGCACAGATAAACAAGAGGTCATTAGTGCCACGGACAATAACACATAATTGATCCAAAAGTGAATCCATGTTTTGAAGGTTGAAGTGTTCAGAGTGTAGAGTACGCTTAGCAGCGATCAGAACACCTCCTCCTCTAACACAATTTGTTTTGATGGGATCTCTGTCCTTGCGGTAGATGTTATAGAGACTCAGATCACAGATTTCTGCATCAAAACTGTCAGAGTTAAGCCAGGTTTCAATAAGAATAATTATGTCATAATCACAGAGTGATGTAAATAAAGAAACCTAGTTTAACTTTGTTCTGATACCTGAAACATTTTGAAAATAAATACTAAGCGCAGAGGTAGACTCAATGTTAGTGCAGGCAACCATATCTGTAGGTTGCTTAGAGCTCGCAGCGTTAATCATGTGATTATGTTGGGCAGAAGTCGCTCTTGAAAAAACTGGAAAGGTTTCACCTTGAGATCAGCAGGCCATAGCGAGGGGTTCATAACCTCATCAAAGAGAGATTCCGAAACACCGAGTTTGAAATTTACTTTTCTTAGAACGTTGATGTCAACATCCTTTTTTACTAATTTACGACATGCCAGTTGATTACTTTTAATCTTTGAATTCTTTACTACATACGATATAATATTATCCTCAGTAACTGAGGGTTTGAATGAAGATAGGTGGACCCATTTTCTCTTGGCAAATACATCCAGGTCTGAGCTTTGATTGAGGCCAATCACAACATCAGGCGCCTTTTTTGGTTTCCTGTGTCTTTTGTTTTGAGCCGTTTTCCAATGTACTTCAGGTTGAGAATCACTCACCACATCGATAGTGTGATCGACGGCAGCAACGATTGGCGCAGGTGCATGTTCATGAGGCGAAGCGGTAGACACAGTAGCAGCAGCAGATGTAGTGCCCAGCTGTGGACTGGCCGGATGCACAGCAGGCTGAGCAGCGATCATATCTGCAGGCGGAGGTATAGAAACAGCAACAACAGGAGAGATCAGCTGTGTAGATGTTTGATTTGGAACGGGATTGACAGGCGAAGCGGTAGTCAAAGTAGAAGCGGCAGAGTTAGGGCACAGTTGTGGACTGGCTGGAAGCAGGGCGGGTGAAGCAGCGGTCTTATCAGCGTGTAAACAAGTTGGATGCATAGCGGGTGAAGCAGCAGTCATATCAGCAAGCGAGGATCTCGAAACAGCAGCAGCAGGCGAGGCAGCAGCAGCAGAGTTTGTTATTGTAGAGTACAAGTTGCGCTTATTTATCGGCACTTGTTTAGATGATGGGAGATTATTGCGCTTATCATTCGCAGCATTTCTATTAAGAGTGTCACAAATGTAACTACGTAGCTCTTTTACTTCTGCAGAAAGCGAGGAGACAGCAGTTGCGACGTCGTCAACACGAGCTTTCCAATCCATAGAACACAGACCAGACTGCAAGCTTTCAGTTTTTTGGATCAGGTGCTTTTTGTCTTCTTGTAAAGCACTAATCATTGCAATCATACGAGCATTTTCAGCTCTTAGGGCGGCAATCTCGTTGAAAACAGTTAGCAAAGTTACTTGTTGCTTGTTATCACTTGCTTGCTTCCCTCCACTTTGCTGTTGAGATGTAGGCAATTGTTGTTGAGTAGAGGGACTTGATTTAGCTTGCTTCCCTCCACTTTGCTGTTGAGATGTAGACAGTTGTTGTTGAGTAGTGGGACTTGCTTTAGCTACGGAGCATTGACCCACACTTAAAGAGACTGAAGAGACTGAGCTAAGACTGCTCTTAGATACCACTCTCTCGTCCGAATTAACGGATGGAGGAGGCGACCGAATAGAGTTTCGGCGCGCGGCCGCGCTAGATTTGCATTGAAATTGCTTATCTGATTTAAGCAAAAAATCAACGTCTGCCGGTAAAATGTTGACACAAGATAAGTGGAAAAACTCATTGCACTTGGCGCACTGCACTTTTTGCTGACCACGGTCAACTCTTAGGCCACAAACACAGGGCATTGTAAATTTTTATTTAAGTATTTATGAGTCACTATCTCGATTTGATGACTTAGCACCATATGCATCAGGAAAATATAAGGCAATAAAAGAGTCACTGTCTCAGTATAATAGCAAATAACCATAGAGACTACACGATTTAGTAGGGTCAGCGGGAGAAATAGAAAACACGTCTAACTCGCACGACGGACGAACTCGTCGTGCCAGAGTCTGCGGTAGAAAGCACACAAACACAGAGACAGGAAACTGAACGATGGTGAGGGCGAGGAAAGCAAGCATGTGTTGAATGGGCTGTTGGCCTCAGCTGCTGCGGCTGCTTATTGTCGGCCATTTCATGCTATGATTTCCTTACAACACGCACAGCGCGCGGCCTACTTCTAGGCGCTCATGATGAGCATCCATGCGGATGAAGCACTGTGGCGGCAATTTATACGCATGGCGCGTTCAGATATAATTATTTAAATTGAATGGCAATGGCTATGCGAAGAGGTTATATAAGAGTTTTGTTGACTACTAAATAAAATCATTCATCATCATGAACTAAGAAGGAAGTTACACACAAGAAACTGTTTGGAATAGACAAATCTGCGACTCATTGAAGCAATCGTTTTGAAATGACGCATACTTGAAAATGGTTCAACGAATCTTGTTGCTTATCGGAGAGTTAAAAATATCATAGAAAGTTAAGATGGTCACTCTGGTAATACTTTTTTATATAATACGACATACGAAAGTCAATCCACACAAAACTAAAAAATATAAAATAAAAGTTAAAACACTAACCACTCAAAGTTGGAATTCAATTTCAATGGCAATGTTTGAACAAACCTTGAAATCTTTATTAACACTTCTGTTACCTTAGGGTCATTTTCGAGTAAAATTTGACTTTAAAGAGCCGTCACTTTCTTATTCCTGGTAAAGAATTGTTTTCCTTTGGACTCAGTGACTAATTTTATGCCATTTGAATATTCGCTAAATTTCATTTTATATGCAACACTGGTTTACGTGCAAATGAGCAACTATACAAATTTTACCTTAGGGTCATTTTATGACCCATAGGACTGAACGCAAGAAGTTGGTCGATGCGATGTGAACTTTATTAGATTTGGTTTCAAAGTGTCGTGGATAAATGTTTCTGGCATTTTTGTTTTGTTTTGTGTTGGTAAGAGGGCGTGGCGCTAGCTATACAACCCTTTCTACTATGGAGTAAAATCGAAATTATGAGTCATACAACATTGCAATTTCGTGCAATGTCCCCGTGTAGACATATTGTTCCACTGAAAATATTTCATGGGCGTTTAATGGTTGGTTCATTGATGACAATATCTAGTATAACTTAAATATTTTGGCATACTTTTATAAATTAAACCTCTAAACTGATTACTTTTTTTGGGCCATGGGAATAGGCTTTCTTGCGAAATCATTTATTTTGGGGCGATTAACGATTAATGATTATTATCTCTTATATATAATATAATTGTCCAAAAATTAGTTACGATATAGTTTTAACTTCTGAAGAAATCGCAAGAATTAAAGTGCCCGAGAAGAATATCAAGAACCTGGACATGGTCTCCATGTTGAACATATTTGACTCCAGTAAGGCCAAATAGTCGCTTTACAATAATAAAAGTAATAACTAATTGTTCAAATCACATTGTCTTAACTTTTTTGAACAAAATACAAAGAAATAAATCGGGGTCATTTTATGACCCGAAGGGTCAAATGTGCGAGTTTTTCCTAGGGTAACAGAGGGGTTAAGAAAATTAAATCATAACAATTACAAATATAAAGTGTATTATAATTTTATGATGGGATGTCATAAAATGATTACTTACGATGCGATCACAGCAATCCATCTAAATAACTTAAAAAGGAATCACCAGTGGCTGGCAGATTCTTTACGTTTCTTCAAATACTTTCCTGGGTCGTTCAGTCTCCAAGGTCCAATATTCATCACACAGGTGACTTTGATACAGGGACCGTACCGGTTATGGTTTTTATCAAAAAAGTCAGACTTTAACTTTTATCTTCTAACTTTTATTTTTACCGATAAAAATAAAACTTATTTTGTGCCTTTTATCATATCAGGCAAAAATAACTGTTACTTTTGACTTTTATTTTATCGGCAGACCGCACATTCTGAGTTATAAGACTTGTGCGACGAAAAAAATGGTATCAATAGTATTTTAGTCTGTCAAAAGGCCTTTGAAAAAATTCAAATTACCTAATATATTTGACCGAAAAATTAAAGTCACAAAATAACTGTTATTTTTGACCGATAAAATAAAAGTCAAAAGTGACAGTTATTTTTGCCTGAAATAGTAAAAGGCACAAAATAACAGTTCATTTTAACTTTTATAGTAAAAGTCTAAAATTTAAAAGGCGTTTAATATACGTGAAGCTGAGGCCATTACGATCATAATGGTATATTTGAAAAAGTCCACCGACAATTTTTTCGTTATGCCTTTTTGATTTGAAAATTGTAAAATAACAGTTATTTTCGGTCCCTGCTTTTATGTGCTTAAACTGACGCTTAGACATTATCTAACATGCGATTAGTGATAGTCTGCTGAAAAAATCACCGACTCATTCCTTAGTGGATGTGTGTCTAAAATCCAACTGTATTTACACAAAAATTTGTTTCACTCCACATTTAGCTTCATAAATTGCTGCACCCCGTAGACGCTTTGTTTAGATCTAATCCCATTAATATATGTCTGTGTTGTCTCCGAAAAACAATAACGACATAAAAACCTGCCCTCCAGATAACCAGCTTTACGCTCATTGTAGCTGTTGTTGTCGCGCACTTAATCACACAACCACAAAAAAATAACAAATGTGATTTGTAAAGATATAATTTCTATTATTAATGTGCAAATTATCCATCATGACGCTAACAGAATGACACAATCTACATGGGCAAACCAAGTCAGCGAACGACATGGAACGCTCATCAACCTCATAATGATACAATTACGATTTATAGAATTTTAGTTGATGTTTTACTTGTTGTTGTTTTATTGCGTGCCGACCTATCAATATGCCGACTTGGGCATGAACAACAAATATTTGCGATCACAGTCTTCCATGCGCTTGAAAAGCGATAGTTCGATATCCTCGTTGAGCACGTTGCCACAGTGCGGCGGCATCATGTGCGCCATGTAGTCCCTCAGCTGCTGCTGCTTGCCCGCCGCCAGCACAGATGCGGCGGAGGCTCTGCTTAGGCTCGTGCAGCTGACCGCCGTGGAAGCTAGGGAGATTCGACATTAGCTATGCAGTGAGTAGGCAAGTGCACCCAATCGGAACGTACCAAAGTTGTCGTAGCAGTAGGGCCCGTCGCTCCTCGAAATGCTGTTGCGGCTGTCGTTCGAAGTCGGCAGCACCGTGCCGATCACAATGGGTATGACCAGCTTTTGCAGGATGCGCCGCCTGGCGTACAGCACCGCCTCGAAGCTGTACGAGACCTCGATGAGCGTGAGCTCGTCGGTCGAGCTGATGGGCGTGGTCAGCGGTATGTGCATCACGCCCGTCACCGTGGAACACACCACCTTCTCTGTGTTGCTCGCGATCAGCTTCTCAATGGCCTTCGTCTTTGGGTGCGGCTGCATCGAGCGAAAACTGTAGCAGCAGCACAGGTTCAGCTGCACCTTGTTGCATTCGGGCGCCGTGTCCAGGTGCTCCAGGTGGTAGGCGATGCCCTGGCTGGGCACAAAGCCAGTGCTCAGCAGCGATAGCTTGACATGGTTGCTGGTAATGGAGCGCGGCTGTGGATGCAGAGGTTTGAGGTTTCGATTCGATTTGCGATTCGCTCGATTTGCTACCCACCACATTGCACTGCGGCCGCTCGTTCAGGTCCAGACGTTTGCGTACCAAAATGCCCTCCTTGAAGAATGTGTTGCGAGTCGACTTGTGGTGCAGGATCAGGTTCAGGTTGTAGGTGACCTCGCCAAACTGGTGCCTGAGCGTCGCCGGCAACACTTCCGGCAGCTGGAAACAGAACTTCTCGATGCGCAGTTTGCCCGGCTCCAGCACCACGTTGCCGGCCAGGTTGCGGCGGTCGTTGACAAGCACCTGGCTGCCCTCGAACGACACGCGGTTGGGCGTGGTCGAGCTGTCGTTGTGCTCCACCATCGGATACCTGGACCACTCGCACCACTGCACCTGCTCGGTCCCGGTCAGTATCAGCTCGATCGCTGCAAGACGCACCAACGAACAAACATGCAATATTTATCTAAATTGCCGCATTTGGTGGTCATTTGTGAGCGCATTACGCTAATTGGGAGATTCACACAACTGCTGGCTGCGCTGCGCAACGCACTGACTGACGTTTTATCTAATCACGCGAATGACATCGTAAACTCGTTACTGTAATTCATCTGGTGCGCTAAAAATAAACCGGCTCACTGGGCTGACGACCGGCGTATTTACACAACCGTGAACAATCCATATTGGTCGACAGGGCGCAGTGGTATTCGAGGCGGAGGAGCATTTATTGAAGACGTCTGCCACGGACATGCACTGCACTGATGCTGTGAAGTGCGTTTCCAATGTTTAGCAGTCCACATATGGCCACAACACCACAAATAGTTCACAGTACAATGTTAGAATTAACACTAGTGGGCAAAATGTTGATCGCACCCATTGTGAGTCAAATGATGAAGAGTCGCTTAGGCGCATCGGCACTATTCTACTCGTCCATTGTTTACTAGTTGTTACTATTTACGAACTTCTGAAGGTGAAATAAGGCTAATATTAGCCAAGATTGTGGGCATATATTCAGTAAGTTATAGCTTTTCAAACATTTTATGAAACATACGGCTTTGCAACACTAAACGGGCTCACTCTATTCAGTTATGAGTGAAAATGGCGAGTTGGAACAAAAGCGCTATACTTAAATTTTGCCCGAGCAAAACCGGGTCAAGGCAAAAACTGTCCATAGCCCGAGCGATGTATTATCTATACTTACTGGAGCATCTGTGGGAGTCTTAATCAAGTTAGTTTAATTTGTTAATAAACTCTAGCAAGTCTCCTAGTCGATTAGTTTGAGAACAAATGTGGGATGTGTGGCAGAGTCAATGAGTTATTGTCCTTGTCTACTGCTCACTGAGCGGTTCTTAGTAAGTTTTAAGGAAGATTGTGATTTGTAATTTTTTTCAGTTCACTCTGTTACCACTAATGAGAAAAGTTTCACTGTTATCTGCCGCCTACAGTGGGGGAAATTTCCAAATGAAGTGGTTACGTCGCCACATCTCTCCAGGTATGCAAATTCGCATGGACGAGCACCGGACATTGCAAGCAATAAATATTGTAGCCACACGTATTGCTTATCGACCCGCCGTCCCACAACATCGCGCCGCACTCACCTTCCAGCGGCAGCGGACTGCTTGTGCTCAGATAAACGCTGCCATTCAACTGGTCGCCGCCGTAGTAGATTGGCGTCATGCGCGTGAATTTGAATTGACAGCTGGCGGGCATGTTTCAAATTGTATTTTCTCCTTATTTCCCAAAAACTCGAATACTCTTTTCAACAACAGGTTACAATCGCGCGTCGCTTTTTCCGAAAAAAAGCACAATAATTTTGCATCAAACACTTTTCGGGAACTCGGAACTTTTACTGTATTTTATTTATTTATTTTGGCAATTTTCTGTTATTTTTTCAATATTTTTTTTACATTTTTCTATACATATTTTCAAATTAAAAATTTTTTAATAAATGCCAGATGGCAATGAAGAGAAATTATCATTTGAGTTCAAACTCGAAAGGTATTTCAGCGCACCCGCTGCACGCTGCCGTATCCAACAGGCAACGGCAGCAATCGAATACAAACTGAGGCGGCTCCAGCGACGACTACCGGACTGCGCCTTCAAAGTGCCGCAGACAAGTCGGCAGTCGGCAGCTGGCAGTTGGTTTGCGCTGAAAACGGCTGCAAACCCAATCACAACTCCACAATGCGCCAACTCTTCTGGTGAATTCGTATGACTGTGTCTGGCTGTGTGTGTGTATGTCGGGCAGCTGTGTGTCGGCTTGCGCAGCCCACTTCGTGGCGCTAATTGTAGCAAAGTCAACTGTTTTCCCGTCCGTCCACAGGTCGTTCAGCCACCCAGCCAACGCCTGCAATCAAATTCTGCAAAACTAGAAATGCGACACCACAAACACAATGTTTCCGTTTATTTTGCGTTTATTTTGCTTTGTGCTTTCTTCTTTCTCATCAATCGCGCATGGGTTTCGCTTTCGTGGCGCACTTCGTAAACATTGCATTGCCGCAATTGTCGGCCCACTTCGGGCTGCGCGCAACGCATTGTTTTATTTGCTCTTGTCGCTGTTAACATCGGGCAGACGCCTCAACCTACATAAAGTAATTAGTTTTTATGAACTTCAGCACACGGCAAACACATTAAATTGTAATTGATAAAACCTGCCGGATGCTGTGCAAATGCGGATGAAGGCGAATTCGAGTGAAACTGAAACCGAAGCTTCGCTAGAATTTAGTTTGATTGAGGTGTAGTTGAAAAATTGGTGTTTGTTGTTGTGGGGGCATGACAGCGGACAAGTGGAGTTGTTATCGTTTGTGTAGAATTGTCGACTGAAAAGTTGCCGGCAAGTTGACTGAACTGGCCGGCGGAGAAACGCAATCAAATGCAACAATGCACAGCAGCTTTTCTGTACACTTTGAGCTGTGTGCATCGCCAGCTGTCAGAGAACCCGTTTGCAGCTACAGTCAGCCGTCTGGTTTCGGTGCTGAGAATAAAAATGCCTGCAGCCAACGTTTGCGACGAGACTGCAGAGCATCGGAAAAGTGGCAATCACTGCCGGTTTCCATGTGGCGAACCATCGAATTTCGATAAAATTTTGTGACTTGCAATGCACACAGCGCACAAGTTCAAGACAATGCAAAAAATTAAAAATTGAAAGCAGTAAAAAGAAAAAAGTAAAAACTTAAACAGAGAGATGCAAATTTAAATATTACAAATAATAATCTTTGTAGTAATTAATGATCAATTAAAGCAAAAATTTTGCTGATAAATTTAAAAAAGGTAAAACGAAAATAAACTCAAAAAATACGTAAATACTTAGTTCTTAATTAATTAAATATAAAAATAAAAATAATAAAAGATATGTAAATTAATATTAAAAGATAATAATTGTTTGTACTTTTTCAGCGCTGATTTTTAATCATTAAACCAGTTTGTAATCACTTTAAACTTCGAGAGCACAATGTATTTTAAATACACAAATCAGATAAATACAGCACTTGTGTCGATACTAAAGACGGAAAATAAATTGAGCAATATTTAATTTTTGCTGCTAAACATTGGCGCATCATTTCACTTGGCAGTAAGTTTTGACTCCCCCTCACCCAGGGGCGGATTCAGAAAAATATTTTGGGAGGGGGTTTCAAACAGTAATTCTTTAAAATTCATAAATATTTATGTATATGCCTTTTAATTTGTATGTAGTTTTAAAGTCGACTCTAGTATTTCGTGGGCTTCAACCCCAAAACCACCCCCCGAATCCGCCACTGCCCTCATCTAATTCTCAGCATTTAACGCTGCCGATTGTGCATAACTTTGGTTAAACTTTAAAAAGTCAAAAAATAATTTGGTGCATTCACCTTCCAGCAGTCGAGTTGTCCGAGCTTGAAGTTTTACTTAAAAAAAAAATTAACTGTTGAAGTTTTTATTTTGACAAAATCGTGTGGCATTTTCAAAGGCATCTCTACACCAAAGCCCCATAGACCTTTTATTCCAGTTCTTGATAGATTTTCAAAATGTTTGGTTGCTTTCGAACTGTGCTCACCGCTGTCGAAGTGCGCTTAAAAGGACGAATAATGTTAACAATGGCAGAATTACACATTACAAATACAAACATTAATTATACGAGTTGTTGAACATTTGTGTTGTATGAATAAAAAAGTGTACTGCAAGAAGTACTTGAATAAATGTTCGTACTAAAGAAGTTGCATAAGCACTAAACATGTCACATGTTACAACATTCATGATTATGTATGTATGTAAGTTTTTGGAAAAGTTAACTAATGCACCATTTTTAAAAGTGGTCGCTTTGCTTAAACTAAGGAAAACTGCACAAACACTTTGACACAATGTTTAAATGGTTTTAACTATTCGCACAGTGAGTGCCTAAGCCTGAACTTATGACGATAACACTTAGAGCTGATGGAAAATACTTTTGCACACAATTGCAAAAAACATGCTGGAGGATTTGCATTTGCTGACTGGTTAATGGTTCGAGTGTGCACGATGATCAGTTTTTGTTCGGTCTTTCATGTATGAAAATATGTTATTCAATATCGAATTGCTTACACGCTACGCTAACGAAAGTCCTCGCTTCCCTTCAACGGTATAGAGTAAAATTGTGCAAAATTTTTATATATTTATTTGTTAGTTGTTTGTTAATTGTTCTCCTATGTAAACTGATGCTTGATTTAGTTTAAATATTTAATTTAAAAAATTGTTCAAGTATGCGCTTTGCTGTTTCGTATTGGACATTAAGGAAGAAGTTAACTAGTTTACGCTTTCGTTTGTCTGTGTTTGCTGTCAATTATAGCTAAATATTCTTCAATTGGTTGCAGTTTAATTTGCAATTTGCAACATTTTTGCGTTTAACGTGTTGGTGTTTTGATTCGAGTTAATTTATATCGATCGTTTTGCTGAACTGATTGATAGATTGATAGGTGTTAGGTGGCACTTTTATATATATGTAGTAATATACTTGTTTAGATTTCCGTGTTATCTCGCATTGCTTTATAAACGTGTATGAATGTGAGAGAGGTTGGCATTCCACTGTGCCGTCGAGCAAGGCGATTGAAACAAATGTGCGTTCGGGCTCAGGTTACTCATCAAGTTGATGTGTCTAGGGTTAGTGGGATTTGAAGTGGCATAACCGCAGACTCAACGACACATTGGAAAACACTTTTAGACCTTTTCCAGCCGTACTTCAGAAAGCATGAAATGAACTTTAGAATAATGCCGAATGTCGTATGTTGTACCATATTCCATGAAACAAAATAAACCAAAGGTAAGTATGGAACGAGATTCTGAATAATCAATTCTACTTAAGAAATCTTGAAATATACTACAAAATAGTTAAATGTATCAAACCAAAAGTAAACCAAAGGTATTTCATAAAGTATGGAACAAGACTCTGAATAACCAAATCTACTTTAGAAATCATGAAATATACTACAAAAAAATTAAATGTACCAAACCAAAAGTACCGGAGATTCTTAATAATCAAATCTACTTTAGAAATCATGAAATATACAACAAAATAATTAAATGTATCAAACCAAAAGTAAACCCAAGGTATTTCAGAAAGTATGGAACGACATTCTGAATAATCAAATCTACTTCAGAAATCATGAAATATACAACAAAATAATTAAATGTTCCAAACCAAAAGTAAACCAAAGGTATTTCAGAAAGTATCAAACGTGATTCTGAATAATCAAATCTACTTTAGAAGTCATGAAATATACTAAAAAATAGTTAAATGTACTTCAATTGCCATCAAAAGCATTTCCAAAGAGTCAAATAAACTTCCTGAACCATTGCTTTGCTGTATTGTGAGTGCGATTTTTTGCCATTTTGTTAGTTAGTTTCGATTTTCAACTACATACTTTGCTATGTGAGTTTGCGTTTTCGATAGCAAAAGTGTGTTTTTTCGCTCGTCTTTGATTTGGTTCGCATATTTTCGAGTGTTGGTTGCATCGACGATTTGATTGGTGCTGTCTTTGGCGGCATTGAACGACGTTAGCGGCATTGAACGACGGATACACGGAATGTGCAGTGGCTGTGTGTGGCGCGTTTACTTTTTTTCATAGCGAAAGATGCTGAAGCTGGCGGCACTGAGCGGCATGTGCGGCGTATCGGCTGCGTCCGGCTGCAGCGCAATGCGCAGCTGTGAGGGCGACTCGTCGTAGAGCGTTTCTATGTGGCGCAATGTGAAACGTTCGTGGGTGCGGGAGAGAGCAGAGGAAGACGAGAAAAATTAGCGCTTAATTACATAATTTGCATAGAATGATGTATCAGATTATTGCTTTTGTTTAGGTATAAAAAAATTACATTATTAGCAAAATTTTAGTTTCTTTTTTCGTTGGTTAGTTGGTTGGTTATTTGTGAGGCGGGCACGGGTTGCAATTCAATTGTTGTAGAGTTGTTGTTTTTGTATCATAATATGTAAATACTTATAGATAGGCGCAAAATTACTGGTTGTTTGCTGGTTTTAGTGTGGCGTGCAAATTTTGTCAGCGAAATTTTCACAGTTATAAAATATTTTCAAAACAAAGAAAAATTTAATGTTAGATATAAAGAGTAAAAATATTTGTTTTGTTTTCTTAAAATATCAATATTTCCATAATTCTAACTACTGCAAACATTCTAAAAAAAAAACATAAAGAAACGGGAAATTAGCATAAAACCATTTCATTGCATTCGTTTGTCAAAAGTTGAAAGTGGACTTTTGGCAAAAATGAAAACGTCTTTCAATTGAGTTGAACTAAATATCGGAGGTGGAATCGTCACTACCGGGCGGTATGATGGGCGTCTCGTATTCGTAGTAGACGGGATAGCGCGGCTTGAAGGGTTCGCTGTGGCTGTTGGACACGATGCTGCTCGTGCTCACGTTCTGCATGTAGTCGCTGTCATCGCAGAACTTGTCGCTCAGCGCCATGGCCTCCTCGTAGGACGGGGGCACTGCAAGGAACAATTTGCGGTCAGTGGGTGCTCATTGGGCACTGCAGCGGCCACTTACTCATCGGAATGTACTCCGGCGGATTGTCGCCATCAGTCACCAGCAGCGTTGGCAGCATTGCTGCGCCGTCCTGCTGCTCTTGTTGCAGCGCTGCAGTTGCCGCCGCTCGCTGTGCGGCCGCCTCTTGGGCGCGCCGGCTCAGCAGGCGGTTGTGGGTCGCTGCCAGTTGCTGCTGCAGCTGTTGGTCCAGCAGTGCCGGCATGGCGGCCGCACTGTCGATGATCGGTATGCTGCCGATCGTCAGCGGAATCTTCAGCTTCATCTTCCAGTGGAACTCGGTCGGCTTCACGATGATCTTGATCGAGTAGCTGATGTTGATGGGGCAGGAGATTTTCGCCGACGAGGGCGGTATGGAGGCCAGGCTGAGGTAGCCGCGATACACCTTGCGGCTCCAGCGCAGCACGTTGCCGAACTGCCGGCGCGCAATCAGGTGCTTGTCGTAGCGGTACTCGTGCTGCGGGTCGTGCGACTCGTAGCTGACCTCCTGTTTCAGCTTGACCTCGCACTCGGTGATGTCAATGGATGATTCGTTATTGATGTAGAGCACGAAGTGGATCTTTTGGCCCGGTGCGTAGCCGCAGTAGGGTGTGGAGAATTTCACAGTCAACGGTCCTGTGGGACAGCAAAAGCTCCAGAACCGCTTGCGATCGAGTATCTCCAACGGGACCTGGGCAGCGGAGAAGTAGATGTCTTAGACTGTCGGAGGGTTTTTGGTTTGGCACTCACCCTGTAAATGGTGTCCGCATTTAGATCCAACGGATGTATCACGGTGAATGGCAGCTTGAACACTTTCGGATACCTACCTGGCCGATCGATAATGGTGACGATCTCGTAGTGTATCTGCCCGTATTTGCCGTCGAATGAGGTGGGCAGATTTTCTGGCAGTATTACGTGAAACGTATACGAGTAGTCGCCCGCAGTCCAGTCCACGCACGAGCTGCTCGCACACGACCCGAGCACATACGAGCGTGACGAGAGGTACGAGCGGTAAGCGCGACACATGGCCCGTTCACTGTCACGCGGGTAACCCTTTTTTATCCAACGTATCTTTGCATAGCCGCTAACGGTGATGTGAATGGCTGGGAAATGTGAAGAAATCACAAAATTTCAGAAATAGTTAGGTTCGATTTTAGAAAAAAATGTATAATACTAAAGATTTGAGGTGCTTGTATTTTTAGTAAAAATTGTTCTACATTTAGGTTAGGTTTAGTGAGTTGGGTTGAGAAGAGTAGTTGTAGAGGTAGTAGTTGTATCTAAGATTCCTAAGATTCAAATTATTTCAAGCTTTTGACTAAGCTGAACCAACACTCAAAAAGAATCCCATGCTGCGAAAAGAGAAATTCATGTCAAACTCTCCCCGTTGCTTTGCTGATATATGACAACATTGAGCATTGTTCAGTTATTGTCTAAAAACATATGCGCCAACCCCAATTATTGTCCCCTGTCCACTTTCGTTAGCATATTAATTGGTTCGTCATCGGCAAATGGCTTCAATGGGTTCAGGGAGAAACGTGCTGGACGCGTGCCAACCGCAGATACGAAAAATGAGAATAATCGCGCACACTATAAATAAGCCGAGCACACCATTTATTACTTCATGCAGTAAATGTGTATTAAGACCGACAACAACAACGGCAACAGCTACGAAAAAAACACAAAACGAACGAGTTGCTCGAACGTGGTTCAGGACATGGGGCGTCGCATACATGAGCGAGCGGATCAGTCGCCGGAAAATATTCAAAGCGACATCCAACACCCAGACTGGCGCATGGGTGAACCTTTCAGCGCGAATGCCGCTGGCAGCCAGTGTTGCGAGTCAGACAATGAACAAAGTAAATGTTCTAAATTTAGTTGGATTTTCTCTAAAAATATTCAACTTTTAATGAATAATGCAATATTTAATGTACCATTTCAGTTGAGGTTTCCTTTCATATGTATATATTTGTATATATATACATGGAAACGTGTACAATAGATCTGTAATGATACCCAACACTGGCGAAAGCCTGCAAGTGCCGCACGACGAAGGGCCGCAGAAACAAAATAATTTAATGACTATGTGTTGATTAGGTTGTGCGGCATGTGTGCAAAGTAATTTAACGCGTTTTGCTATTTTATTGCTTCATATATTTGTGTGTAGAAATGCTGACCTCGATTACATACGTTCAACACTTAACTTAAGTCGTCTGACAATAATGAAAATGCTTGCAGTGTTGTTATTGTCCTTGTTGTTGCAGCATGTGTGGCTTTATGTGTTGTTGTTCTATCAACTAAACAGACGAAACAACCCGCCACATTTTTATGTTGTTGATGACTAGTTACAACAACAAAAATAATGCAAGAATAATGCAACACCAGAAAGCACTTAAATATAGCTCAGAGCGGCGCGAGTCAGTCAGTCAGATTTGAGTTGAGGCCGTAGCGAACCTGTCAGCAAGCGTGAAATTTTAATAATCGCGCAGCATAAAAAATGTGCTACTAATTTGAGAAAAACAACAACTATTTGATTGCAATTTCACTGTCTGGCTTCAAATTATAATATTCCTGACGAACGCAAAGCAATGTCGCGATGAGTCACGTGTACTCGTACAGTTGCTCCAAGTGCCCGTAGCATGGGGCACATAAGGGACATTCGGTGGCAGTACTGGCACTTTACTTGTGTGCTTTGCATACCTCACACGCACACGCGCACGCACATACCTCGGCCGCACTCACCTTTGATGCGTTTGGTTGTGTCGACGCTGAGATCGACCACGCCAGATAGCTCCTGTCCAGCATAGTAGACACCTTGGGGATTGTTATCAAAGGATATAAGGCACTCAATTGGCATATAGGTGTGTGCGTGTCTGTGAGGAGGAATGTGCGTGTGTGCTGGTGTTTATTGCAGCGCTGGATTTCCCAAATAAATTCTTTGTTTATGGTCGATTAAGTTTGGTTTTCCCAATATTTGTTGAGTCAACAAATATACTTGTGTTAATCAAACGCTCGACCCGATGCGTTCAAAACATTTTCGCGTCACTGTATTTGGTTCTTATTTATTTTACAAGTTAACTTGTTTTTTATTTCGGTTTACGTCTGCTCCAGCAAATCAATCGCCTTCACCCTGTAATTGCAGTTTTAATGTTTTCGCATCCGCCTCGGGCATCACTAGTGGCGCTTTAATATTTTCTAACAAAAATATTTGCAATTTTGCATCGTTTACTTCCGCCTCGTTTCTATAAAACTTTTCCTTTGCAGCTCTTTTGTTTTCGAACGCTTCTCAATGCTGGCAAAAACGTTCCGTCCACACGAACGACCAATAGACTTTTGTGTGTTTCGGATGTCAAGTCATCGCCACACATCACATCGCATATCCTGCTTCCTCTCGCTCTGCTCTAATTGTGCTCTCATGTCCTTTTGGGCAGCACTGCAGAAAAAATTAAACCGCAAATGAAAAGCATGAGGCCAAATAAAGCGCAAAATATTCTCTACTCGCGTATTTTCACTGCACCGTCCCGCCTTGCGTCGCCGCTGCAAAATTACGCTTGACACATTTCGGTGCGGCGAGCTTATTCGGCGTTTGCTTTCGGCTGACATTTGGTCCTGAGCAAAACCGTCCCGAGCTTTTTGTGGGCGGCGTGAGTACGCGCCTCGTCAAATGGTACGCCACGACGTAAACAAGAGGCGGAGCGGTGCAGCGCAGCAACCGCGCAGTTCAATAGCACAGGCGAAGGATAATGAACGCAAAGTGAAAGATGGCAAAAACAAACAAAACACCTAACTGTGGCGTGAGCCGACGGACGTAGCGGTAAACGAAGAAACAGACATGGCTAAGTGTAGACAAATAAAAAAACGAAATTAAAAAAAATCAAAGAAATTAATAAGCATTTTGTTTCCATTTTTCCAGCCTTACTGCAATTTCTGCATATTCGATATAGTTCGGAGGCCGAGAACCTGTACTCAGTTAAGCCAAAGTCTGCACATTTAACGTTCGAAATATTGCGACAGGACACTAGACACAAGACACTAATAATTCTTTTCGCTTCATTTTCTATCACTTTCTTAATTAATTTTTTTCAAATATTAAAACCCGCCTTTAAATATTACTGAGGAAATTTATTGGTTTTGCTTCTCTTAATTTCCCTCCAAATTTTT
Organism: Melieria picta; assembly: GCA_964056695.1. Classification (NCBI taxonomy): domain Eukaryota; kingdom Metazoa; phylum Arthropoda; class Insecta; order Diptera; family Ulidiidae; genus Melieria; species Melieria picta. The sequence continues at coordinate 66,662,193 of OZ057398.1, forward strand.
CCCACTGTATTGTAAGCAATTCCCATAAATCAAAAGCGTCAAAAAGCTCTCTCTCTCTTTATCTCCCAATCAGCTGTTATGCAGTCAAAAGCGCTACTCCGTTACTTCGATGCCGCAATATCAACAGCTGATACAGTTGTCGCCCATTGCTTTTTGTTATCGCTCTGTACTTTCCAAATTCGCAAATTAAATAATAAACAAAGAAATACAACTTAACGGAGACAAGTCTTATCGGTAAGAAGTAGGTTCGGCACTTCCAAATATTCCACTTAATAGATTAGCACTGACCTGGCATTCTCCTCACACCCGTACGCGCAGTGCAACTGAAGCAACTCCAGGCCGTACGCAAGATGAGTGTAAATTTGTCGTGTAAGTATGAAATCACATATTTCAACATTAATTTGAAGCCAACCAATATTTGTTAACTGCACAGCGTTGCGCCTGAAGTATCGCGAGAAGAAGGAAGTCTTTCTGGAGCAGAACATCAAAGTCAAGGAGCCGTTCAGTCTGTTCCGCGAATGGCTGGACGTGGCGCTAAAGACCGAAGAGATACTGGAACCCAATGCCGGCTGCTTGGCTACAGTTGACAAGTGAGTAATTTCGGTTTTATTCGAGTTTAGTGATGCATTTATGCCCTTCTGAGCGCAGAGATGGCTTTCCATCGAATCGTTTTGTGCTGTTGAAAGATGTCACCGCCGACGGCTTCACGTTCTTCACCAACTATGGCAGCCGCAAAGCGGCCGACATCGCTTGCAATCCCAATGTTGCCATGACGTTCTACTGGTGCCCGCTGCGTCGCTCTGTGCGCATTGAAGGCGCCGCAGAGAAGCTGACGCACGCCGCTTCGTTGGCCTACTTCCATCAGCGTCCGCGAGCCTCACAGATCGGCGCGCTGGCTAGTGCGCAAAGCAGCAAAATTCCATCGCGTGCGCACTTGGACGAAATTGAGGCAGGCATCAAGCAGCAGCTGGGCAACGACAAGGAAGTGCCCATGCCCAATTGGGGCGGCTATTTGATACAGCCGCGCACTATTGAATTCTGGCAGGGACAAACAGATCGACTGCACGATCGCATACGCTTTCGGCGTGGCGCCGGAGTAGAGAAGGTAAGCAAATTTATTCTGCAAGTTGATTTTAAATAAAAACTCTCATCAAATTGCAGGAGGTGGACGGTGAGCTGGTGCATGCCGGTGAGAATGGCTGGGTCTACGAACGACTAGCACCATAGGCAGTGTTTGACTCGAATTAAGTAGATGAAAGCATTGCGCACATTCAAGCAGCACAGATTAAACTGCAAATCAATTGGCTTAAGTAGATAAAATTAAAACAATATTAGTAGTTGTAGTAGTTGTATTTATAAAATTGGAAACGCAGTTTTTTTTTCTCGTATAAAATTGCTTTACTTTATTGAGGTCTTAAGAATTGGCAACAAATGAATTCCATAAATTTAATAGGTATTTTGCAGTGACGCCATTTAAAGAAATTGAAAATATTTTAACTATACATTGTCTTATTCAAATCTGTAAAGTATGAACTAAAACCTTAAACACAAATTTTTTAAAAATTTATAATAAATTGAATTAAACTTGTATCACTAAAACGCAAACAGAAACGCTCACTTTTTGTTAAGTATAAACCTTAGGAAACGACAATAACTGAAATTAAACTTCTTATAGTCTAAGCTGATATATGAAAGAATAAAATTCGGTTAAACATTTGCATTCCAAACTAAAAACATTTGCGCTTCTTAAATAAAATTAAATAGAAATGTTTGTATATACCAGCAGTAATTGGTGCACCGAGCGTAACAACTTCTAAGGCATACGCAAGATTTTCTTATCTCCTGAGCAACATTTATGTGATTTATATAACTACTCCAGTATGTTGTAATTTACGTAATGTAAGCATTGTAAGCAAAATGCCAGCAGCTTACAATGCAGCCACGCTGGCCATGGCTTTATGTAATCATCGCTGCACGCTGCGCGGCATTAGCGCCAGTGTAATCAATTTAATGAGCTTGACCTTTACACTTGGCTCGTCGTCTCACGTGCTCCTGTCACTGTGCAAACATATAAATCAACTTTGATCTGCAATCTAGTGTCACTGCCAAATGCGACAAAGCAGCTAATGCAATCACTGAAATGACGCAACGGAACTGCCAGCCAACGTGCCGACTGATTCGATTTGCTATAAAACGCGCTTTCGCAAATTTCCAATTATTTAAAATTATACGAGCATTAATATGTATGGTGCATATTATTTTAATTTGACGGCGACATGCATGCCGCACTTTGCAGTAATTCTGTTACTGTTCTGTGCAAACACCACTTTGCACTCAGCGCCAACACGCTGACACAACAACAGAGCAATAAATTGCGACATTGTTGCACGAGCGAAGGACAGTGCCGCACCGCGTCGTGTGGCGTAAGACCCAAATGACGCAATAAACTTTAAATTTAAATTAAATTGTTCAATATTACATACACAAATGAACCCAAAAGAGACATGCGAACATATTTTGCTGCATTCAAGTTACTCGATATTACCAGCAAAGAGCGAGTAAACGAAAAATAAAAAATTATTCAATGTCAGAAAATGAAAAATTGCACAAATAACAAGCTAAACGGCAACGACCAAAGTAAGCCAACGAGAAGAACAAAAATTAAAAAAGCAAGCACACGTTTTCCGCATTGCATGCACACTGCGCAAGGATATCAACTGCCATGTTGGGCGGTGTCAATGCTGCAGCGGAAACGCGCACAAAAGCACTCAGCAAATAAAAAACATGCAAGACAAGTAATGAACCATTTCAGCTGGCCAGTCAACAATTTACAAAAAGCGCATCAGAAAGTGTCCATCACGCTGAAAATGCGCTGTCGAGCACAATACGCGCTGTCCTGTTTAGCGTGTGTCGGTGCGTCGGCTCACCAGCACACACCCACATTTATCGGCGACATGTTTGCCATGGTTGACGGTTGACGGGCATCTCTTCCGGTTCTTGGCCGTTTGCTTTTGTGTTCGGCTTCCTCGGCGGTTTTTGTGCGTCGACATTTTTGCAAATTCTTTGTTTTGCTCCACACATTTCAGAGTAGGCCGCGGCCCCACAAGAGGCAGTTGCGAGGAGCAGAGGCGGCGGTGAAGCTGAAAAGCCTTGGAACGAGTTTTGTGGGTACATGAACTCTCGAGAGTTGAGCAAAATTTACGGGGTGGCTGCAGCTGGCAACAGTGGGAAGGAACAGAGAAAAGCGGAATGGACACGAACGCTAAATGAGGCGAGAAACCGAACGTGGAAACAGAAAGGACGTGAACAAGAAGGAAATACTTGTACGCGTTTCATGTCAGTATGTGTGCTGGCCAGAGCTGCCATTCCTTGGCATTAGATACATGAAAGCTTAAGAAAATGTGACAAGACAAAATTCTGTACTCAGTTTGAAGGAATTTTTACAGTTTTGCTCTTTCGAAAAGTAAAAATTTAAGATGAAAAATATTTTGTGGGATGATTGCATTTTCAATCTCAGTAATATTGTTTAGCTTTTTTCAGGTCTCACTCCACATAAAACGAGGATCTTGGCAAATGTGCGCCCACTTTTAACTCCTTTAAACACTTTCACTGACTTTCACTTTTTTTAATAAACAATTCTGTTTATATCAGACAACCTTTGTTATTGCTAAAAGTAATGATAATTTAAAAAAAAAACCGTTACTTTGCGCATAAAAAACAAAAATTAATAATAAACTTTTATTGAAAAAAAATCACTTTTGACTCTCAGCTGCTTTAAATCTCTACTTCTTTTTCACTTCCGCTTTTGAAGTAAAATTTACTTTCGTACACCATGGCAACACTGTTACTATGCCATATCCCTACAGGCACATACACACACATATTTAAATACACAAAAGCCGCTGTATGCGGCAACCCATACACCGCCGAACAACAACAAACCACGCTTTCCGCAGTCCTATCGTCTGCCAAAGAAAATGCAAAACCTTCCAATACACACACACACACAAACGCTCGGTGAGTACACACAGCTAGCGAGGTCCGTTGTTAGTGAGGGCTGCGGTCTTGAACAGTGCGCGCGGCGGTGCTGAAGCGAGTAGTTTTCATCATCTACAGCGCGGTGCCATGCGAATTCCGACTGCGATTTTTCCCCCTAATAATAATTGTAGCAATTTTTTATTCACTTAAGACTAAAAGAAAATTAAAACATTTCATTACAATTTAATGATAGTTAAGCGTTAGTTAATAAAAACAACAAAAATTGCATAAAATTCTAATTGAAACAAAGTTTTATACGTGTTTTCTCACAAGTAAAAAAAAAATATTTTTACAAAAAACCCAGTGAGTGTGCAAAGTGTGAATTTCAGTAAAAACTTACAAATTAAGATGAAATTAAATAGTTAGTGTTTGTAAAGGAACGTACGAGTATTTTATGAAATTATTTAAGATTAAACACAAAACATTTCGAATTACAACAATCAATTGCGGTGAAAAGTTGTGAAAAATTAAAGCGATAAAAATCTGCCGGAAATGCTTAAAGTGCTTCGCTCGCAGCATGAATTACGCACACCGATGCAAAGCCCAGACAGCGAGTGCACTGCGAGTGTGTTGTTGCCAAGCGTGAAACGCGATAAACTACGAGTACATAGAAGCAAAAGCAGCAGCTAGTGCTCCTAAAAGTCTGCCTCAATTTGCCAACCACGGCAGCTCGCCCACTGCGCACTGTTTAATGCAATGAAAATTTATGCTCAGATTTTTATTCATTTGTACCCGCACAAAAACAACAATAATAACAACGACAAGAACAACCATAACAGAACAGCAACAACAAAAATAGCAGCCACATTTGAGTGATGATTAAATGGGGACCGCGCGCGCGCGCTTACAATAGCGTAAAAATTTAATAAGGACTCGCTGGGCGACGGCGCGTCTGTGTGCGGCTACGTGTAGTCGCGTGTGTACATAGACACGCGTAAGTGGGTGCGTGTGCCAGCGCCAGAGCGAATATGCAAATTCCACTTTACATTGGCATAAAATCGTAATACGCGACACCGCAACAACAACAACAACAACAGCCAGACGGCATAGAAAGTATCACATTCAGGCACGAGCGAGTGTGAGGCGTGGTCCGCACGAACACACCATTAAACAACAACAAAACATAAAAATACAAAAAAAAACAGGACGAGCAAAATTGCAGCAGAACACAGACAGCAGCCACCTGCGGCTAATGTGCGCTAACTGTCGTTGATATGCCGACAGCAACAACTTTTAACACAGCAACAAAATCAACAACGCACACATTGGACACATTAGCTGGCTCCGAGCAGCAGTGAGGAGGAATACGAGTAAAAAATAAAACGAGTTGACAAAAATATCACGAAACACGAAACGTGATTCCATGCCGTCAGCGCTCACACTTAGCATTGAAATGGTAAAGTTCGAAGTTCAACATTTTACAATAGAAGAAAAATTCGCAAACAACAAAGCAACAAAGACATTCTACACAATGAAATCCCGCTGCAAATAGACAAACAACAACAGCCCAAAATTGTATGCAGGACAATAAAATTTAAGAAGGCCAACAAAAGAAAACGAGCATCACACACACACACACACCAACACTCGTACACACTGACAGGCGCACACCAACGAGCAGACTTCTTCGTGATTTCCCACTTCGGAGGGAGTGCAAAAATGTGCCCGTAGCAAGATGTTTGTTGTTTTTGGCGTACGTTTTCACAGTGCGTTGTCTACTTAAAAACCGACCGAACCAGCAGCCAACAACACACACACCCAGCAGAATCTGCAAGTAAAAAGAGAGATTAAAACGATTTACAGCACGCCTAAAGGTATGCTGCATACTTTGCTTTGTGCGTAGAGTGCACGAAATATTCATTTGTTAACACGCGCAACAACAACAATAAGCACGACAACAGCAAAACGAGCGAACGAAATAAAAACCTGGCACAAAAGCAAAAACTTCAAGCAGCGCGCTGAAGAACGAAAGAAACAAACACCAAAAGCAACAACAAAGAAATAAGTAACGATGCTGAATTTGAAAGACTCGCTGCGTGTCGGCCGCAGCGGCCGACTGGGCGGCAGCGCCACCAGCAGCGGCCGCAACAGCGCCTGCAGCTCGGGCAGCGTATCGCCCATACCGCTAATTGCCATCAGCACCGGCGATGAATCGTCCGAATCGGAAATTGAAACGGAGCCGGCGCGCATCTTCCACCGGCGCGTCTCCACCAAGCGCAACATTAATAACACGGTAGGTAAACAGCCACGCCCCCACCGCCCGTCACCAGTGCTCGTACTGTTAATTATTGTGTTGTTGCTCATTTCTGCCGCATTTAGTGTGTCTCCCACTCGGCGCGAGACGCGCCTTGCTCGGCCAGTGTGTAGTTAAAAGTTGTGATTTTTTTCATTTTTTTTCCTTTTCGTTGCCATCATTTGTGTTCTTTTCTCTCGCTCTTCGCTGCGGTACTGACCGCCAGCGAATACTTGCAAATGCCAACACAATGAACGATTTCGCGGGAATTGAGGTTTAGTCACGTTGAACACTTGAACAACTTCTTGCGGCCGATACGAGAGCCACTCGTTATTATAAGATCTTTTGAAGTGCAAAACAAAAAAGGACAGAAATTATGCACAAATTCAAAGACGATAGTCGAGTTCCTATTGTGCCATTGTCAACTTGGACAACGGTTGTAAATTTCTGTCGAAATTACGCATATAGTCTTCTGCTCGTAGTGCCGTACAAAGAGTATTGAGCGCTATCTGTGTGTTTATTACCAGGTAAAATAAGTAAAGAAATTCTATTCTATTCTAAAAAACTCACTTAAAACGACAACTGTTTAAAATTATTTTAAATTCAAAAAGAGATTTCGGCATCCTCAATGATATTAAAATGAATCACATCCTATAGAGAGAGCTATTAAATCTTTTATACATATATAAAACTAATAAAGTTAGAAGGACGAAATTCAAGGATGTGGTAGTGTACATATTAGTTCTTCAGATATATTTTTTTCAAAAAAAAATATTGGAAATTTCCAAGGATATTCAAGGATAAAGTTTTAAAAGGGCATTTTCAATACCTCTTCGTTCTTTGGCACCAAAACATTAAATTTTCTATGATTCTAAGGATTTTTCTCTTTCATTTGATACCCATATTGTTATTCTACAATGCGCTGAATTTTTAAAATATTTTTTGAAATAAACATGTCCTTGAAATTTGAAAGTCCTTTTAAAAAAACCAGTTTTACTACATTTGGCCCCTAGTTTTGCGAGTATATAGATTTTTTCGTGTGTTTTGAAATTTTTTGAATTTTGTCGCACAGTGTAATAGAAGAAAAACGAATTTATATGATAACAAAAGCTTTAAATGGAATTTAGGTAGTTACCATTTCATCTTCTGGCCCCTTTTCATACTCAAATCAGTTCATATACTTGTCAAATTTGCAAAGCCTGCACCAATTACTGAGACAGATACACAGATAGCTTCGGTGGTCGTCGCAGAGACTTCAACTTGGCCAAGTGAGAAACTGTAGAATTGTCTTCCTAATGCAGTGTTGCCAGATACCTGAAACGATTTTCTCCTGAATCTTAAAAAAATACTGACATTTCCTCCCAAAAGTTAAAAAAATCTCCTAAATTTTTTTTTTAATTTGCGTCATTTTAAAGGAATTAAACTTCTCATAAAAAAATAAAAATATATACCTACATATAATTTTTTTATTGTCGCCTTTTTTATTAATCTTCAGCTTAACAACAAAAACTTAACAAAAACAAAACATATAACAAATGAATTAAATAAAAAGTGCCGTTTTTGGCGATATTTCATTGTGACAGCTATAAGTGAGAACGAGATAGAACGAGCTTACATATTGTAAGCTTACAAATTTTTAACACAATAAGGTGCTTTGACTATTAAAATGGTTGCCAACATTTTTTGCCAGTGCTCCCAATACATCATACTTCGTTATCCAAAAATCTCCAAAAAATCCACTAAGAATCCGAAAATCCCCTAACATAAAATATAAATCTCCTAAGCTTTCTCCCAAACAATTCTTCCTCCTAAAAAATCGTCTAAAAGGCCAAGAATCTCCTAAATCTACGGGGAAATCTTCTAATCACTTTCCAAATTCGAGAACCAGTTAGTAGCTTCTTCTTCTTCTTCTTTATCAGTACAGTTCAATATGCACGTTGCTCAGTTAAAGGTGAATGCCAGTGTATTTTTTATAAAATAAAATTTTAATATTCTGATTAATACTAACCAATTATGCTTTGCTCCGTACTTCAGGATCGATAGGGAATTATGCATACAGAAATCTTTAATATGTCTGATATAATAATTTTTAATATGTTTGAAAGAACATTCCGTAATTGTGTTCTACATCTATTATCCAATTTTTTGGGATTTACTCGTAAAGTAAAATCTTTCAACCCATCTCTCAAAAACAATAAACCTCTTTCTAATCTTAGGAACATCGACTTCACATCGTATGGTCAAGGTTTCTGCAAAGTAGTTTAGAGTTTATACCCCAAAAAAGGACATTCAGAAATAAAACCTAACTTATAAAAAAACCTAACATATAAAAGCTTTGACGTATTTTCTTCTTCAAGAAAAACCTCTTGTTACCCTCCAGCATTCTCTCATCCTGAGTTCCTTGTCAGCCACAGTTGCAGACTTTTAAACCTCAAACCGCTCCGCTCAAACCACAAACAAGCAACACGTGCCACAATTCGCAAAGACGAATCACACACACACACGCACACACAGCATTGCGTGAATCCAATGAATAAATGCGCAATATTAAAAGTTAATGAAAGAACGACTGTAATGATAAAAGCAAAACTTACAGCAAACGTACAAACGCGCTGCGCCGCGCTCGCCCTCCGCCGGGTACTAAAGGGTATTAAATGTTGATCATACGCTTCGGTGCACTTTTGCCTTCAACTTTAACATTTCGCAACGCGATTCGTTTGCGGCACAAACGCTAACTTTATTATGAGTCGCGCAAGCAAAGCAAAGCAGAGCAATCCAACGAAAAGCTGGTCGTGCTTGCGGCTGCTGCGAAATTGCCGCCGCGCGCGCGGTTGCTGCTGTCGCTTGAATGGCTGCCACTGTTGGGCTGTTGACGGATGTCATTTTAGCAATTGCTTTCATAGCCATTACGGCAAAGAACGGCAGGCGGCGGTCGCGTGCGGGTAACGGTTTGCGGCGTGCTGCCGCCATGTGGCTTTTGTTTGCTTTCGCTGTGTTTGTGCCTTGCGTCGACTTTGCGCTCGCGATTGTTATTTTCGATTTCATTCTTGCTTTGCTTTGCTTTTGCCACTTCGCATTGTTGACTCTTGCCGTTCTCAACGTTTTGTTTACTTATCAACTGACAATGCGTTAGATTTGGGTTTAAGTTTACCTACTTGTGGCATTTATGACAATTTCTACATATATTCCACATAAATATTTCCTTTGTTGGATTTTTAATAAGCGATGAGTGGCTGGCAAACTGTGCCGAAATGTATGCTCGGATTTTTGTGAAGGCTATGAAAAAAGTCTGATATGTAAATACTAACAGACATATTTCGAAAATGTATTTTGCTGTGTGTGTTGCTGCATCTGAAACTCCAGAAAATCTGCCCTTCTTTCCCTTCTGTGCAATGTCTGGCATAGCTTTTCTGTAGAAAGATGTTCGATGAGTTTTTCTGATAGAAGGACGAAAACTACTCCCAAACTGATTTTTCTTTTTTGACCTCCCCATGAGCCCACGCGATTAGTTTTTGTAGCAGCAACATAAAGCAAAGCAGCTGCCTCATGTCACTTATACATAACACAAGACTTTTGTTTCTGACATATAGGTAAAGATTTGGATGCCCTAAGCTCCAGCAGAGACCAAAAATCACAACAAATACAACATTAATTCCCTAACCAATACAAAAGATTCAATTTCAGTCTTTTTACTTCTCTAGTTTCCAAAAAGACCTGGAGACATACCTTACTTGATTACACCGTGCAACAAAAATAAAAAAATTTCAAAACACACGAAAAACTCGATATACTTGCGAAACTTGGGGACTAAGAAGTATTCATTTTTTTTATATCTTAAAATAATAAAGTTAGAAGAACGAAATTCAAGGATGTAATAGCGTACATATTAGTCCTTAAGATATATTTTTTTCAAAAAAAAATTATTGGAAATTTGCAAAGATATTCAAGGATAGGGTTTTAAAAGGACATTTTCAATACCTCTTCGTCCTTTTGCACCAAAACATTAAATTTTCTAAGATTCTAAGGATTTCTCTTTCATTTGATACCCATATTGTTATTCTACAATGCGCTCAATTTTTAAAATAATTTTTTGAAATAGACATGTCCTTGAAATTTCAAAGTCCTTTAAAAAAAAATCCTGACGTCAGAGAGAGAAACTAAAAACGCAGTTTTACTACATTTGCCCCCTACTTTCGTGAGTATATAGATTTTTTGGTGTGTAAAATTTGTTGTCGCACGGTGTTATAATTCATACTTAATTCTATAAATCGGTCCTTATGGGCATTTGTTATTTTTACATAGTAAAATCAGCATTTCTTGAGACAACCAGCGCCACTTTTGTCATTCCTCTTCAATCCGCGCCTGTCGAAACGGTTTGCATTTCTTAGACTTTGGCCTTAAAGCTTTCACTTTCGCTAAAAGCTTCGTCAAGGAGCGGCAACCTACCTTAGCGCTCTCAGCTCGAATTGTCCGTTCGCTCTCTTGCATTGTCGCACGTTGCTGTCTTTTGTGTTTTGGCACAATTTTACTACCGGTTTCTGCCGTACTCGTCATTTCACGCACGAAGTGTGCGTAAAGTGAAAATTGTAAAAAGCCGGAAACTTTACTATGGCGTTTGTTCGTTTGTGTGTGTGTGGCCACCAACTGCCACTCGAACATTGTCTGCGTGCTTAAGTACGCGTCATAATAAATTACTTTGTGCGCTGCGTGCGCTACGCAAGCGAAGAGCAAACGCCAAGAAGACAAATGGCAAAGCATACCAACAGGCGCACGCAAGCATGTGTCGCTGACTGGCGCACATTAATCTCGCTAAGCTCGTTCTGAGCCTTTTCCACTTGTAGTTTTGGCCATTTAGAATTCTAGCGAACGACACCCACAACGTGCAGCTGCTGTGAACGTTCACACACTCCATTTCCACTTCCGCTACCCTGTCAAGGCTGTGCCGCCGCCCGGACCTAATCTCAGCGCAGCTTATAACTGACAGCTGTGCCACCACATGGCCAATGCGTGTGTCAGCGACTACAACAGTCCGTCCGTCGATCACTCGCTTTGCCCCATTTTATGCCATTTCATTATTTAACAGTTTGAGCGATGCTTTATTTCCTTATTTCCGCCACAAGAACCGTCGCAGCCATGGCTGGAAAAACGATTGTGTGACAATTACACTTCACGGCACACAGTTACGTTATTTGCACAGAACAATTGAACGCCTGTGCTTTTGTTTACTCGGAATCAAAGGACAAAAAGTTGGCCAAGTTCACAAATAATAAAATAAATTTTACAGAACAGAACAGAAAATTGAAGAAATTTGAAAAACTATTATTTGAAAAGTTGTTCATTTGGTTTTAGTTTGTTTTAGTTAAAGTTTTTATTACAATGTTTCAATGTCCACTTTGTACTAAATCACAAAACGGTATCTGTGTGTTAAAGTGGAAATTGAGTTGTAATCGAAACATCTGCAAAAGTGTGAACTACGCTAATAAAAACTGAAAGCTCTGCCCAATCGTTCGTTGCACAAAGGCCACACACACACACACACACATACATTCACTCGTGCCTATGGACATTGCCGAGTTGGGTGCTGCGAAAATAAAAGGCAATTATTATTTGTGTCCGATAATATTTAAATGGGTTTTTTTTTTGTTTTGTTGACGTTGAAAAATGTCCCGGCAATGTGTTAGTGTGGGTGCGTCGCACGCTGTCGCCTTTCAATGCTCGATTTTTCGCTTTCTCACTCGTTCTATTTGTCTGTCGTTGACTTCATTTGTTTGCTGTCGCTGCAATTCGCAATTCATTTGACTGGCTTTAATCGTTCTTGTTTCGCTGCATTTCTGTTGCCTACATTTCGCAATTGGCTCGTTTAACTCGATTGTTTTTTTCACTTTGCTATGTTACTTTCGGTTTTGTTTTGTTTAGTTTTCTGAGTGCCTTTTGTGTTATTTTACTTTTTGTTTTGTTAAAGTTGGCAAATGTTGGCATTGCCTGTTTTTGTTGTTGTTGTTATTAAAATATGGGAAAAAATGTACGATTTTTCAATTAATCGACGCGCTGCCTGTGGGCGTTGCGTGCTTGATTCCACTTGCAGGCGGCCATTAAGGAGGGTTTCCTGCTCAAGCAGACGTGGTCGTTCCAGCGCTGGCGACGTCGCTATTTCCGTTTGAAGCAAAATAAATTATACTACGCCAAGGAGCCGAAGGTAAGCTGAGCCCGCACGCTCGTTGCGTCTAATTATTTCGGCCTAATTTATTTATGTTTTTTCGGTGTTTTCTTTTTGGATGGGGAGATTTGTTGATGGGTGTGGTTGTGGACAATAATGTTTATGGGTCGTTTAAATACTGAAAATTCGAAGAGTGTAAAGTACGAAAAAATGTGTTCATAATTTTTTGTAGATGTGCGTTGATGATTGAAAGACGCAAAAAAGTCGAACGCGCATAAAAATTGAACTTGCAGTGATTGTGAATTAGATGTCTGAGTAGAAGCAAAAGTAAGTTGGAAATTGGAAAATTTAATGCAATTTGGTACTTTGCCAAGTTGATAATAAGACTAGACGATTGACAATGCAACTCGTTTGAAGAATATTTACCTAAAAGCTATTCGTTTGGTAATAAGTTGCAGTTAGTACTGCGAGATGCCACACCGTGCAACAGCATTTTTCACACCGGGTGAAATCCATATGTGCGTGAAACTAGAGACCAAATATAGTAATACTGCGTACTCGGTTTTCTATTTCTACATCCTTTGTCCTTTTAAAAGGACTTCAAAACTTTAAAGGGGATAAAAAATAAAAAAAATATAAAAAATACTTAACTTCGTTAGAATATAGCGGTATGTATATAAAATGAAAGAGGAAAGGCTCAGGAATGTAAATAAAATTGATTTTTTATCTATTTGTAAAAAAAGGATATGAAAAAGGTCCTTTGAAAATTGTAATCCTTTATATCCTTGCAGTTTTATGTAGAAAAGTTACTTGAGTAAGTAAGTAAAGTAAGTATGTTAAAACCCAAAATCTTCTTGATCACGTGTCAAAATTTCATTACTCTAACTTTATTGGTTCGAAAGTTATTAAAAAAAGGCGAAAGCTGCAATTCTAATGAAGTACAAAAATTCTAATTTATTTGAGTAGCAGTATTTTAAATAATAAAAAGATACAAAATCAATGAAGCGAGAATAATGAAATTTTAACACGTGATCAAGGAGATTTTGGGTTTTAACATAATTACTTTTCAAGAAAATTCTTTATACATTTTCAAGGATATAAAGGATTAAAATTTTCAAAGGACGTTTTTCATATCCTTTTTTTACAAATAGATACAAAGTCAATTTTATTTAAATTCTTGATCCTTTCCTCTTTCATTTGATATACATGTTGCCATATTCTAACGAGGTAAAGTATTTTTTTTTTATTTTTTATCCCCTTCAAAATTTTGAAGTCCTTTTAAAAGGACAAAGGATGTAGAAATGAAAAACTGAGTACGCAGTATTACTATGTTTGGTCTCTAGTTTCACGCCCATATAGATTTTTTCCGGTGCAAAAATTTCTTTAATTTTTGTCGCACAGTGCAATCAGTCAGCGATCGGGATACATTTGGTGAACTACAGAAAACTTTTAAAGCTTGAAATACCTTGAAAAAATTCAAAATTGTATACAAAAATATTACATTAAACTAAGCAAAGTAAGAGAGACAAAACGGTGTACACTTTACAAATACCCCGAGGGGTGTTTTGCAGGGGTAGAAATCAGTCCACCAGCAATTCAATTTGCAACTTTTATACCACAACACACACCTCGTCCGTCAGTCAGTTAGCTGCAAACCCTTTGTACATCAACCCAGTCATACATCAAGTTCGCTTAACGCCATCGCCTGACGTTGGCTTGTGTGCAAATTGCGCGTTAGAAAAATTCCCACAAATCATTTTTCGCCCGAGTGGCAGCCCAAATACTTGAGCGACGTTTAGGCCGCCCCACGACCGCCATTGTCAAAGCCATTTGCCACTTGATGCGACTACGCAGCAACATCAGCAGCCATCAGCGCCGAGAGCATTTGCCTTGCGCATTAAAAAGTTGCAGCTCCTCGCATATGAATATTTCGCATTATTTCCACACTCGCGCAGCTGAAGTGTTGAAAAGTTTCCATGGCTGCCAGGCATTCGACGCACTTTCGCCGCTCACAGGCCGACACCCTGCAACTGCGCGCCAACTATCATCGAGTCGAACTTGACTTTTCCCCTTGGACGCATAACTCACACCCGGCTGTCGGCTGCTGGCTGCTGGCTGCTGCAGGCACGCAGGTGTTGTTGACATCGCTCCGTATTTAGATCGGCGTAATAGGCCATATTTCTGCAGCAGAATTTAAATAGCAGCAACCACGAGTCGCTGGCACTGGGTCGAGGTGCTGCAATTCGCCAATGCGTAAAACGATGTGTGACGTAGCGCGCTTCCAGCCGACCGCCACCCGCCGCCGCTTGTGGCCGTGCTGCGGCCTGCCGACTGCGTCAGCACCGCATTGTCATAACGCTGCTGGCAACACGGGCAGCTGCGCACTGCGCAACAATTTAATTGACCTTTTAGGATTTTAAATTGAAGTAGGAAAATTGTATTTGCCCGCATTACACTAGTACGGCGCGTACTATTATTAAACGCCCGTCGGTCGTCGGTCGGGAGCGGCAGGCGAAAATTTCATAAGTTCACGCAGAGCGAAAGTGCGCAGCCGGCAGCGGGGTGGTGCTGAAAATTTCCATTGTCGGTGGGCAAATTGGATTATCGCGCGTTTTTGTGTCGAAGAAAATGGCATTTCCCGCTGCGTGCGCCGCGGGCGGTCGGGCGGCGACGGCAGAATAGTGCGCGCTGAATGTCGTCGTGTCAATTTCGGCAAAATGAAATTATTAAGTTTTTTGTGCGCTAATAAATTGAATAAGGCCGCGCGTTTTAATGTGTGTACAAAATATTATTTTTGTAATTGCAAGCGGAATTTAACACAACACTGAGCGTTGCTGATTTTTATTGAATCAGCGATTGAAGTTGTTTGCTTTTGAAATGTGCAAACGATACAAAAGTGTTTCACAAAGTGCGTTGAGTAGTTAATTCAATTTTGCCAAAGTGATGTAAAGGTAAAGGCGTCTGTGTGTGTGTGTGTGAGTGAATGTGCGGCTTCGCTTGTTAACGAGCATTGGCGCTCAATTGTTTGAAGTAATTCATTTAAAAACTGAATGACGTCAACGAAATTTGAATTAGAATTGTAAGAATGTTTGTTCGACAACTGCTGGCGTTGCTTTTGTAATCAAAAATGAGGCGCAGATAGTTTTGAGGTCTAGAAGCAAGATTTGCTTGGGAGACAAATTTTTAAATTAAAAATTAAAAATTTCAAATTTAAACTTTGGCGGGCGCGGGCCGAAGTTGCTGCCGGCCCTAGGAACGAGCTTTTATTTGCGAAATTAAGAATTTCAAATATTCTTTTAATAGCTTTTCGAGGTATTGCGGTATAGTTGGGTAATGTGGTATAGCAGGATTTCTCGAAAACTACAACTTGAATTGTTGACAATGTACTAAAAATTACAGAATCTTACACCGACATGCTTTTCGCAAGCAATGCTGCTGACCAGTTGCTAAAAAACCCAGGGACTTAACTATTATAAGTTGTTTAAGAAAATAACTTCAATGTAACTATTACAATGCAACATAAATTTTATTTGTGGATTATAATTATTATTTGCGACAATTAATTTTTACGTTGCGTAATAACTGTTATGAGAAACCAATTTTTTTTTCGTCCTCGACAATTATTATTTTGCGATTGTTGTTTGTTTACGTTGCTTCATAACTTTTATTTAAGCTTTTTTTCTTATTTACGTTACCGATAACTATTATTTAAAAAAAATGTTTTTACGTTGCTTCATAACTTTTATTTTTCTGATTTTATGTTATTTACGTTGCCGATAAATATTATTTGAAAGAGAATTTTTTTACGTTGCTTCATAACTTTTATAAAAGAAATATTTTTTTTTACGTTGCCTTACCACATTTTGATTATGAATTGATTTTTAATTGTTTAGTTGTTGGTGAAAATTAGGTTTCTGCAGTTAATTTGCGTTTGTCAATTTAAAACAATTAAAAATCAATTCATATCCAAAATGTGGTAATTCAACGTAAACAATTTATTTAATTAAAGTAATAGTTATCGGCAACGTAACTACAACGACAACATAACTAAAATTTATGAAGCAATGTAAAAAACAAAAATTCCAAAATAATAATTATCGAGAACGAAAAATATACTTGTTACTTATAAGAGTTATTATGCAACTCAAAAATATTTACTACATGATAATAGCTAAAGGCGACGTAAAAAATTTCTTATTGGGAATAATTATTATAAAACAATTTATTTATTTATTTATTGGTTAATTTCAGAAATTTCTTAAATTAGGAAAATTTTTTATTCCCAAAATTATGGATAATAATTATTTTAGGTCTCTGAAAATAACGCATTGGCATGTGACTGACTTTATTCTAGAGCTTGCGAACAAGTTTTTTTAAGACATAAAAAAAATATTTTGCTTCTTGAGTTAAATTCAATAACTGACTTTATTTAAAATATAACAAATATAACTATATGAATAATTGCTGCAATAAGCATTTATTTATTTTTTTATATTTATTTCAAAAGAAGTCAAGTTTAAGTAATTTTAATTGTAAGAAATAATGAAATAGGAATAATTTTAGCTCACAGTAATTTTAGCTCAATTTTAGCTACACAGGCAAATCAAATTATTGCATCGGCAATAAAATGCACTAAAACACGCAACAGTAGCGGCAGAAAGCAGAAGTAGCGGGAAAGGTCAAGGAGCTAGTTCCGACAATCGCGGAAAATTGTTGGTACACAGCAGCTGCTAGAAAATTGGCATTCAAAGGGGCCGCCTAATTGCAGGCTTAAGTTTGTGTTTAGTTTGAAGTAGTGAGGAGATATTTTCATAAAATTATTAGCATTAATGTGGCATACATTCAGGCATGAATCGAACTATGCAAATCCCTTTAAGTATTGTAGAAGTATATTAAAAACGATGCTCTATGTAAATAATCGAAAGCAACGATGATTTTAATGAACGAGTATTTCAATGTAGTCAACAGTGTAATGTAATATTACAGATATTCCAACAACAACAACAACATTTGTAAAGATTGAACTCAAACGATTGACTGTGTTGTGGGCAGGGGCGGATTCAGAAAAATTGTTTGGGGGGGTTTCAAAAAAGAATTCTTTGGTATTCATAAAATGTCTTTTAATTTGTATGTAGTTTTAAAGTCGACTCTAATATTTCGGGGTATTTCAACCCCCAAAACCAATTTGAATCCGCCACTGGTTGTGGGAAGTAGATAAAAGAATCAAATCATTTAGGTTTGACGACTGCATGGGTTGGTAGGGAAGCAAAAGAACTCACTGGCACTGGCACAACTTTTTCGGTTACAGGTAACCAAAACTGATTCCCATGGAAGTTCACAAACATTTTGCGACCATCCTGGTGTCCTGGAGCTAGGAGCAGTGCCGTAACACAACTCTTGTTCAAGGCGTCTGCCGTTTGAACATAAAACTAGACGCGTATTGTAAAGTCTGCGACGTAAATGTGGACGATTCGTACAATTTTCTCAAATGATTGATCAGATATTTCTCTTTCGGCTTCTCCCTCTTTAAATACATTTTTTGTTTTTAAGTATCAGAAAATTTGACAAACTTTCAATGAGTACTAATTAATGGCTGAATGTGTTGTAGTAAAAATTCTGCGAAAAATTCCCATTGACAAAATTAATTTCAATGCTGTGGTATCTCGTCTCATTTCATACACACATTCAAACAATTTTTTAAAATTATTTTTAACGGGCTTGTGTTGTTCCACTATGCTCAAACAATTTTTTGGAGCATTTGTTTTTGCTGCTTTCTTTAGTTTGTTGATACTTTGGTTTTTCCATGCTTTTTGATGCGCTGCACTGGGTGGGTAAAGTTTGTAAGCTGTTGTCTGAACTTTGTAACATCACAAAAGAATGAAAAGTGTCAGTCAGAAAGCTTGGTTATAGTTCAGTCTTTTGATAGCTCAATGCTTGGTTTGATAAATACAATCATTTTCAAAGATGTAGCAAAACAAAACAAAATTAAACATCAATGAACTATATGAACTACTTGTAAATTCCATATCTGAAAATCTGTTTCATTCCAAACAATTCCGACCAATTCCTGTGCATAACGTTCAACCCATTTATTTCATTATATGATTTTTCCTATATGAAACATTTTTGCAGAGTTGCTTTTTTAAAAAAAAATACGTAAAAAAATTAACTTCTGCTTTAGTGCAGAGTATCGTCAAGTCGGCCAAGACCAAAACTTTTCCTCGTTGGCGCTTGGTTACAGCTGAATTGAGCGCAGTTTTTCCTCACCACAGCAGCAAAGTGTGCTGAAAGTAAAACTTTGTATTGCATATAACGATTTGCATTGCAATTGGAATGGTTGGAGAATGTGTTTATTTGTTTGCCTGGCGTCAGCTGGTCGTAGCAGCGCCTGCAAGTATGCAAAGCATGCCGCAAGCGCTCAGAAAGGGACGAAAAATAAAGCAGCAGAAGCAAAAAAACGCACGTCCCTGAACAGGCAAACTGTGGCCAGAGAGGTTGGCACGTTCGTCTCGGTGGCGCAGCGTGTTTGCTGCATGCGAAATTTTACATGTGACGCAAAATTATGCACGCGTTTTTATTCCATCTGCCGTTGTTTATTTGCATTCATAAATATATAAAAATAAAAAGCGTTTACTGCATTGAGCTCTTTGCAATTACGATTATTACAATCTAAATTTTGCATGTAATTAGTTTTCGCTGAATGTCTTTTGTATAACTGAAGGAAAATTAATTGAAATTGTTGCATTAGAAATAAATTTGCAATCATCTGTCCAGCAAATTAAAGTCAAATTGTGGCGATTTCAAAATTTATATAACTTCCGACCCAAAGTTCAAAGTAAATGCAGCACGCAACTGTGATGGAAAGAGGGCGGTGAAGGGCGAGCGGCAGCGCAACAACAAAAGATCAGTGTGCGTCGTTGGAGCGTGAGACCCACTGAGATTATGTAAAATCATTTCGAGCGGCAACAAGTCTGCTTGCCATGTCACCATCTAAGCACTGCCACAACGACGCCGGCGCCGACGCCTGCTGTGACATGTTCGCACCACAACACGTTGGTGTGTGGCACGACTACTTGGTTTGTGGATGCACTAATGGCCAGCAGTTATATTTAGGATTTATGTAATTAAAAAAGTTGGTCCATTGTGTTTGAGCGGCATTTAAATTCTTTATAGATATTTTAATTTTTCATTATTTTTATCTTATATAAATTATGCGTAAACTGATTGGAGAGAGAGAGAGAGAGACTAAGAGACTTCTCTCTACGTTAACCCTTTCGAACACAAAACTTTGGATTCAGTGGATCAATTGATGATCCTCAGTGGATCACAGTTTTATTTTCATGCTTCAACTAAGTAAGGCAAACAATTTCCTACGAGAAGCTTTTCTGTCTTCTAAGTACTTATATACATAGATACACATGTGCTGTTTGTATGTGTGCGTGCACATCTGGCTTTGGCGACACGCTCCCATTCCTTTGATGCCAGCGGCAGCTGCTGCGTCGCTTTTGTCTTCGCCGCTGATTTTCTCCTATTTAGACTTTTCCTTTAGTTTTTGTTTATATTGCCTTTGTTTTTCTTTTTCGGTTTTGCTTTGTAGCTTTGATTATGTCGTTAAATTGTGTCTCCCATTTCAACTTTTTCACATTGTTAACAATACACTTTTTTGTTTTGGTTTCACTGTTTGGCTTAAGCGCTCAATTGTCTTGACGCTTCGTGGGAACGTGCGTGTGTGAGTGTGTGAATACGTGGGTTTGTGCAATTTTCCACTTGAAAGATAAATGAAAAGTGTAACAACTTTGGGCTGAACAAATTGAATTCTGAAGTGTCTGTGTGTGCGCAATTTTGATGTGTGTTTGTGTGTCCGTACGTGAAATTGCGTTAAGATTTTGCTTATGCAAATTGCTTTTGTGAATATTTATTTTAATATAACAACAACAACAGTAATTTCTATGTGCGCAGCAGCCACCAATTGAAGTGCATCGTTTTGCGTGAGTCGTTCACCATTAATTGCGTTTCCTTGCCGAGTGGCGCAATTAAAGTGAACATTCATCGAACTTGCCAAAAACTGTGCTGAACTGAGTTGAAGTCACCGAAATGCCAAACCAGTGTGAAAACGCTCGCTCGTGACGTCAAACTCGCAGCACTCAAGTATTTTGCGTTTCAGTTGCAAGTTCAAAGTCGACGAGGAGGTAAATTCAATTAGTGGCACACAGCCAAACAGTCTAAAAATACAACACATACATACAAAAAACACACAGACGGAGCGACGCGCTGCGCCAAATTTATGCGCGCACATATAAATTCATTGCGCTGACATTCGGCCGGCTGGCAGCGATTGCGGCCGTGTGCGTAGCGTAGCATACTTTACGGCGCCCGCAACGCCTTCGCGCTGCGCACTAAAACAATTTGGCAACCGGTGCGGCGCGTACAAACTTTTGCCGAATGAAACGTTTTGTAAAATGTTGGCAAAAGTTGAATTTGGTTCATTGGCTGCTTAATGGCGATTTCATTGCCAACAAGTTTGTCCGACAACAAAGCCGAAACTCGCCGCACCGCGTCGCCTTCACCGACGGCAGCTAATTTCAATTTACACGCAGCACATTGTGCCCCAAATACGATTTAATTAAGATGAACAAAGGTGTTGTGGACTCGCCGAGTGCGAACATCTACACACACACACACATATTTATTGTATATGTATGTGCGCTCGGTCACGTTTCGCCCACCAGCCAGTCGCCGCTTTAGCCAACGACAGTGTTATTCACGCTGATTTGCGCTGGAAACGCGAGAATTGCGATCGCTTCAAATACGAACCCATTGGCCATTAAGGGCTCATAACACCATTAACTATTTCAACCAGGGCACCTGCTGCCGCGCAAATATTGGATGCTGCCAGCAGTCGGCTGCGCGCTGCCATATAAATTAAATGTCGCGTATACGCTCCGATAAGCGGCCGACCGTCATTACGGCAACGGGTACTGCCGGCTGGAAAAGTCGGCCCGAGCACAATAAACTAAACGTTATTACGCTTACATTATTGCAGCGCATAAAATATGGCAGCAAATATTGGGTGG
This sequence comes from Melieria picta, assembly GCA_964056695.1. Taxonomy (NCBI): domain Eukaryota; kingdom Metazoa; phylum Arthropoda; class Insecta; order Diptera; family Ulidiidae; genus Melieria; species Melieria picta. The sequence goes on from OZ057398.1 coordinate 66,683,695, forward strand.
CAGCACTTTTACCTGTGCCCAGCTCTCGCGCCAGCGATGCTTCCCGAAAAACACGCCAAAGGCCGCCAATACAAAAAAAACTCGAACCATTTTTTGCCATCCACCCTTTCGTCTTCCGTTTCCACTGGTGCTTCCTTGCCATTGTTGTTATTATTGCTGTCATGCTGCGCTCCCCACACAGACAAAGCGGTTCGCACATGTGACTGCTTGGCTGCCTACCACGCCGCCACTAGCTGACATACTTAAAAATTTGTACTATTTGCGCTTAAGAGCAGCAGAAAAACGTGCACATTTCTAGCACAACAACGACTACAACTATAGCAATAACAACAGCCGTGTGGTCGTGGATGCATGCTCACACAAACAAACACGAACGTAGATACCACACACACACACATTTACACGAAAATCGGTACTTTGCCCTCGAAAATTGCTAAAAAAAAAGATTTTCCATTTGTTTTCTATTGTTGTTGTTGTGCGTACGATTGCATGTGTACAGTGTACACGCGGTCGCAGCTCACCACGTGGTGAGTAGTGCAATAAGAGCGCCAAAACGGCTGCTTCGATTTTTCTGTTTTAGCCCAAAAAGGACAATGAGCGCGAGCTTTCGCTGAGCGCAGCAAACAGTGGAACAAAATGCTTGGACAACAGAGTTGCCAACGAATAATGGATTTTATATTTTGGTGATTTTTTAGAATCAAATTAGTTTAGTTTATTTCAGTCAAGGGATTAGAATTTAGGAATACAATCAAATTCAAAGTCAGAAACGAAACGGTAAAAATTCAAAGGAAAAATTCAAAGTCAGAAACAAAAAGGTAATGGCAGTTTTGCAATTGAATTCCTAGAAATTGATTAAAAGCCGAACATAAAAACATGAAACCAAATTCAATACAAAAATTCTTTTTAATAAAAATCATTTTCGAAATTCGATGGGAAAACCAGTAATTCAAGGATGAAGTTCTGTAAAAAAAATTTTTTTTTTCATTGTAAAAAAATAATTGTGTGACATAATGTCACACTATCATATATATAGAAATTACTCTAAAAAGTATTTGTTTTATTTACGTCACACAACCACACAAATGCATAAAAAGTAGTGTCCGACCGAATATTCGGTTTCGGTTTCGGCCTAAATAAGTGGTTTCGGTTTCGGTTTCAGTTTCGGCCAAAAAATGGCCGAACGGCCGAAACCGAAACTTTCTAGAATATTTGTTTACATTTTATTATGTAGCAGATATATAGTGAAAGGAGGAGTAATTTAGATGTCAGCAATGTAAATAAACTTTTTTTTTAGCATATAATATTAAATTATTTAATTTTGAATATTAGCGAGTAATTTTTTCATGTTAATGTTTTTAAAAAATGAATAAATTGTTTTTATTAATAAGTATTCATTAATTTATGTTATGTTTGTTCTTTATTTACATAATGTAAAATTCGTTTGTTGAAAAAATGCTTGATATGGTGATTTTTATTTCAACTAGAATGTTTCGGTTTCGGCCGAATATTAAAAAAAAACAGAAATTCAGTTTCGGTTTCGGCCCAAAACAGGTATTTCGGTCGGACACTAATAAAAGTAAATCATAAACAAATAATCGTATTTTCATTGAGAAAAAAGTTGTACGAGTTACTGTCACATGGTCTTTTAGGTGATTGCAAAGCCTCATTTGACTGGCTATAACGCATTGCTTAGAATGGAAGCTTTTGTTCTCAGCGCAGCAACGGTTCCTTTTACACCTGTCTGCCATCACAATCAGAATGCTATCTTTTTGCTTCCTGTCTGCAAGTTCCGTCGGTGCTGTGGTGAATTTCCACAGTTGAATTGCCTATAAAAACGAAGATGCTGCACGAGCGCAGCTCAGTTCAAAGCCCAATCGTGTGCGTGCAACTTGGCTGGAAGAAGGAACAGCAAACAGCAGCAAAGGACAATACCCTGACATAAAATACAACTCAAAGCAATCAATTAAACTAACCTTACAGAAACTTAACCAAAAAACACAAAAAACCAAAAAGCACTTCAACTAAGCAATTACAAGTAAATCACCAAAAATTTAACATATTTATAAAAAATATTCAACATTTTATGCAAAAACGTTTAAGACAAGCAATTAATTTACTGCACCAGTTCGTCGAGTTAATGTTGGTGTTTAATTCATTGTAACAAACTCATCAAAGTGCACGCGCCCCTATTAGAGTGAGTGCGTGTGTGTGCGTGTGCGTGTGCGTGTGAAATCCCCAAACACAATAGCGCACAGCGACTGTGAAGCAGCGAACGAAGAACATGCAGCCAGCAGCCGCCCAGCGACGCAGCCCAGCGACCGCAGGCCATTAGGCAGCTTGCGGAACAGCGGCCGCACATTTTAATTCAACCTGACCTCGCGTAATAATCGTTAATGTGTTTGGACGCTTGCTGTGTGTTTTGTCAGTGGGTCGTTGCGACTGTTTGTGCGCGCACCAGCCGAATGTGAGTTGAGCTCGCGCGCTGAAGTGTGTGCAGCGTCAGAATACATTTGTCTAATTTGAACTGCGCTTTGCGGTAAGTGGAGCACATTTTATATTTGAAAATATTTTCTTTATTGTGTTTTGCTGCTCGTATTCTATGTTTTATATGTTTGATTGTCCCATGGGAGCTGACGTGCTTCGGTCATTGGGTTGAAAGACCCAAGAGAGTTGGGGGGAAAATAAACAGATTTTCTATTAACAGATATTCTTTCTCTCATTTTATGCGGTTGAAAAAGTGCATGAGCCAAAAAATGTTGGGGCTAGAGTGGGGCTAAATAGCGTCGCATCGAGGTCAAAGTTCACAAAAAAGCTGGGAAATTCGCCAAATTGCTCCACAGCTGATCAGAAGTTGCCCTTAGAGGGTTAAAATCTATGACTGACCACCACTAGTTTTCTCTACTGAACATTTCTTTCACACATATATATACCCCATCTCCAACTCTTAAAGGGGCTCCCATACAAAATGGTCGTTTTTACACAATAGGCTCCCACTGCTCACAGGTTGCCCCCAGACGTGTCAAATGTTTAACCGACACCCATTTAGTTTTCCTTCCGAATGTTTCTTCCAAACATATCTACCCGCTATCTCCAAGTCTTAAGAGGGCTGCCATATAAAATTGGCCATTTTCTAAGCCATTGGCTCGACACTTGTAAATGCAGTAGTTAAGTAAGCGAGAAAACATCGTATCTCGGAAACTACTAAACCGATTTAAATGATGTATCCAGTGATCGCCAATATTCTTGAGTACAAAAAATACAAAATTAATTAAGGTTCAGAAATTCACCACCAGAGGTCGTCTCCCATACGATCGGAGTTGTGAGGTTGTCAACTTTTGGGTTTCTACAAAGCAATAATCAAAATGTATTGTCGAAACCCCATTAACCTCCCCATTTCGAATATAATTGCAATCGTAATTGAGTGTTAAGAAGAAATTGTTTGATTTTTTTGTGAAAAAATGTGAATTTTTTATTTAGCCGGTATATGTAAAAAAGACCTCAGTGTAGTCAATATGACTACCTTGGGCATTCTAGTGTTAAGCCATCACCTACAACGTGCTATCTTAACTCTACGTAGACTTGTCTACTAGCCAACTTTGTAAAGCTCTTAAATACAGTTAAGAGCTTTGCTCGAGCACACGAAATTATGACATTTCACCGATGGAAAACTGCAGCGCCCAGTTCGCTGTTATTCCAAGCAATTTGTCATAATTCTGCCACATCAATTAAAACTTGAGCCATTAAAACCAATCGGCATTGTGGCAATGTGACAGCCAAAAATCTCCGCAAATTACTGTTGCAGCAATGCGTACCAAACCAATTACGAGCAATGGCCATTTCCACACGCCGCACCAACCCCTTTGCTGCTCAATAATAAATAAATAAGTAAGTGAGTAAGTAAATCTGCGGCAAAAGAAAATTGCGCCAAAATTGACACAGAAAATCGGCGCGACGACCCAACAGCAGCCTCAGACACACACACATACAGACACAGACACGCCGACTTGAAAGCGCGGCATAGAATTTACGCTGAGACAAGAGTCGCACGTGTTTGACATTCGAAAGCCCAGAAGCAAGCACGGGCGACCCATAACAACTCGCGCCCCCCTCGCGCCCAGCAACGCCTGTCGGCGCGACGGGCTTGTGACACACATTCATATGGCACAAACGTGCCGCTCCGACGGGCATAGTGCGTGCGCCCGATGGCCAAACGCTGCACAGACAGAATCTGTTGTTTCAAAGCCAACGCGACAGCTGCGTTTGCGCAACGACGACAAAGGTTGATGTCGGTTCGAGTCCATGGCGACGACTAATGCGCTGGCACCGTAAGTGTTGTGCATTAAATTTTCATGTGCTTGAATGTGCTGCGTCTTTGCGTGACAGCGTCGGCGAACTCGGCAGAATAGGCGGACAGCGGCAACTGTCCTCGACGTGCTTTGCGTGTTGCCTGTCGCCATTATGTCGCACACGCACCTCGGTTCACTCGGGTGGGTAACCCAAGTCGTCTATTTTTGATTTGCAACTAAACGTTTGCTATTTTTGCCATGTCGCTTGTCTTGTAAGGCAAACATTCGAAGGCGCTCGGCTGACAACTTTCTGTGGCCCAGCGGATGCGGGCAGGGCGTTGCGACTTGATGGGACACACAGGTTGCGTTGTGGTGATTGGAAGCAGTGAAAGGGTTTGCGATGCCTTTGTCTACTTTGAAATGTTGGCTGAAATTCGATATTGAAAATAGGCATTCATATTTTTGGTGATTTCCATAAACCATTTGGAGTTTACAATCCTTTTTATTGATGTTGGTAGCATAACGAATGTTTGTGCTCGGACCCATCAATAGAAGAATAACAAATAAAATAAAAGGAATGCTCAAAAGACAAAAGAAACAAAAAGGCCGACATCAAAAGAGGCCATGGTGCAATTTTTTACATGAGAAACTGTTCCAATGTTTTCCGAAGCAAGAAATGTGTTTCTATTTTCTGTCTCGATTCGAATAATTTATTTGTTAAATTGTGGCCTTCATTTAGATATACAGTCAAACCTGGATAAGTGAGAACTGGATAAGTGAGAAAACTCTATAAGTGAGAGTAATAGCCAGGACCCGTCATTTTAAGCTCCCAAAACCTCTATTAGCGAGAAACAGAAACCTCTGTAAGAGAGAGTCGTTTTTCCCTCATAGACCTCCGTTAGTGAGACTGCTACTTATCTATACCTCTATAAGCGACAGTCGAGCTTTATTTACAAATTTAACGTGTGCTATTTTATGACTCATTCTTAACTTTCGTGGAACTTCCTACCATTGTTTTTGTATTCTCGTCAATTTTGTATCTATTCTATTTCGTGAAACTAAATAATGTTGTTATTTTACCGCATTCTTTTCAAATGGACACGTGTGCCTGTGTACCGTCCTGTTTGTCGGACTTACTCAGTTTATAGTTATCAATTGCGAAGGAAAGTTGTGTTCTGCATCATGTCAAAACGGAAAATGAAAGTACTGTCATTAAGTGATAAACTTAAAATAGTGAATGCGTTTGAATCCGGAAAATCGCGAAATGAAATTCAGAGGGAGTGCTGTGACTTGTTATTGCTGCGTACCTCTATAAGAGAGAAACGCTACCCATGTACCTGCTTTAGTGAGAAACTCGGGTTAGTGAGAAACCTCTATAAGCGAGAATGAGATTGTGCTCCCTTGAACTCTCGCTTATCCAGGTTTGACTGTATTTGATTTGCACCCATAAACAAGCAAACGTGTATATTCATAAATATCTGGCGATTGCTTCAAACATAATCAACTTGAATACTTAAAAAGTGAGTAAATTTTATTACATTTTGTTTGGAAACTTGTAGGGGAAATCTTTGTAATGTGCCACCCCATGGCTTTTTTGCGCATAACTCGTTAGAAAATTAACTTATCGCCAATGTTAATATACCGTTGGAAAGAGTGTTTAAAGAGCTATGATCCAAGGAAACATCTCGTTTGAATTTTTCGTAAATACGTATTTTACAGCCAATTTCCCAAAGTGTTAAGAAACGACACCCTAAAATTTGTTAATGTAAAGTGCCACCCCCTAAACAAATCGCGAAAAACGTAGAAATCTCAAGTAAAACTACATGATTTAGAAAATTCGTGAAAGATTATGGAATTTAATTTGAATTGAATAGTAAATGACCGAAAGCAAAATGCAAATTGAATGGTAACGAAAAAAACGGTAATTATATCGAAATTAATAAACAAAACTGAACTAATTCATTCCTCATGATAGCATTAGAGAAAAGTTGACTAAGAACACTTTAAATTCAATTTAATGACGATTCCGAGCAATAAAAAGTCATTTTACCGATATAGGACCACAAAACAATGAAAAAAGAGGGGTGGCACTTTACAAAGAAAAAACGGTGGCACTTTACATTTTCACGCCATTTTGGAAATCATTGAATAAATGTACTCCTCTTACGATATAGGTTGCGGTGGCTGCCTCTGTATGAGACACACTTAGGCCTCTTAACGGGCCCGTTGTGATACCACAGATTCCACCCGTTTGAAATGCGTATGCAACACTGTTTTTTTCAACATGTGATACAACACACATTTCAAACGGATGGGGAAAGGGAGGGGACCTACAGTTTAACGCCGAATCCGAACGGCGATTGGCAGTTTTTTTCGGTCACACTTGGAGGTTTGCCATTGCCTGCCAAGAGCGCACTTGTGCGATTCTTGTAATTCTCATTCCCTTCATGTGGATAGCGATAGAAGTAGAGGAGTGTTTTTTCCAGCCCAAGCCAGGAATCGAACCCGGGGCGCTCGGTATGAGAAGCCAGCGCGCTACCCGCTGAGCTATCGAGGCCGACCCTCTTACGATATGCTCGGATATCATTTCGGATTATGAAAAAGCATTAAAAGTTAAGTCCAACGTTGATATTTACCTTAGTTTTTTACACGTATTTGGTGTCTTTTTCACCGCAAGAAAAACCTTCAGTTTTTATTTTTCAGTTTTTTCTTAACCAAATTTGACACTTTTTTTTTAGCCAGACTGTGTTATTGCGTCTGTTCACTCAAAAACCACATTAAAATTGATGATGTTATATATACCTTAAATGACGGTAGGAATTTGGTTTCTTGGATTGCTAGAACGTCAAAATCGAGCAGGGGTGGCACATTACAAAGAATTCCCCTACAGTACAAGTTTCGAAAAGTACACTTAAAAAAATAACGAAACTAAGTTCTAAATTTCTTGCCAATGAACAGCAACAACAACAGAACAAAGGCCAAAGGCACAAGCAGTTTTTGCTCTGTTTGGCTCTCGTATAAACGTATTCCTTCAGGCCACCAAAGCAACACTGCACAGCTATGTGTGCGTCTGTGGCTTTGCGGTAAATTCGGTCTGATTGATTGTTCAACGCTGCCAACCAGTTTTGATTATCAGTTACACGATTACAACAAAGGCAATGCTGAAGGCCAGTTGCGCAGAATGCGATGAGGATTACGTGAAGAATTCCTTGCCAGGAATAAAAACGAAAGAGTTGAATTTCAATTTGATGCCCTTAAGAAGTTCTGAGTAGAGAAGGAGTACTAGAAAGTTTGTGAACTGCTGCACTTTGACGCACTTGTTCAATGTGTGCTGCATTGCCAACATTCGAGCGCAGAAGTTTTCAAATGGCCAGTTGCTGGTTTACAGTTACTTCCAGAAAATATCCGGTAGCTCAGAGAAAGTTGGAAAAATGTTAATACTGTGATTTATTTTTACTTCACAATGCTCCAAATAGTCGCAGACATTTTGTTTATCGCATGCGACTTTGCAGCTGCTACAAACTTCTAGCCATGCTACAAACTTTTAGAAAGTTTGCTTGTGGCTGAACTCGTCTACTATATTTATTTATTTATTTATTACAAAGTAACAATTTATGCAGACTGTAGACTGTCTAGTCTACCAGAAAAAATTGTACATATTAATTTTGTGTTTTTTATCTATCAAAACGTAAAATACTTAATTATAAAACAGTCGAAAAGTTTATAATGGCTGACTTCTGTAATTAGTTCGTTTTGTTTTGAACAGCGATGGGATCACCGTCCGTAACAACTTCTACTTAGTAAACTTTTGTGAGCATTCACTCACAGACGCACACTCAGCAACACTAATGGACCACTGCCACATTAACCCTTTCGACCCCAAAGTTGCCTGAGAGCAACTTCACCTGTCATTTGTCATCTTATAGCAAAAGCTACGATTTATTTATGGGTTTAATTTAAGTAGGCACAAACAAATTAATATTTTTAGAAGTGAAAAACAAAAATTTACAAAAAATACAAACATTTTACTGTTATCCCCAAAATAATTTCTAGTGTCCGACCGAAAGTTTGTGTTCTAATTGAAGTCTACGAATTGGGCGCGTTTGATCAAAACTATGTTTCTTTAATAATGAGTAAATAAAATCAACAAATTATAATTTTGTATTTTTCCATAAATATTAAATAATTTTTCTGTAATTAAAACATATTGATACAAAATTAACCCGTTTTAAGCTAAAATTGTTCAAAAGTAAACTAGCTCTATAACTCTAACAAAGAGGCGTGGCGACTTCAAATGTCGTGTGCACCACTTCTTAGCCAAGTGTTTCATGATTTAAATACCAAAAAGTAATATCGAGGGCCAAATTCGGTGTCGAAATGATGAGTAGCAGCCAAACGAAGGCCAAAATGTCCAAATGTCGCAAGTTCTCCGCAAAAATATTTACTGCAAAATCGTGCAGTCTCCTTGGATAATGCATACAATCTCCAAAGAATTGCAATGCCTTGTTGTTGGTGTGTTTGCTTTCACCTATACACACATACACACACACACATACGCGCTCTCTGCATATACTACAAATTACTCGTATAAGCGAGCAAACAATATACAGATACCTTTATGTGCGAGTGTGCACAACTGTGCTTGGCATCAACAATAATACCAACAACTCTTGACTGTGGCAACAAATAAAAACCAACTACAAACAATAAGTGAGACATCGATTGCGTGAAACAACAATGCGCTATTGTGCACTGCCGGCAGCAAGCAGCAGTAACCAAACAAAAAAGCCGCCGGCTGCCTTACGTAAGCCCTATCGGTGTGCAAACAAAGCAAATTTCCAAGGAACACATACACACACATAAATACCATACACACAGATGGATGGTCTACAGAGGCGCGCAATCACTGACATTAGGATTGCACCTACTTTTCACATCTACATTCGCCATTTGTCTTATTTTGTGGATCTCTTTTCGTGCTCCTTCTGGAGGGTCTTGCGTGGACCCTTCTATTACGGGTAGCTATGTCATGCGAGACATCGCGTAGGTTCTGATGATTAATGGGTTATTCGTTAATGGGTTATTCGTTTGTACGAATGGCTGCTAACTTCTGTTCGCCAATTCACAAAAACTATTTTATGATATTAATCTTTCTCGGAAGAAATTATCGTTGCCAGTTTTTAGATGACATTTTGTAGATATTGAAAAATCTGAAAAATATTTGAACAACTAAGCGCCACCCTAAAGCTACAAATGATTGCACACTCAAGATTCATGGCACTTATGCCAGTGTACTCGTATCACTCGTGCAATGCAAACCCACTACATACACACACACATACACGCACACAATCGAATACTCGCGCGTGCAAGTGGCACAATTTGACTCTAAATGCCGAGACATGGGTCCTCTTCCCGCCCCACCTGACTTAAACGTATTCATTGCGCTGTCACTGTGTGCGCCTTAGCCTAGTCGAGTACAATGAAAAAAAAGACGAAATTACCACGCAGGACGAGGCCAATTGGGCCAAGTCGAGTTCCGTAGGGCCGTTAGACCGGAAAATGGTGGCTCAAGTGTGTCGTCACGGCCCAATTAGGTTTAATTGCAGGCCGCACACGGCCGTACACAGCGAGACGCGCTCAAATGCATGCATGAGGTCAACAACAACAACAACAACAGCCTGAAGAGCTACAGCCCGGAAGCAATTTTCGCAAAATGATGAGCGCCGTGCGTGTCAGCAATATTTCAATCTATGCGCGCAATGAAGCACACACAGACTATGGAAGCCGATAGCGAGACAGCTAACTTCACGGTGCGATATGCATTCAGTAGGCAAGTCAGCTATGACATTCAGTTGGCGACGCATTTGCGTGTATTGTGTGGCTAAGCGGGCCGGCAAAACTGATCCCTCATCGGCGGATGATGCGGCCGTATAAAGTGGCGCGTCTGCTTGGCACTGATTAGACTTTTATTGATGCCGTCGTTTGTGAGCGCTGAAGCGTGCTCCGAGTTCCGTTTGGTGCCCGATACGGCCTGGACGCCGCCCGAAACTACTCGCTCGCATCGCATCGCGCCGCATTTGTTATTTATTACGCATACGCCATGGTGAACACTGCGCTCAGCTCGCTTTCGAGTGCGGCTGGCGAATGCTACAAAGCGACAAGAGTGACTGGTTGCTGTCAGTATGCATTTGCAATGAGATAGTGGAGAGTATCTCGGTGGCAGTAAAATGAACAGGCACTTTCAGAAGCACGAGCGGAAGAGCAATTCTTTTAATATTTAATTTAATAAATATTAAATTTATATTTATTCAATTGAATTTGTAAGAATTGGATAACTTTAATCGTAAGACTTGTCGTCAGATTTGGATTTCTTTACTTTCGAAGTGTATAATTTTGTGGATAATGAAAACACTATAGAAAAACTGCATTATTTTAGGGGTAGAATTTGGTTGTGTGGTAATCAAATACCATGGCAAATCCAATTGTAATCTTACTTGTGGTGACTATATTAATTATTGTTTTGTCAACACATTCTAAACACGCCTTGATAAAAGTATTTGTGCTGAAATTTGCACGATATAATGGAAATTCTATAGCAAATTGAATGTGTTTACTCGATGTGTGTCATGGGTCAGTTGAACGCTGCACTTTTTGCCGAGTGGTATTCAATTTTCCGTCGTCCAGTTGACTTTGTCCTTAGCCCTGCCTTGTCAGTGTACCTGCAACATATAAAATTTAACGATGTAGTCGTTCTGATTGAGTAACCATTTACGGTTTCTGTAACTGTAAGTTAGTAGGTAATAAAATACACCAAACGTTTTCTCGCATGCACAAACACCATCAATGCGGGCAGGAAGTGTTGATTTGTGCCTTTGTTTTTTATACATAAAAAATATCAGGTGTACAACTTTGCTTCCGCCGTTTTTTTTCCAAAATTAAAAGCTTTATTGCGAAAAAGTGCTTACAGATGTATTATTCAAAGTATTGTCCGTCGCTAGCGACAACTTTCTCCCATCTTTCCGGCAATTTTCGGATCCCGGCTCGAAAAAAGGAGTCCTCTTTTGACGCTATCCATGAAGCAATCCATTTTTCCAATTCTTCGAAGGATTGAAAATGTTGATCTGCCAGGCCGTGTGCCATCGAACGGAATAGGTGGAAGTCAGAAGGGGCGACATCTGGGGAATACGGCGGGTGGGGCAAGACTTCCCATTTCAGCGTTTCCAGGTACTTTTTGACCACTTTTGCGACGTGAGGCCGAGCATTGTCGTGTTGGAGGATGACTTTGTCATGTCGCTCTTGATATTGTAGCCGCTTTTCTTTTAGCGCGCGACTAAGGCGCATCAGTTGCGTTCGGTAGCGATCTCCTGTGATGGTTTCACCCGGTTTTAAGAGCTCGTAGTAAATCACACCGAGCTGATCCCACCAAATACAAATCATAACCTTGGCGCCGTGAATATTCGGTTTTGCCGTCGACGAAGAAGCATGCCCGGGCTTTCCCCATGATTTTCTGCGTTTAGGATTATCGTATCGAACCCACTTTTCATCACCGGTTACGATTCGATGTAAAAACCCCTTACGATTTTGTCTTTGAAGCAGTTGCTCACATACAAATAGACGGCGCTCGATGTCCCTCGGTTTCAACTCGTACGGCACCCAGTTTCCTTCTTTCTGAATCATGCCCAGGGCCTTGAGACGTTTTGAAATGGCTTGCTGACTCACTCCCAACGATTCGGCAAGCTCTTCTTGGGTTTGGCACGAATCTTCATCAAGCAATGCTTCTAGTTGTTCATCTTTGAAGGTTTTTTCTCTTCCACCACCATGTTTGTCTTCGACATTGAAATCACCATTTTTAAAACGTTGAAACCACTCCCGACACGTTCTTTCACTCAGAGCAGCATCACCGTAAGTTTCTGAGAGCATTTGATGCGCTTCAGCTGCATTTTTTTGCGAATTGTAACAGAAAAGTAAAACTTCCCGCAAATGGCGAGAATTGGGCACATAAACGGACATTTTCGAGCGTGAATAATACGAAAACAAGAACAACTGTCACTGAAACGGCGATGACAATTCGTTAGGCACCGTCCACACTCACTTTAAAGGCATTACCATCTATGTATTTCAACCAGCCTCAGCCGGTACAGCCACCTATCGGAAAACGGCGGAAGCAAAGTTGTACACCTGATATATAATACATTTTTTACTTGCAAGTTATTAAACTTAAATTTTGGGGTCTATTTATAATATTTACAATTAATTTGATGCAATTCGGCACATTTCCCACTCCCTTTGTTAGCAAAAAATCTCAAGCCTCACCACATCTGGTTTGCCTTCTCTTTCTTTTCTTATTATTATGTTATTTTCTCCAAACTTTCTCCGTACTTTTGCTTTTACAAATTGCTGCCGCATTCCCTTGCATTACTTTCGCATTAGTCAAAATCAGCTCAGCTACTCGCACACTATCTGCGTGTTTCTGTGGCCACTTTTGGCACTCGTGCCATGCGGTCAAGGCGAAACGCTGAAATTAAAATTAATTGCGTAATTGTGCGCAGTTTAACAAGTAGACAGTTCCGAGCGAGCAGCGATCAGTGTGCGTGGCCATTATTTTATCTGCTATGAAATTTGTCATTCGTAATTAATGTGTTGTCATTATCCAGCGCGCACGGCTGCCTGCTGCTAATCCTGTTGTTGTTGTTGTTGTTGTATGTTTATATGTGTATGAAATAACGCGGTCATAACGCCTCTAATTATGCCATCATTATTTCGTTTTAGTAGTCTTTTATGTGCAAGTGGGTCCATTAATTCTGTTTGCCTGTCGCTTTGTTGTCCACAACTGTTGCAGATTTCATTGATTTATTTTCAATTCTAAGCATTTAATCTCAACGTCAGAGATCCAAGATTTGTGGGCAAAGTGGCAAAACGCAGCTTGCATTATTGCTAACTGGAATTGGGAAAATTTTGATAATTTGATACTTGTGTGGTCCATTGCGATATGTTTGAACTAATCAATTTTAACACAAAAAAAATATTATTGAATTATTTTGTCGCCAAGATGTGAGCACATTGGAAAATTACCAAAGCAATGAAAAAGAAAAAAATTTTAAAGAAAATAAAAATAAGCCTAAACCTAAACGTTGTTTGAACAATACTTAGTAGGCGTATGAGTAACTTTAATTCGAAATCACAGTTTTCAAAACTGCCTATGAAAAATTTGGAACTAAATATTGCATTTATAGCCACAAATTAATTTTCCGCCAAGATGTGAGCACATTGGAAAATTACCAAAGCAATGAAGAAGAAAAAATCTTAAAGAAAATAAATGTAAGCCTAAACCAAAAAGTTTTTGAACAATACTTAGCAGGCGTATGAGTAACATTAATTCGAAATCACAGTTTTCAAAACTGCCTACTTGAATATGAAAAATTGTGAACTAAATATTGCATTTATAGCGCCAAATTAATTTGCCGCCAAGATGTGAGCACATTGGAAAATTACCAAAGCAATGAAGAAGAAAAAATCGTAAAGCAAATAAAAATAAGCCTAAACCTAAAAGTTGTTTGAATAATACTTAGCAGGCATATGAGTAACATTAATTCGAAATCACAGTTTTCAAAACTGCCTATGAAAATTTGTTTTTGCATTTATAGCCACAAATTAATTTTCCGCCAAGATGTGAGCACATTGGAAAATTACCAAAGCAACGAAGAAGAAAAAATTTTAAAGAAAATAAAAATAAGCCTAAACCTAAAAGTTTTTTGAACAATACTTAGCAGACGTATGAGTAATATTAATTCGAAATCACCGTTTTCAAAACTGCCTATGAAAACTTTGGAACTAAATATTGCCTTTCTAAAGCTCGATTCAAAACAATTACACCGTGCGACAAAAATTAAAAAAATTTTCACACCGGAAAAAATCCATATGGGCGTGAAACTAGAGGCCAAACATAGTAATACTGCGTACTCAGTTTTTTATTTCTACCTACATCCTTTGTCCTTTTAAAAGGACTTCAAAATTTTAAAGGGGATAAAAAATAAAAAACCTCGTTAAAATATGGCGATATGTACACTATGATCAATAAGTATCGGGACTGTGTCAAAAAAACAAAATTGTTTTATTCTTCTGGTAAATTTATTTTATCCCCTTCAAAATAAGCCCCATCTGAAGCAATACACATATGCCAACGCTTAATCCAATCGTCCATGCACTTCTGGTAAGACGAAGCAGGTATGGCCTTCAGCTCTCGCGTCGCATTTTCTTTTATGACCTCTATGGACTCAAATCTCTTTCCACGAAGCGGTAACTTGAGTCGGGAGAACAGGAAAAAGTCACATGGTGCCATATCTGGAGAATAGGGAGCCTGATCGATGATATTCACACTGTGTTTGTTCAAATAATCGCGAATAATGTGTGCTTTGTGAGACGGCGCATTCAAGTCTTGAGGAACAAGCCGTGCGGCGACGCGTTTCATGCGCAAAATATCGACAACAATGTGTTGTGCGCTTCCATAAGAGATGTTAAGATCGTTAGAAATCTCTCTGAGGCTCACATGACGATTTTCAAGCACGATTTTCTTCACAATTCCAACATTTTCGTCGGTATTCGATGTTGAAGGACGTCCAGAACGAGGAAAGTCTTCGACCACTTCACGACCACTTTTGAACATTTTATACCACTCGAACGCTCTGGTTCTTGATAGAGCAGACTCCCCAAATGCTTTCTGCAACATTTTAAGCGCATTGGCACAAGAAATTTCGTTCTTAACCCATTTTCGGCCGCTGGTCGATTTTTCGACCAGCCACTTTGAAGGAGAGTAGCTCTGCACTTAGACATTATATCTTTGAACTTTTGATGCATGAAATAGCTTTGGTCTTTTGGTAACCCCTCGAAATAATAATTTTTTTTAAAAAAGATAAATTTAGAGATGTTGGCGAAGGCACGAAAAAAAGCATTTTTTTAGTCATATTTTGAATATTCTGAAAAATATATAACCTTTTCAAATTATTGATTTATTATTGATTATTTACGAAGCCTAAAGACCAAATTACCACAATCAATTGATATCCATAAGATTATGAAAATATTTTTACCTCTCAGCACCGCGTACTTTTCAGTGGTCGAAAAATCGACCATTGGCCAGAAGTCGTCATGTATGTACATATGTAAGCCAACAATTGTTTGTTTTCATGCTTGATTATTATTTGACCAAAATTATATACATATATATTTGTTTTTATTTGAAATTAAATTTTTATTAATTTATAAAAAAAATAATAAAAAAAAAAACACAAAAAAAATCCAAAAATATTCTTGATTAAGGTCCTAAATGTAAGTCCTTAAAAGGAATTAAAAAAATATTGGCTATTTCTGGTAGCGGCCGAAAATGGGTTAAGACAAAATTTCAAACAAATACGTTGATCAACAAAATTATCCATTGTAAAATGCGACGAAGTACAAAAAGTTGACTGACGCTAACAGCTGCCAAACAAAAACTAATGATGCAATCCCGCTCAAAATTTGACACAGATGTCAGTTAAGGTCCTACCGACCTTACCTGCATCGGGCAACGGCGGAAAATTTAAAATACACAGTCCCGGTACTTATTGATCATAGTGTATATCAAATGAAAGAGGAAAGGCTTGAGCCTTTAAAATTAATTTATTATCTATTTGTAAAAAAAGGATATGAAAAAGGTCCTTTGAAAATTCTACTCCTTTATATCCTTGAAAATTTATGTAGAATTTTCTTGAAAAGTAAGTATGTTAAAACCCCAAATCTCCTTGATCACGTGTTAAAATTTCATTATTCTCGCTTCATTGATTTTGTATCTTTTTATTATTTAAAATACCTGGGTATTATCAGTATTATATAAATTAGAATTTTTGTACTTCATTAGAATTGCAGCTTCCGCCTTTTGTTTTAATAACTTTTGAACTAATAAAGTTAGAGTAAAGAAATTTTGACATGTCATCAGGGAGATTTGGGGATACTTACTTTTCAAGAAAATTCTATGTAAATTTTCAAGGATATAAAGCAAAAACCTAAAAGATTAAGACACTAAAATGCTTTGACTTTGAACTAACTGACTGAGAAAGATTATCAACACTGACAGATCATCAAACGAGTTAGTGAGTGTTTGGAACTACACTGACGCCACACCAGATACACTCTTACATATCTTCAATCTTCAGTCAAACGGTAATTGCATACCTTAACTTGTTTCGTAACTTTTATCCGTAGCTTGTAATTTCAACTAACTGAACGTTTGTTAGGTTGCTGCCGTTGCGCGTTGAGTGCTTGTGCAACTTTTTCGCACCTCCACCACCTCTTACCATACAAGTATCGACTGGATATTTCATTGAAAGTAAGCACCAACATTTCTTCCGCAGGACTCACCAAATACAAAAGTAATGCAAGTGTTCGCGGCCACGTGCACCGAACCTCGTCTACATAAATAAATATTCTGCAGTGTTATATGGCGAAAACCTGCACTCGCCGCACATCCGGCACCGCGCGCCTGACGGCCGCATTTACCATATTTTCTTGTTTTGCCTCCTCAGCACGTGGTCGCCGTCGGCTGCAGAAGCTACGCTCAACGTGCACTCGATGCATATTACGGGCGAAGCGAAGGATGAGACAACGCTTACGACACCGAAATACACACTTTGCACATATCTTCCTGCGCAGGCAAAAAATGAATAAATAAATATGTAAAGGTGAAACAGTTTCAGAGGCGCATAACTACGAAAAGTGTCTGTGTGTGTGTGTGCCTGTGTAGAACATGAAATTCTATTTGAATATTCAGACGAAAGTCGGCGCAAGTATTTGCGGCTAAGTCGGTTTTAAGGACGCACACTGGCGCTGCTGGTATGTTGATTTAATTGCGACACGGCAGTTACATAGACAGTCAGCCAGCTGCTTAATGAATGCCGGCAAGTTGCCAAAAAATGGGCCGTTTACCGCTTCCTCTTTCTTTGGCCGCGTAGTTTATGTGTTTCATTTTTATGAAATTACCTTCGTGCTTGTTAAAGTTAATTTGAAAAGCACAAAAATTCACAATACTGTAGTAAGAAATACGTGGCCATGGCGAAGGTGGAAGCAACATGATTTATTTAGGCCTTAAATATTTAACATTCTGCGCACTCTTCTTCGCTCGGGCTTCCTTGGCTTCTCGTCTGGCGAAAGGACGCGCTGCCATGGCCTCAGCCTAAGCGCATGAAGGCGGAAACCGGCCCACAGCGAAGAATTTTCACACAATGCTGCGCCCCTAAGTATACTTCAACGAACCCTTTCGCTGCTGCTTAGCCGTATTTGCAGTTTTGAACATACACACACTCACACACACACACACACGGCAATGTCGGTTTGGCCTTAAAGCGTTTTAAATATTTATGAGCTTGGAAAAGGTTAAGAATTTTAATTAAAAACTGTGTTAAATTTTTCATTTCCACATTTAAATGTAGATTTTCAAATTCTTACGACTGCCTGAAGTATGTATGAACATAATTAATTGAAGAAATGAGGGAATGCATGAAGGGGAGACACATGTTATAGTTGAGTTGAGGTGCTGACACGCTAACTGCTGACCATTCAATTGGCAAGTACGAGCGCAATGCATCTGTTGCAGTGTGCCGTCGCCGCTGAAGAATCTGACTCAGTGACTCTTCGAATGCTTTGCACGCGTTGCTTTTCTATCAAATTAGTCCATTCATTAGGAATTCATTAGAATGTGATTCGGGCTAATGAGTTGAGGGACTTCGATTAAAGTGTTAATTTAATTGGCGGCTGTTGAATTTCATTTCGGGGTTTCAATAATTTATCGCCAGCGAATATCCTTTTTTAACCTTTAATTGTTTATTGTTGAATAGCGAAACAATTGCATTTTATTCATGCAAATTTATACAAGAAGAAGTGACTCCGGGTATTAATGAGAGAATATATTTCAATTAAAAAGAAACGTGGCCGCTATGAAAAATTATTTACATTTGTGACAGAATCTCCAATTTCATGCAGTTCGTCAGTCAGATTCTACTTCCTTCTGGCGTTGGATGTCCGTCTGCTCGGTTTTTTGTCCATTTGTGTGTTTGTACATCCATCAGATTTGTCTATCCGTACGTTCGTCTGTCTGTCTGTACGTTCATCTCTCCGTACGTTCCTCGGTTCTTCCTGGCTGTATATCTGTGCGTTCATCTCCGCATTCATACGTCCATCCGTTCATATGTTCATCTATCCGTACGTCCAACTGTTCGCACGTTCATTTTTCTGTACGTTCATGTGTCCACACGACCATCTGTCCCTCCTGGCTGTGCATCTATCCGTGCTTTCCCTGCTTCTATTTATACGTATGTCCATCTCTCTGCACATTCATCTGGCTGTTCCTTCGTAAATTCGTACGTCCGCAGTGGCGTATCCAGGGGGGGGGGGGCGGGGATTAGGGGGATAGATCCCCCTTGGTCGGACGATTAAAAAAATATGTAGTTCTTTTACATTTTAAAAAATGTACATCATTTTGTCTTCAGCAAAATTTGGCATCGCCGAAAAAGAAAATCGTTTGCAACCCTGAGTCAGTTGTGTAAAATGCTTTCTTTTTCCTATTGGATTTCCAAATGTCATTGTGAGTAGTGAAAGTTCATTTGAGTGTTTTATCAAAACAAAGAAATATAAAGAAGAAAATACAAAAAAAAAGGATGGACATTAGAAACTTTTTCAAACGAGGTCATAGCTCTACGGAATCTGCGCTAAAGAGGAGAAAGTCGATAGAAGAAACAAATGCGGCTGCAGAAATTATTCTGCCTCCTAGTCATTGCGTGAGCGAGCAGTCGTCTGTCTTAACCCTTTCCGGTCAATTTCCGCATTTATTGCGATACAAATTTTTCTTTCAAAATATTGACTATCATTGAACATTTTAGCAATAAAATACAACAAAATATCAAAAAAATCATTTAGGTTGAGAATTACAGCTCAATCAATTTTGTACGATATATCGTACAATGGTCCGCAAAGGAGTAAAACTCCGTGAAATTTTTGTTTCGTTTTTTTAAGTTTTATGAACAATTCATTGATGTTTTTGATAGAAAACATAAATTATAACAACAAAAAAACAAAACGTAATTTCATTTTGATCGAAACTTATATAAATTATATATGTAAACAATTGAGTCACATTTATTCGGCCTTATGCAACCGTTGTTGTTGTTGCAAAGCCCTTTTAAAATTAATTTCATACAGCTTTACAGAAAGATACTGAATATAGCCGATTCTTATTATCATAGTGGGAGTGGCAAGTACGCATGTCTAACCTTACATAACCTGTGTCTACCCAGTAAAACACAAAATCGTCTAGTAATTCTTATTTTTAATCGAAAATTGCCGAATAGTCGAATTTTATTAGACACGTGGTTTACAGATGGGCGGGGCAGGCATGCAAGCGCAAAATTCTATTACCAGACCGATAACTTGCAACCTTTTTCTTCCATTTGTACGATATATCGTACAAAGCTTTGCAACCCTTGTGGTCATTTGTACGATATATCGTACAATTTTTTTAAAGGCTCGGGAAAAATATTAAGACGCAAAAAATGTTAAATTTAATAAGTTTTATAAATCAACTGAGATACAAACTTTGAAATTGTTTACCTTTTTGCTACCAAAAAGTATTACATATTTAAAAATTCCTCCGCAGAAGCTACGTCATTTGCTGGTTTTTCAAATTCTTGCAAAAAGCTGCTTACAAAACGCACTAATACTGTGTAGCCACGGCTATTATGATTTATATTTTTAAACAGACTGATACAACACAGCCTACTTAATAAGAATTAAAAACCCGTTCCGTAAAAATGCGTTCGTTGTTAAATAAAAAATCTTGGAAAAAATTTTACGATATATCGTACAAATTTCCGGAAAGGGTTAAGCAACGACATTGCGAGCTTTGCGCGGAAGCGTCTTAATCTAACGTCAGAGGACAGACAGCAAATTATGACCAATGTATGGAAACCTGACTGTAGCACAGTATTTCCAATATTGGAAAAATTTGCTGACCGCCGCTTAAAGTTTCAATTAAGTTGGCTCAGTCAATTCAATTGGCTAGCATATTCTCAGTTGAACCAGGGAGCTTATTGCAAGCCTTGCGTGGCATTTGCAAGAACTGATGCAGCCCATGTTTTGATCAAATTTTAAACTCAATATGCAAAAAGAAACACACCCTTTGACTATTATTTAGTAGGTGATTTGCTGCTGTGATATATATATAATTTAATGTATATGATTTTGCTTTGAGCGAAAAGCAATTAAAACAAATAAACGCAAAGCTTAAAACGTAAAAAATTGTTGAAAACAAGAGTAAACCATTTTGAAAAAAGTATAAAAAGATGTTGAATAATTCTTCCAATATCCCCCCCTTCATGAAATCCTGGATACGCCACTGTACGTCCGTATGTACGTAAGTCAATCTACTTTTACGTCTTTCTGTCCATTAGTTTTTCTACTCCTTTGTTCATTCGCACGTTCGTATCGTTAACCAGTTCTGTCCATCTGTGTACACGTTCACGTATCTGCTTGTTCGTCGATTCGCACGCCCACGCATACCTCATAAATTAGTTTGAAATTTAGTATTTAAGTAAACAATTTTTAATAAAAAATTACCTTGCCCGCTTTGACTTATGTGTGTTATTAATTTAAGTCCTTTTAAGTCTTCTTAATATGTTTGCAACATTGAAATATGACTTCAATTTACACACCTTTTACAATTTCATATTTTCATTACAAACAAAAACCACGCCAACTTTTCGTAATGAAACACATTAAACCTTTAAGACCCTCTTTGTGACCTTTATGGCAGGCAGCATTTGGCCCTTCGACAAGTGCAAAAAATAAATCCAACGGCAACAACAGTTGCCCGAGCAGTACATCTGCAGCACCGCTTTATGAATTTGTGTCCTTTATTAAAATTAATGTTAACATTCGCCTCGCTGTCCTTTGTTTTGCTTTGCTTTCGTCCGCTTCCGGTGCTCCGCGTCGCCCTGTCTGGGGCGTGACATGTCCGCTCGCCAGGCTGCTGCGATGTTGGCAACGAAGCAAATTGTAATTTTATTCGAATTGTCAGAAACATGCAATGACCGCCCATTCACGCACACACCCGCAGCCACTAAACGTACCTCATTAGTTATTGAACAGGCACGAGCCGTGACATCATTTGCGCTGTGATGACTGCTTCTTTTTGGGTACAATGTGCACACAACAATGCCGACAAAGAGCAGCGGCAAGTAACAAATACGCAGCGGTGTGCGCCACACAAAGGACTGCGGCCCATCTCGGTCGTTGGCAAATAATGACGTGCCATGATGACAATGACAGCCAAAGCACTCAAACAACAATAATAATAATAATAGTAATGGCAAACAACAACAAAACCTATGTTAATAACACAAACACCGCGACAAAAACTACTGCACACCGCAACTTCCAGTCATTTGCACAAAGTACGTTGAGCTTTTAGGCGCACAGGCGCCGTTCCAAAATGATGCGGCAACTTGGCAGCAGTTCATCATTAAATTTTCTAAAAAGTCATCAAGTCAACCACAACACAGATTTATTTAATTAATTTATTCAAATTACCGCAAAAATTGCATCTCGTCTGCGCAGCCACACAAACACGCACACTTGTGTGTGTGTCTGTGTGCAGCTGCGTCGCACTTAGTTGTTGGCGTGGCAATGCTTAGCACTAACCCACCTCGAAATTTGTGCGTCAGCTGCTGAATGGCCGCTCAAGCGGCGTCTGCTACGCGCACTGGCTCTCGTTCGCCGAACGCTTCATGCGGCATTCAGTTCGAGTGCGGGGAAAACTTTGCGCCAGCATTCTTCCCATAAAAGTGAGCTATGTCCATATAATCATTTTTCTTACATTTTTCACTCACAATGGGGAAAATGAGAGAATGAGACACACACACACACACAAACAAAAAGAAATGGCGCATGATGAATAACGCAAATATTGCAAATAGTTTGTGGCGCTGACATTGAGCGACAAAACAAACTTTAAAAGGTAAAAGTGTCACGACATCATTAAGAGTAAAAAATTGAAAAGGAAATTACATTTTGAAGGACCAGCGAGCAAGAGTGGCGTTGCTGAACGTTGGAAAACAAAAAGTTGAATGATTTTGCGAAAAAGTTGAAAGCTTTTACCATTAAAATAATTAAATTTAATTCAGCCTCCATTTTGCTACAAGTTTTAAATAGATTTGTTATTGAATATATGGGGTAAAAATAAATATTAAAATCTGAAATGAAATTCTTGAAATTTTGAACAACATTTTGAAGAAACGGTACCTCTCTCTAAATGCAAATATTTCAATTCAAAATTTAGAAATTTAAATGTCCTATGTTGAATTTTCAGATATGCGATTTAGTTATTTAGTTGTGTTGGATCTTAACCCTTTCCGGTCAATTTCGGCATTTCTTGAGATAAAAATATTTCTTTCAAAATATTGACTCTCATTGAACATTTAAGCAATAAAATACAAGAAAATATCAAAAAAATCATTTAGGTTGGAGGAGTAAAAATGCATGCAATTTTTGTTCCGTTTTTTTCAAATTTTATGAACAATTCATTGATTTTTTGATAGAAAACATAAATTATAACAACAGAAAATCAAAACGAGATTTCATTTTGATCGAAACTTATATAAATTATATATATAAAAAAATTGAGTCACATTTTTTCGGCCTTATATAACCGTTGTTGTTGTTGCAAAGCCCTTTTTCCTCACAAAACACAAAGTCAATTAAAATTCATATAGCTTTATAGAAAGATACCGCATATAGCCAATTCTTATTATCGTAGTGGGAGTGGCAAGTACGCATGTCTAACCTTACATAACCCGTGTCTGCCCAGTATAACACAAAATCGTCTAGTAATTGTTATTTCTTAATAGAAATTTGCCGAATAGTCGAATTTTATTAGTCAAGTGGTTAACAGATAGGCGTGGCAGACATACAAACGCAAATATTCTTTTACCAATGCCATAACTTAAAAAAATGCAAACATAACTTGCAACCTTTGTTTTCCATTTCTACGATATATCATACAAAGCTTTACAACCCTTGTGGTCATTTGTACGATATATCGTAAAATTTTTTTAAAGACTCGGGAAAAATATTTAATCGCAAAAACTTTTAAGTTTATAAATCAACTGAGATTTAAACTTTGAGATTGTTTACCTTTTTGCTATCCCAACGTATTACATATTTAAAAATTCTTTGGCAGTAGCACCGTCACTTGCTTGTTTTTTCATATTCTTGCAAAGAGCTGCATATAAAACTCACTCATTCTGTGTAGCCACGGCTATTATGATTTATATTTCTAAACAGAATGATACAACACAGCCTACTTAATGAAAATTAAGAACCCGTTCTATAAAAGTGCGTTCGCTGTCTAATAAAAAATCTTCGAAAAAATTTTACGATATATCGTACAAATTTCGGGAAAGGGTTAATCCCTCGCATCAATATATGGCACAAATTTTATGAACGCGTTCATAAACATGTATGAATTGTTTCATAAATTTTGTGAAAAAAATCAAAAAATTTATGAATTTTTCATAAAAGGTTCAAAATAAAAAAATTAAAATTAAGTCAAATAAATAAAAATTTGTATGAATTATTTTTACCCGTGTAATGGGTATCCAGCAGGTTTACTCGTATGAAACAAAAGCAAAATTTAGACTTTGATTGGAAAATGACAAAACTTCAAATTGGAATGCTTTAAAATACCAACGTCTGACTATAATTTGAGTTTCCGACCCAAAAGTGACATAACCATTGAAATGCCAATTATTGCAAGCTAGGCAAATATTCAACTATCACTTCATACCTCAGCGCGAATGCCGCAATTTCTGTTGAATGCCACACTGCCACATTAATTATTACGCATTATGGCGTGGAAATGGCATTTTAATTGCAAATATTTCGGCAACCACAAGTTGTTGTTGCTTGCCAAAGAGCGCCAGGTGTGCCACATCCTGTGTCAATGTCAATGTGTGCATGCAGTTGTGCGTATGACGCGCCAAATACGCCGAAAGGTCATGTGTGGCAGGTGAGCGTGTTGTGCTGTCGAACTTCGGTGACATGCCAACACTTTTCAACCTTTGTTTGGCTTATTCGGTTGTTGGCTGTTGTCTGTTGTCTGTTTGCCGTTGCCCAAAGCAAATGTAACCGAGACAAGTGTGCACACGTGGCGGCAGTCTGTTTCTGTTGACTAAAGCCAAAGTTGCTCTTACAACTTCCGCTGCGCGTCCAAATGCATTCAGTGCCGGCGTTGCGGTTATCACACACACACAATTAAAGCAAGAACTGCAACCACAACGTGTAGACGTGCGCGTGCCGGTGTTTGTGTGGGTGCGGCTGATGGCGTTTAGCATTTGTTGAAGGCGCCGAGTGCCATATTGTAGCAGTTGTAGCTGCCGCCGCTGCTGCTCGGCTGCGCTTAGCTTGATGAAGTTATTCAGTTGCTGCACGTGTGGTGAATGTGGATAGTGAATAGTGCAGAGTGTGTTGTTGCTGCTCGTTCGCAGTGCTGCCGACACTAATGGCCGCCGGTTGCTGCTGGTGCTGTGCTGTTGCCATGGCGCTGTGATCGTCGTAGTCATAACTGCCAATATTTCCTTGTGGCATTGACATTGACCTTGGCACAGACTTTATACGCGTCTGTGCGTTGGCATTTCAATGGCTGCAGCCGCTGCCGAACACAATAAATGTGGAGAAAAATTTGAAATTGAAATTTGTTTACGGCCAACGCAATGGAATTTGGCATGTAAAGACCACATAAATATACACATTTATTCCTAATAGCATTGGTGCTCCTCTATGCGCCAATTTATTAGTGTCCGAAGAGAACCGATTTTCTTCACTGAAACCGTAACGAAAAATAAATGAAACAATTTCACGTATAGAAAAATTTAACTCATTCTAAAATATGTGAGAGCAATTTTAACTATCTTAAGAACTTGTTTTACTGAACTCAAATTTTTAGAAAATTCTGGTATGGGTCAAAGGTAGAGAGAGCGTGGAAACTTATGAGCTAATGCTTTCATCTGTACACTTTTTAGTCAAATAATGAAAACAGAGTTTGAATTTCTAAACAATTCATTCAATTTGTAAGGGTTTCTATAATATGGAGTACGTCGTTAAAAATTGTGACATGCAATTTTGCTTATAACTTCGTTAATCCAAATTCAAATCAAACTTTCTTTGATCAGGTGAGCCATGAAAACTGTGTCATTGATTTGTTTATGCCCATTTAGAGCATTGATTGAGTATTTAATGATAAAATGGCTTCAGAGAAATGGATAAAATGGCTTCAGGTTTCTACCCAGAAAATTAACGAAAGAACAGTGAAAGCCCTCATGAGGGGTATTCCAGAAAAAGTTAGAAAGTTTACCCTCGAAATTGTATTATAAATTTTTTTCTAATAAATTCTAAAATCTACATAAAAGACATGTTTACAAAAATTGGACTAGTGAAAAATGCTGAAATGTTTTAATTTTTCGATGTCACAATTTTTAATGACGCACTCCTTGTAAGCTACTTTCGATTCATGTGAGGACACATTCATGACATTTGTTTATAAGAAATGTTGGTATAATTCGAAAGTAAACAAAATGCAAAGAAAGTATTGGTGATCCATATTGGTGAGTTCTGACTCGATCTAATTCATGCGAAATTATTGTAATATTGAAGAAATTTATTGTGAAATTTTATAATAATTTTATGAAAAATTATTTGTGGGTTCTGATTCAGGGTGATTCATGCAAAATTATTGCAATATTGAAGAAAATTATTTTGAAATTTTATAATAATTTTATGAAAAATTATTTGTGAGTTCTGATTCAATCTGATTCATGCATAATTATTGTAATATTGAAGAAATTTATTTTGAAATTTTATAACAATTTCATGAAAAATTATTTGTGAGTTCTGATTCTGGGTGATTCATGCAAAATTATTGTAATATTGAAGAAATTTATTTTGAAATTTTATAATATATTAATTTTATGAAAAATTATGATAAACTATAAAATAGGTTTAGTTATTTATTCAGTTTCGCCATCATATAATGTAAAACTATATAAGCATGTATATATAAGCTTCCATCTGACCACTTTTTATTTGCGAGTTCTGATTCAGGTTGATCGAAGCTACCTTTTTACTAAAAAAGTTTTTTTACTGAGCAAAAAATATTGGGAACGAGTCAGTAATTCGTCCAGTTTTCAAACAACGTTTACAAGCGAAAATTGATTCATGTCGAATAACGTAAAGAACGCTTTTGTCCATCAAACTTTTTATTAAATTAAGATTTCTCATTTTGATAATGCGAGGCAATTGAAAGGCAGTCAAGCAGAGTGGAAATCAACCCATCAGAACCGACTACGATACAATCGTTTCCCACTCAACTTCGGCGGTGCGCGTTTAACGTTTGATCTGCATACATATTTATGGCCAACAAGCCTTAAATGCTGAAATATTTTTGCTATTTATGTCAAAAAAATGTGCGTGAGTGTGGGTGTGCGCACGCGAAAACGTGCCTGAAAACGTCCAAACGTCAACGTGCCGTTTTGTTGTTGTACAACCACATTGTGCAAGTATGATGACTGCTTTTGTCAGCGTCATCGTTGTTGTTGTTGCTGTCGTTGTCGCTTCGGTTGTTATGACAGTCACCAACAATAATGCCTGTCGCTGTCGTTGACCTCAAGAACGAGAAAGCATGCACTCAAGCCGCACTCCATCATCGCGAAACTATCGTCGAGTACTTACTGCGAATTAGATGCTAATTTATCAAAACGGTGGCATGCGCCGCAGCGAAATACGCACATAAATTAACCACAAACTTCAATACGGCAGCGCACAGTGATTCGACTCCATACAACCGCGGGACGAAATTAGAAGGAGTGGTCCGTTCTTCATAAAATTTGGTATACTAGTTAATCATGGTCTGCTGAAGTGAAATCTCAATTTTGTTTTTCTTAAACTTTTGTAGTTTGGCAATGGTTGAGACTTAAATTTGCAATTTTCGTCATTTTTGGAAAGCTATAGCAACAAGTGTATTGGGTAGATTTTCCAGATTTTACATTTAATCAGTTACGTCAACATTGATAATTGCGAAAAGTAACAGAAATTGTATGAGGACTTCTTAGTTTTGCAATAAAAATGATAATAATAGATGTATGTTTTGTATTTATGCAGATTTTTCAATTTTTTATGCAAATTGCATATTTTTGGGGATGAAAAAAATAAATTTTGTAGAAAAATTGGTGTTTAGACCACTTTTCAAATTGAATTATTTTCTGAGATCGGAAGATATCGGAGGATGTAATTACATTATCCAACACAGAAAGAATGTTTCTTAAAATAAAAAAAATCCAGGAACATACTTTCAAATACTTTTTAGATATTTTCTTCTAAGTTTTTCCAATTTTCAGATTTTTAATTGAGAAAAATATTTTAAATTAAAAGTGAAGTAAAAGCTTCAGCTTTACAAATTTTGAGAAAACATTAAAAGCGAAAATAGCCACATCATTACTTAATCTACAATACAAGTTTTAGCAACTTCTTGGTAACCATGTATTTTTACAATTTTTTTTACTCAATAGACTAAAAAACAGAAAATATGTGTTTACAATTTTTGGTGAAAAAAGTTCCGACTTTGAGCAGCTCTTGCACTTCCACTAATTATTTTTTCGCACAGATTTTTTGGGGTTTTCTTAGTTGGGGTTCTACCTTTCAAATGACATCAAAATCGTTAACTTCTGAGACTATACATTTTTTGAATTTTGTCTATGGAACGAATCACTGTGCAGCGGCGCGAATCAGAGCTGACTAAAGGCCAACGAAACGCACTCATATATATATTTGCACTCATACAAAGACAAAAAAACAATCATACATATTTATACAAATAAATGACAGCGACGACAAAACTTGCTGCTTCTGTGGCCTTCACACTTTTATATGTTTGGCAGCGACTGCCAGGTTGACGTGCCCCTACACACACATTTGTCATTTTACTAATGAAAATTGTTATTGTATTTTATGTATATTTGTGTGTGGTTTCAGACTCGCATGAGCCCATACATATGTATGTATGTACTAAATGTGTGCGTGTATAGCCGCACTTTTGTGTTTCAGTTCACCAATTCACTTGGCACAACAATATGATTTATGCATTTCATTTGTATTCGTTGCCATTTTTGCGTCATTTTTTCCTTCCATTCGGCGCTCTTAATGCTCCAACTTTCACTCAAATCTCGCAGGGGCCTTGTTTCTGTTGCTTTGTTCTGCTTGCTTTTTCTCACACCTTGTGCGCTCTGGTGTCGCTTGCTTTCTGTCACATTAAAATGTGGATAAATAATGTAATACGCCTTTTGTTGCTGCTACAACGGTACACATTTACTTATGCATGTAGGTGTGTAAAAGTATCGGCACTTTGTGCTCGCATGTTTGCATGTGTGAGAATTGATTTAAGTACACTGTGCATAAAAAGTGGCAGAAAATAAATGCAGCTGCACTGCAGTAGAATCTGCGTAGAGAGTTAAAAGGATTTCAAATAAAACATTAGAACATTTTAGGCCATAAATAAAATAAGACAAAAGTAGGCTTTGTTTTTAAATCAGTTTTAAATCTTTTACAATTTAGAAATAAATGTTTTTATTTTTGGAGCAAACACTTTCACCTGTGATTATTTCGGGTAACTGGTGAGACTTTGATGGAGACTTTGAGTCTTTGACTCTGGTGGAGACTTTGAGTTCATTTTTGGAATTAGTTTAGCTAAAATATAGAACCAATTTCAAATTCATTGAGCTCAATTTTTATAGTCGTTTTAGCCTAAAATGAGCACCGCTTCGGTTCCAATGTCAAAATAAATTCTATTTTTTAGTATTTCAGAGTTGTCTGGACACAATTAAAAACAATTCAATGCAATTCCAATTTTACAAACAACAAGTATACTACTTGACCCTTTCGATCCCAAAGTTGCCTGAGAGCAACTTCACCTATTTTTCATCTTATAGCAAAAGCTACGATTGACTTATGGGTTTAATTAAAGTAGGCACCAACAAATTACTATTTTTAGAAGTGAATTCAAAGCAAACTACAAAAATTTTACTGTTATCCTCAAAATAATTTCCAATAATTTGCAGCCATATCATGGAAAGTTTGTGTTCTAATTGAAGTCTACGAATTAGGCGCGTTTGATCAAAACCCTGTGTCTTTAATAATGGTTAAATAAAATCAAAAAGTGATAATTTTGTATTTTTCCATAAATATTAAATAATTTTTCTGTAAATAAAAACTATTGATACAAAATTTATTAAACCCGTTTTAAGCTAAAATTGTTCTAAAAAGGTAAAATTCGGGGGTCGAAAGGGTTTAAAAGTGAGTGCACACACAGAAGCTCCTGATTTTTTTACAGTGTTTGCTTCAATACTGGCAACGCGAACGCTGCCTCTGAAGCTACACGACCAGTGGTGTGAGGCGAAATTTCTGCCAATTTTCTGTATTTTATGCCAGGAAATTAATATTTCATAACCTCAGGACCGCAATCAGCCGGGGAGCAATGTCACTGTGCACTGACGGAATTTTTCAGTAAAATTGAAGTTGAGCAGCCAAAATGCGTAAGTCGTTGCACTTTCCATGAGCGCCTCAAAAAATGTCTGGATCGCTTTTTAAATACAAAAAAATCTTTCTAATATACTAAACACAATCAACAA
The DNA here is from genome assembly GCA_964056695.1 of Melieria picta. Taxonomy (NCBI): domain Eukaryota; kingdom Metazoa; phylum Arthropoda; class Insecta; order Diptera; family Ulidiidae; genus Melieria; species Melieria picta. The sequence goes on from OZ057398.1 coordinate 66,713,738, forward strand.
AGACAATATTGAACTACTTACATACAAAATGAGCTACTTACATACATAATGAATGTTAGAAGTGCTCTGTTCTGGCCATAAAAACGCCCATAACATTTGTATGCTTTCGCCGTTAAGAAATGTACACTCACACACACACACATCTCTTGACGAGCATTAGTTACCAACTGAGCTAAGTAATTAATATTTTTATGACATTGCTACGTCCAAGTGTGATTGTCTGGCTGGGCGGCTGTCTGACTTATGGGTGCGTGTGTGTGTTGTATTAATTTGCTGCTGGCGCGCTACTGAAGCGCAACAAAGCAATTTACACATCAGTGGCCCAAAACGCCTCGGCATGATTTGGCCATAATTTAATTTGAATATTAATCGCCCAAGTGGCAGGGGACGACAAGCTTTCATAAACTAGTGTCGCAATAAAAGTTCAACTACGCAGAGCTTGCAAACTGGCTTTGTAACGGCACCACCTCTGAGGTATCCAGGGCTCCTGCTGTGCTCTGCGTACACCAACACACACTTTCGCACGCACACAAGTGCCCTTTTTTGTTGTCCGCCGCCTCTCGAAAGCCACTTCGCCGTCAACAGCAAATCGAATTTCAGCAAAGCACTTAACGATTCTGCAAATTTCACGCTATTCCGTTGATTTTTATGCATTTCACATACACTTTTTGGGTTCAATCACACTTTCATCACAATAGAAGTGTACAGCAGACTTGAATAGGTGCGAAAATTGCGCAACAACGACAAAACTGTGCGCGCAAAACGCACACGAATCCAGCTGCGCGCAGCAAAAGCAATCCGCCATACGGGGCGTATGTGTGATATTTGCCTAAATGCCCGCATCGCTAATTGCCGCCTTACAAAAATGACGGCGACGCGACGTGTGTATTGCTGCGCTAATTGGTAGCAAAAATTTTTCGCTGCCATAATAAAGTCGCAGAGCACAGCGGAAAAGCATTTTTGCTGTCGTATGTGAACCGCATGTGACCGCAAAATCAAAAACAAACACACAAATACTTGGTAGTAAAATATTTCTATGGAATAGACAAACTGAGCACTCGCGTTGAGCAGCGAAAAGACAAAACGATTTGTAATTAATCAAAGAAATTAAAGCTTGTTCGAGCCGCAACGGCCGACACTCGCACGTGTAACTAATCGTACACGCGCGTACGGCCGGTGGTTAGACGGGCATTACAATAATTACTTTTGCCTCAGACTCGGCCGGGCGCAAAGCCAACCGAACCGCAGCCACAGCCAAAGCCGCAACAACCTCAGCGCCAAGACGGCAGCTGCCGCAGCATCAGCGCCATTTATGTTTGGCAGCTCGCGTGCCCAACTGCCCACTTGCCCCCCAAACAGCCAGCAGCCCAAAACTAAAAGTGCTTCCCGTGTTGGCGCTTTTAAAGCGCACCATAACAACAACAACAATTACAATCTCGCAAAAATTGGTCGTTTTCACTGCCATTGTGCGTGAAATTACGCAGTGACCAAATGTAACATTTTTCATTATTGACAGCAAATTTTCATTACACTCAAATTGAGAGGCGAAATGTTGCCCAATATGGCAATGTGTGTGTGTGTATGTGGCATGACACAGCAACCTTAAAATTCCAGCAAAATAAAAAAGAAGCAAAGAATTTTAAAATGTATAGAACGAGCGAAAGCCGCATACAAATCAGGAAAAGTTGCTAAATTAAGTGAACGGGCAGCGTTAATGGTTATTTTTTTTATTCACTCGCTGCAATTTTTATTTTGTATTTTTTTAGACATACTTTTTCTTTGTGTATGTCGAGTGAAATTCAACAAGAATGTTGGGGAAAAACATTTTCCAAATTTTTCAAAAATCTTTGGTATTAATGAGAAAATTTAGAAAACATAAGCCGAGTTAATCGCAATAAGCCGATTAGGAAACGAAGCGCAAAGAAGTTGGAGCTTTAATTGTTTCGGCAATAAAATGCAGGCTTTCTTTCAAATAACCAACTTGACGAAAAAATAATTACAACGCGACTGTTAATAAATTGTTTTTGCCTCGAAAAAAAAAAACCAAACAAATTTGCCAACACACCAAACACGAGCAAAGACTACTTCCATGAAATTTTAGTTAAACATTTTTAAATGGTTCAAGGTTGCAGGAGGCGTAATTGGAAAAGTAGAATTGGAATTTTCGTCGTTAAGCTGTTGGATTTAAATTTGTTAGAATTAATCAAGTTGTTTGTTAACAACGGAAAGGCTTATTTGTTTCTCCGCATACAGCATTCAAATAACTGAGAGAATTTAATTTACTTCTTGTTTCGCGTACACTTTTCCCATCAGTTCAGCATGGCCGCTGTTTTGTGTGAGTAGAAGCAATCATTGTGCGAAGAAAGATATGTTTAAATTAATGAGGAGCGCGTAAGAAGGTGTCGCAGCCTGCGTGGGGTGACAGCAACGAACAACTTTTCCGACCTTTTAGTAAATTAAAACAGTTTAGACTACCAAAACTAAATCACTGGCCAAAAAAAAATGAAACACCTGAGCTGCGGCCCGAAGTAAATGTCGCTGCTCGCTCTGCAGGTAATCACGTGCCTGCGGATTCAGCGACCTGATGGCTGCAGCTTGACTCGCCGAATGTCTGGCTGGACAAACGGTCCCGGTAAATAGGCATTTGCTTCTTACACTGTTACAACAACAATACGCAAAACTGCGGGGTTAGTTAGGTTGAAGCAAAGATTATGATGGGAAAACACCTGTTGGCGGCAGCGAAAAGGTGACGTTGGCTGTTCAAGATTGGATTACGGTTTGACAACATTTTCAGGCACATTTCAATTATATAATTTTGTTGTTGTTGCCTGCACAGTTCTCCGTATCATCCGAATCAAATAGCTGAAAACAAATAAATGCCATCTGCTTTAAACAGGAAACCTCTTTTCGCTGTTGTGGGCATTTCGTTTTGTCTGTTGTGTGTGTGTGTGTGTGAGTGGTTTTAACGAGCAGTAAAAGGTCAGCGCCAGACTTAAACTCGTACAGTTAAATACGATGCGGTCCTGGCGGGCCAAAGCATGTATTGCACGAGGCAGTGGCAGTAACCGGAGAGTGTCTAAAGTTCTTAAGAAAACTCGTTGCGTGAATCCTTCAAAGCTGCTCGCATTAGTCGCTTTGATTTCCACATATTTTTGATAACAAGTGTCCTCATGTCCTTTATCTAATTTGTCTGTCCACATGTCCTTTATAACATTACTTTTTTATGAATTTTTTATTTATTTATTTTTTATTTATTTCTTTTTATTTTTATTTATTTATAACGAGCTTTTATATCTTGCGATGTTAGCTTTGATGCGATTCTGAGCCATTGGTCTTCTCTACACTACAGGCCGGAACCTGGAGAATGCGTAGCACTCACAGGATGCACGTTGCGCGTTCTGATTATCGCATTAACAACACGTGTCAAAACCATATCTGTGCGTGTATGTGTGTGTGTAATCTGAGGCTATTCGCCACACAACATCGTTTAATAGTTTGATGTTCTTGCACACACACACACATCGTGTCGCATCCTTTGAAGACACCAATCACATAGACAGCAATCACAGCAAACATTCCACAAAAATCGAGCAACAGCGCCAATGAAGCGAAGCAGAGCGACGATTAAAGACGCACGTCCAACTTTAGCCCAAATTGGAAATTTCTCAAATTCGCCTCAGTCGCTTCACGTTGCAATAGTGACGCGCGTCGGTTGTTGCACTGATTTCGTGCCGCTTTAACCGTCATTATGTTTTGATGCTTTATTTTTGTGATCACGTTTTTTGCTGTCGTTGCGTTGTTGCTGCTGCTATCTAATTTGTACACCTTGACGAACTGTTTGGCTGGCATTGAGGCGTTAATTTGCTGCTTGCGGCTGCCAATCAGCCACACCAGCACCGCACGAATTCGCTCATTGATATTACATTTTTCTTCCACATTATACCATCTTATTTTGTTGTTGTTGTTGTTGTTGTTCTTGTTGCGGTTTATAAAAGCAAAGGTTTCTTGCGTGTTGCTCATCGCATTCTGTCGGTTTCTCACGTTTTGTGCGACCGTTTTATAGTCATTTAATGGGCAGGATTAAGGTGAAACGACGTTGGCGATGTGGTCGCTGATAAGCAGCGGCAGCAGGAAAAATGCTGATATTATGTAATAAATAAGCATAAGGTGAGCAAAAAATAGAAAAGTTTAATAAGCATGAAATTGAAGCCGCAAGCGCACGGCTTATGTCGGGGCTTAAGTAATTTATTTTATGTATATTTAATTTCATTCCAAATTTTTCGGATACCCAGCACATTTTTTGTTTTGTTGGCTGCTTCTGCAGACGAACGATTCCCGGGATCCGCGGCAATCCTTCACGTATTGCAACTTGGCAGGGTGTGGTCGGGCAGGCAGCTAACCAGAAAAAAAGGCAAATTATAAACACACAAAATGTTCAAATACTCCAGCGCACACACAAACACACACACACACACATACAAATCAATCTGTTTAGTTAGTGTTGGTGTGCCTTGAGGCAAATGCTTGGAAAAAGGTGCCTAAAAGGACTCGTTTGTTTATGTACTATGAGTTGACATCATTCTATGCCTCGAGCTGGGGACATAATTTGTGCAGTGAGGCGGTCGTGTTCGCAGTAAAGGCATTCAGTTGAATGTATTAGTTAGTGCTGGATTGTCTTACGCTTATTTGTTTGTGGTCTTCTAAACTGAGAAGCGGAAATTAAAAAACTTGGCAAAAAATTCTAAGGGCCCTAATGGTTACACGAACAGTCTGCAAAAGCTGCTTTTGTTCAACTAGACATCACTTATAGATGAGTCACGACCAATGCTGTTTACTTCAGAACACCCAACTTTGTCATCAAAATTTCTTCACGTTGACCTGTTTTGTAAAACAGGAGTCTCGGTCTTCTCGAAATGTCTGCTTTTGTAAAGGAGAGATAATGAGTAAAGAATGAAAAGGTTTTACGCCGAAGTTGCCAGAGTGGACTTTTTGGGATTGCTTTCTTTTGAGGACTAAACTGATTTGTACATAAAGATCGATAGAAAAAAGGAAAGTGTTTTCCGTTAAATGAATCGCAGGATGAGTCTGTCACCTAGCCAGACACGAAGGAACTCACTACGTGGTCTACCTCGGCAAATCCCTGCAGATGGTTTATCATTTTTTTTTTATTTATTTTATTTATTTATTTTATTTATTTTTTTTATTTTATTTATTTTATTTAATTAATTTATTTTATTTATTTTATTTATTTTAAAATAGGACACATTAAGTGCGGTAAGAATTAAGTATTTTAATTACACCTCAATCAGAATTAAATTTCTCCAATCGGTAAAAATTCAGATATTTGGCAGAGATAGGTTGACAGTCTGCCAGTTAGTATGAAGATTCTGCCACCTCTTTCGTGAAGAAAAATATCACTTAGCTAATCAGTAGATACAGCAATTTCCACCTAATTAACCATTCCTTTGCCTTGGCCTTAAAATTACTGCCTTCTCATGCAGTCCCTTCGCCGACTTGAATGAAACCTTGAATGAAGCTTCCCCCTCAGCGCATTTTTTTAACCCAGCAAACGCCGAAAATGTGCCAATATCTCTACTCTATGCCAAAAATTCGCAACGACGCCAAAGCATTTTTGCAAATTAGGTAAATTTATTTGCTTGAAAAAATCTGCACAATTATGAATCGAATGAATTAAATTTTGATTTTTAACTTCATTATTTTAACAGCATCACAAACCCATGCAGACTTATTGTTATGAGATGTTGTGAACGCATGTGAGTGGCAAATCCTGCACACGCGCTCACCTGTTGTGGCGAATCGCAGCAGCAAAGACAACGCACCGGCGCGTGCCTAAGTCATACTTAGTCATACATGTGTGGGTTAGACTAATTTGCCCCAAACACAAATCATAAATTGCCAAGTCGCTGTTAAGTGGTGGCATGAATTTAAATTTCTACAAATTACACCTAAGCCTTGCAAGTTACATTTTGCAAAAGTGTTTTTATCTGCAAGCAGGGGTTTCGAGTGGTTCAAACCCTCCAAAAAATTAATTTGAGTTGCATATATAATTTCAACTGGTATTCGACTCACAAATTGTATACAGTATCCCCCTCAAAATGAAATCCTGTGTGCGCCTTTGCATGCTTTATGTGAGTGTGTGCATATAGTTGAGTTGCTTAGGCCGCACTTAATGGGCTTTGTAAATATTTTCATTGGAAATGCATTGCAACTGCCAACAACACAGTTGCGAGGCTATAATGTGGCACGCGTTGGACAACGGACAGAGGAGAAGCGCACACAACAAAGTCTATTTTGGTGCAATACAACGCCCGGAATGGGCAACCTTGAGCCGGTCCACTGAGTAAAGCCCCAACTGGGGTAGGGAGCAGTGTGTGAAGCAGAACATTGCAGCAAAGTTGAGAAACTGCTAACGCGTGCGAATCCTTACAGCAGGAACTTTTCCACGTCCAGGTTTACGCCGGCTTCCATGGCATTGAGGCACGAAAGAGGGCGGCCAGCGCACTGAAGCTCCAAAGCGGCAATTGCCAAAGTAGCCTACAGCAAAGTGAGCATTTACGCGTTTTCAATGTGATGAACAATTGCTGGCTCTTACCTATGTACAATATTTGCAATACATGCGTGAACGTAGAAGCACAACAAAGTTAAAAGGCCAAATGTCACAACTTTCCTACAACGTTCGCAGTTGCAAATGAATGTACTTAGAAAGTCGTGGCGTGAAGTGTGCCGTCAGACAAAGTGAGATGATGCTGCGAGAATATCTCTAAACGCGCACAGCACCAGAAATCTATTAAAACTTTTTGTGACTTTTTTGACAGCATTTGCCAGAGAAAAACTTTTGCAAACATTTTGCAAATATGCATACGAAAAATTGAGCAATAAAATTGAAATGCTGTCGTTCAATGTGATTTCTGAGAATGGCTCGTGGCGGCTGAAACTCCAACAAAAACATAAATCAACTGAAAATATGCACACAATAAAAACATTGCTGACGCAGTGCGGAGCAAAGTTGTGCTGCTCTGCACGGTCCTTCTTCTGTTGGCATGCAAACGCAGCATAGCAGCAAAAAATTCCATAAATTGTGTCAAAAAGCCGACAAGAGCCCAACCAGAATAGCGCCAACTCAGTGGATCACTTTAAGTTTGGGCAGGCAAAGGCTTTGAGCGATTTGCCAGTAATCCGTTGGTGGTCCCTTGGCTTTGCATGAATCGGCTAAACTTCAAAGGCAACGCCAAGCGGAAAAGGTGCAACTTTGCGACTTAGGCACTAGTTGCCTAAACTTAAACTGCAGCCTGGGTTCTTTAGTTTGCTGCCCAATAAATGTTTACAGGAGTTGGCGTAACTTTTGTGTTCAACAGAATATTTGATACATAAATCCGGCACGCAGTTGCCATGTACACTTGTTTTTTTTTTATTTCAAAGACAAGCAAATTTACTGCCGCAGTTTACTGAAGCACATGAAGTGCGTAGAATGTTGCATACGTGCGTGTGCGTATTATTTCAACAGACATTGACTGATCACGTACACACACACACACTCACTCATGCGTGGGCACACGTACAATACGAATGGTCAATAAACCAAATAAAAACGATTTGCAGACATCTGAGCGCTGCAAGTATTTGAGTTGTGAAGCGAACGTGTTAAGTGTAAACTATATCGATAATGTTTTGGAGAATCAGCTGCAGGATGTGTGAATGTTATGGATGTAGTGGCGCAGCAAAACGAGTGGCAACTCAATTGGAAAAATGAGTGGATTGTAAAACTGTGGAATTGAATGGACAATGAAGGTACTAAAAGTAGGGCAGATTGGCCTTAAGATGGACACAGTGATCGATCATAACATGCGCAGCGAGATAGAGTGTAAGAGCCACCATAAGGTGAACAAAAGTATGGATACATAGAAGAACTAAGATTCATGTATGGCAGAATTAGCTGCCGGCAACGATAGAGGACATTTCTCGACAACTTTTGTGATGACTCTATGTATCAAAGAGGCGTAAAGATGCTCGAAAGGATGGCACTACTAAAAATTAAAATCGAAATTTGACTCGTGTCTCACACAAAACCTTTTCAACTACAGTTTTGACAACAATTTAAACACACTTTGCATTCAACTTGCCGCCCTCCCCCAACTCAACATTGTCCATTGTAATTGTAGACATTGCTCTGATTAATGTTTCTGCCAGCTATTTAGTCGCGTACACTCTGAGCGTCGGCTATGCAAATGGGACACCAACAAAGCGCGCTCGCACATTGTCAGCTTGTTCGACACCTAAGTAAATGCCAAGGACTTAGTATCGTGCGAGCAGATACAAAAGGATTTAGATGGCGCATTGTGCTCGCACAGACTTGCTGTCTGTCATTGTTGCACTGTTGTTGTAAGGCCGTTTGTCTTATTCCAAAAATGGTACACTTGAGTGCGCATGAAATGAAACGATTGTCGAATTTGTTGCTTTTTTCAGCAACAGCGAACACTTTTTGCTGCTGGTTTGCATACAATGTGGCAGTTGTTTCTATTTTCATTGCGCCCATTTCGCTAACATTTGTCAGCTTTGAGAGCCCAAGTAATGAGTGCTTTCTGCAATTTTCCTCACACATACACACGCACACATACACAAATTGTGGTATTTATAGTGGAAGCGGTTGCACTCGGCGCTTGATGAAAATCCAATTGTGTTGCTTGATAAGCGGATAACGGCAAATGATGTTAGCGTCACAATTACTGGGACCAAAATGCAATTTCCGAATCTAATAAGTTTGACTCTTTTCGAGCTGTTTGGCTGTCGCGTCTGCAACGTGCGCTGTAAATGGTTTGATTCCATTAACGGCAGCTCACTGCTGCTGAATTTAATTATGCGACAACTACGAAACACCAAGCGGCCCGCCCGCACATACGACAATGCGTGGTTGTGGTGGTTGTTGTTGCATAATACTTTACAGCGCACGCAAAATTGAGTTTGTGCGCTGTCTTCGGCGCTTAACTAAAGTCGCACAATTGCGCCGAAACAGTGTCAGTCAGTCGCGAAGGCAGTGGGAAGACGGCGGCACGACGAGCGCTGCAAAAATTTGTAACAAACTAATTAAACGTGTGGCATATGTGTGCACACGATACATGGTCGACGTCATTGTCACTGCCAAGTCGGCGACAAGTGTACCGGGAACATAACCGCCAAGCAATCAAACCCTACAGGAACTGCACTGCTGTACGTATGCTCAGTCGTTCGTTCGTCAAGGCTGACGACAATTTTGGTCTGATCAAGCAACAAACTTGCTGTTGCAATCTCATGTTGATGTCTTCATGTTACTATTTTTTATAGCTTCCGTGCATAATTGCTTCACACTTGACGGTAAATCTCTACAGTCCGTCAGTGTTCCCTGTCTGCCAGGGCATGTTGTCATTCGCGTCATAAATGTTAACAAATACACACAGCCAGTCGTTTGTGTCCATGTACGGAGTAGCACTTCATGGCGTATACGCAACATGAGCAAACCCCTTCATGTCGCTGTCACTGTTGATGACTGCTGTTGCTGAGTGTAACGAATCCTTACAAGCAATCGCTACAAATATGTTGCCAGTGCAGAACAGCAACGGAAACGGCAGCACCACCACAACAACAACAGCAATAACACCAGCAAGAACAAGGCAATTTCAATGAATGGCATCGTTTGGTGTTGACGCACAGATAATTGCTTGTAAAAATGTTGCCATCATATATTCGTGCGCAGGAAATTGTACGCAATTCGGTTGCTGTCGTCGCTTCCCTCGCAACTTCCCAACGCACTTTTCGGCAATGCCATCACACGTTTACCAGCTAAAATGTCAAAGTGCAACGCGTCTGGCGGGCGCCACATCCCTTTTTAGTGCTTCGACATCTTGAAAGACACTTTAATCCGTTTTCAGCTCGCTGGTTAGGCGAAAAGATTAAAAAGTTGCGTGTATGCGCGCATAAAACTGTTCTCAATGATAATGAGAAAATTTGATGTCTTTGTTGCTTTTACTGTTTCCATTATTGTTGTTGTGCTTCGGATGAGTGGAGTACATGAAATATGTGTTGATGGTGTACACTTACTTAGGCACGCATGACGCGCATGTAATGGAATGTGCGAGAGTTGTTTTGTTAAGCAGAGCGAATTCACCTCTTACAATATTAAGAAAAGGAAATATAAAGTGCTCTAATAACGGCAATAAATTATGTCAAACGAACGTAATTTACATGCCTATAAATTTGTAACATGTAAAAAACAATTATGGTAATTTGGAATCTTGCCACCGTTGTTGTTCGTTGTTGTACGCGTTGCAGCTTGAAACTGGTTTGAAAAATTGCGATTATATTTAAATCAGCTCAGAAAGGTCATAATAAGCAATTTAGGGAATTTTTTCTCACACTTGCTTTGAACCGACTGGATTTAAAGCACTCAAACTGATGTTGGGACAACATGGCGTATAAGTAACATGAAAAAGTATAAGTAACAGAACAGCTTTCAGCACCGACAAATTGGGAAACTAACTAATGGGCACCAGTTTTAAGCCAAGTTCGATCAGAATAATCAAGAAAATCAAGAAAGAATCACAGTCAATGCATACATCGTTAATTTTCAATTTCACATCTCGCTTAATTCCGATCTCATGTAAATTTCCTTGTTAACACAATTCGTCAAACATTTCGCAGACTGTTGTATTATTCTAATTTTTCCATGTACGCTTACTTCAGGCAAAATTACAAAATTGTAAACTCTGAAACAACAATTCCATCATTGTTTCTACTTAGACCAAAGCGTAGCAATATTTGTTCTTTTTCTGGCATATTTTTGTTTTTGCTTGCATAGAAATTGAAATTTTGCCTATTTGCATTACGAATCGCAAGTCCGAATTGAAAATCCTCCAACAAAACAATTCAAGTTTGGCCTCATCGTGTAAACCATAATTTGATTTGCTGATAAGACTGTTGCTTGTTTCAGGCCTCACATAGACTTTGCGCACAGTTGCAAACTTTATGCCTTCAACCTGAGTAAACAAAAAGTAGATCCCAGTAAAATACATAAAAGAGGCGGTAAGAAAGTTTGCCTGGGTTGCAAGTGGCTCAGGTGTGGGGCGAAATATTTTGGAGCATTGCTTGTAAGCTTTTAACTAATCGCAAAGTTGGCGCGTATTTCTATGGAAAATATTCGTTCTCTCTGGTCTGGCGATGTAAGCGAATTGCTTGTCACGGCCTGACAGGGTCGGCACAGCTAATGTCAAATAATATGCGCTCAAATACGTCAAATAGCATTCAAAAATACATTAATAAATATGGATTGCAACGCAATTGATTGACGTAATCAATGGGCAAAACATTACTTAACATATTCGATGAACCTCATGTCCGCTGCTCTACGCAACTCACGCACTGGCAGTGCAAAGTGTGCGCCCAAGGCAGGCAGTGTAAGCGACAATCAATTTCCGTGTAAAAACAACAAAAACAAAAAACCTAACAGTGCTTGACACACACGCGAATTCAATTCGACAAAAAGTGTAGCATGCAGAATTTTGTGTGTGTGTGTGTGTGTGCGTGAGTATCACAAACACACACACACACGGCTGCACACGACTGGCGCACGACTTGTTTTGTAAACATGAAATAAATTATGCAAATTTGCTGTGAATTGCCACAAAGCAGCGCCGAACATGACTTGGCGGGTATTGACAGGCGAAGACGAGGGCGGACGAAAATCCTCAAAAAAAATTTCTTATGCAAAATAACGACTGAGAGCTCGCACATGCACAAATACGCAACACGAAATGGCAACTGACAGACGCCATTAGTCGACATCAGTGTTGCCGTTTTGGTCCAATTGGACCAAAATCGGTAGCTTCGTTTCATAAATTAAGGCTTTGGTAGGTTGGTTGGTTTGTTGTGATTTTCAAGGAATTTTGGTAGGCAACACACTGCATTAATAAATTTTCTATTAATTTTTTTATGATTTTAAAATGATGCTGTAGCTTGTGAAAAAATTTGACATGCAAAAGTTCAAACAAATTTATTTTGGTAGGCTGAGATTGATTTTGGACCAAATTTGGTAGGGAAAAAAATTCTTAGTGGCAACACTGGTCGACATTGGCCGACACACGAGAATGTTTACAATGCACAACGGACCGACCAACCAATGCGTTTATTTTGATGAATTTCAACTGCCACAAGCCAGCAAATCTACCAGGGAAATCAATAAACCAAATGTGTAAATCAAGTAATGTCATTTGAATTGAACACACGACAAATTCGGGGAAATGTTTTTCAAATAAAAATAACAAAAGTGCGCAGGTTGCAGCATTTAAAGGCTCGTAGGTGTAAATAAAATGTTTGTATGCCAAGACTACAAATCACACAATTAGCCAACAACGGCCGTCGAAAATAAATCGTCGATGACGCAGGCTTCGCGTGTAAAATGAAGCTTCGAATTTCTTTGGAAAACAGGATTTGAGTAAATTTCAGTTATTTGAAGCCTAATCGAGCAGAAATCAAAATAATGCCAACAAAACGTTTAAATTACAATTAAAGTTCATTCAATCACATAGTTGACACATTCTTTGTGACTTCAAAGAAATTTGTACATTGTGTAATCGATACTGTCGCATTCAAAGATGTTGGGCCGACAGCTCATTGTGAGAGAGTTTTGAGAAGCAAAAGGTTTGCGTTGTAGATTCATTTTCTTTGAAAAAGAAAAATTCGCTGAGCTGGAAGCTTAACAACTTTGCCTCTTGGTACCATTAATCAGCGTCAATACCTGAAATTCTTGGAATAACTACACAAAAGAGTAAAAGGTTTGTTGTGGTAAATCAAACTATTTGAGACATGATGAATTTTCGTATTAAATGCGTTTTCAATGTAGTTGGACTGCCTGACCAACAAAGCTCTTTCTTTTCTTTGCATATATTCTTAGCTATTTGTTCCTCTAATGTTTGTGATGGACTTGTTTGATTCTGGATTTGTAAGCTGCTTTTTTCATGTGTGAAGAATGCTGTCACAAGGACTTGTCTTGTCTCACCTGTCGCACACACACACACCTCTCATGCGACAACTGCCATATAAGTGGTTTATTGCTGTCATATTATTTGGCATCACACACGCAGCCATAGACAAACATTACGTCGCATTGTCCCGCCGCTTGTCGGCCTAAATTTCACTAAACCTATTGCGCAAGAAAGCAAATATCTCAATTTCCGAATTCAAATTGACGTCAATTCTCGCACCCAGTCGCCATGGATGCTGTATTTCGGCCTTTGGCGCTCGTCACAATGCCCAAAAAATAGCGATACAATTTCATTTAATATTACAACAAAGCAACACAGCAGCACAGCATCGAAAAAAGCTGCAGGCGCACTGCTGGTATTTCAATCCCAATTTTTTCTGCTCATTTTGTCTGCTCTTTCTGTGCAAAACGACATGAAAATAAAAACTGTTCCGGCTACCTTCATGCAGTTTGATGCGTTGTTGTTGTTGTCATTGTCACTGTTTTTGCTGCCGTTTGTGTTTGAGTTTGTGTTGCTTCTTGTTTGTGATTTTCGTGTGCTTGTTTATTTTATTTGGGTGCTAAATAATTCACAAAATTTCCGCCTGATTTCGTTCATGCAACTTCACTGCCGTCGGCCGCATTTCAGCTCACTGCCGTCTGCCAAGCGGGAAGTTGTTTTTGTGTTTCCAGCTATGGCGACATGGAATCGGCGACGAATCTGAACACATGGCACGGGTTGTCTGTCGTCGCATTGTTGCTGGTTAGTGGAATGAATGGCTGTCGTTGCTGGCGCTGTGGCCATTGTTGTGCGGACGAGCGCTTCATTGGGGAGCTCTGCTTGAGAACTTGTGTTGTTGTTGCACGTCGACGACTATCAACGACAGGTTGACAGCGCCGCTACACCACAACATGTGCATTAGTTGTTTTGTTTTATATTTATGGACATGTAAACACACAAACATGCCTTTGTCTACACGACTGTGAGTGTGTGTGTGTGTGTGACATGTCATTGTCACTTGCACACAGACACACTTAAACTCTCACACTCAGCCGAGAATGCCGAAAGTTGGCGCTGTCATTGGCTGTGCTCCATCTGCCTACTCGCTCGACTGCCATTGTTGGCTTTTGTGATAAAAGCTGAAATTGTTGACAAAACGTAACGTTTTTGAAAATAATTAAAAATAAACACGCTGCCGCTGAAGTGTTAAATTGGCTATGGCGCGCCTGAAATGCTGTGTCGAGTGTTGACGTCGGCACAATTTGTTTTGTTGTCGAGTAAAATGTATGCTTCATGATTGGGTCAGTAGCACCTGAGTTGGCCAAGTGTGCTCTAGCCTTTGTTATTTGCTGGTCCCTTTTAGCGTGTGTGCGTGTGTGTAAGTGTTTGTTTTGCATTCATTCATTTTACAGCAGTGAAGTTTTTAATGTCACCATTTTTATTCTGTTGCTTTTCTCTTTTGCAGAGTGATGTCTTTGACGAGATTGACTTATCCGATTTGTGTACCGCTGAATGCAGCATCAAAAACGTAAATCACAGTTTTCAGGTAACCCAAACACTTTTTCTATGTCTTACTTATTATAACATTTAATTAAATGAAATTAGATAAAAGCAGGGACTAAACTCTTATAAGTTGTTTAAGAAAATAATTGCAATGTAACTATTACAATGCAACATAAATTTTATTTGTTGATTATAATTATTATTTGCGACAATTAATTTTTACGTTGCGTAATATTATTTATTATATTTTTATTTATTATTTATTTTATTTATTTTTATTTTGGGATTTTTTTTTTGTTTACCTTGCATCATAACTTTTATTCATGACTTTTTTATTTACGTTACCGATAACGTAAAAAAATTTTTTTTAAATAGTAATTATCGGCAACCTAAATGAAAAAAATTCATAAATTAAAGTTATGAAGCAACGTAAAAAAAATTTCTCAAAATAATAGTTATCGGTAACGTAAATTAAAAAAGTCATTAATAAAAGTTATGAAGCAATGTAAAAAACAAAAATCCCAAAATAATAATTATCGACAACGAAAAATATACTTGTTACTTATAAGAGTTATTATGCAACTCAAAAATATTTATTGCATGATAATAGTTATGGGCGACGTAAAAAATTTCTTATTGGGAATAATTATTAATAATAATTTATAATTGACTGGCACGACAGCCCGCTTACGCGAGACTAAGGCCTAGCTTCCCGCAACCACCCGTGTTATGCGTGTAAATTTGTACGCGGGTGGAAGGGACCTACAGTTTTATGCCGGTTCTGAACGACAGGTTGGGAGCTCTTTCATAAGCAATTTTTTACTCTCAGAGGTTTGCCATTTCCAGCTGAGAGGACAGCCACCGAAAGAGAAAACCAGTTTTCCCGTTATTTTTTTAGGTGTTATTACAGGCGGTATTTGATCCTGAGGTTGCTGCCTTCGACTCGCGGTCCAACGCACTAACTAACTGAGCCACGGCGGCTGCTAGGAATAATTATTATAAAGCAATAATTACAGAAAGTTCTTAAATTAGGGCAATTTTTTACTCCCAAAAATATGCATAATAATTATTTTAGGTCTCTGAATAAAATTCTATTTTTGTTATTGGAGTTTTTACTGCCACAAAATTCCGACTGGGTTCTTTCTTATTTATTTAGACGTTTCTGGAAATTTTCTTCGACTACATGTCCAGTACTGGCTTTTGTTCAATGAGTGCGACAATTAATCAGCGCTGCCACCCTTCAACCATTCAATCACTGACACATTCCCGACGCCATATTTGCATTCAATCAATTAGGAATTAAGCATTTTCCCAACATTCACAGTTACTGCGGCTAAATTTCATGCACGTTTGTGTGTGTCTGCGGTCAAAATCAAAGCCCCCGACAACAACAAAAACGCACCACAGCCACAGAACAATTTAATTTCGTCTTTGGTTTCAATTGAATTCTTCCTGCGGCACTGCGCAGCAAAAGCCGCTCTCCGCTGCGCACATTTCATCAATCATAAAGTCAAAACTGCCGCTGATTGGCGGCCGGTGAAACGCCGCTCTGCGCTGGCTGCGAACGATTTCATTGATTCTTGTTGCTGCTATTATTATAGTTATTGTTGTTGTTGTTGTGTAGTCACTGTTGCCATTGCTGTCGATAATTTATGTACATAACATTAAAATTTAAATGTTCCTCTAAGTACAGAAGCTGGTTGGTGGTGGTGGCTGGGCTGGGGGGCGCACTCGACTGTCGTTGCTGCTTTGTTCGATTAGTGTCTGTCAAATTCTGAGTACGAAATTTGATGGCCGCAGCATTGGTTGGAGGCGACCTTACGCTGGCAGTGGCCAGACATTTGAGATCGTCAGGTGTGCTTATTATTTAAATAGGAACTGAGGCACACAAATGAGTTTAAGTGTGCGGTTGAAGAGCTGCTATTGAAATTAAATTTTTCATTTCATTTCGTCAGCTCGCGGTGTATTAAATTAGAAGCGACAATTTGGATAAGTTTCAAAGTCAACAGTATCGAAAATAATGACGGCATTCATGAGCAGTTTTCTGCTGCCTGGAGATAGGCAGATTTTATGTTGAATAATAACAAAATGGTGCCAACTCTTGTACAATTTGCTTAGTTGCGCTCTTAGAAATTTTTAACAGATAGCGAGTGTATTTCTACCCGGTACAGGGCTACATGGATCATGTCAAAAGTAAACATCCTTTGTAGCCATCAGAAACCCATGATCCACCATCTGTAAATACAGCAACTTTCCAATAGAGAATACCGACTCTGACACTTTAAAGGACGCAACCACAATTTGCAGTAGTGAAATCAAATTTATTCGCTCTCAAGGTCCGCCCACTTTACATTGCATTCGTTTCTGTCGCACGCCACACCATTCAACAGTCACAAGTACAGGAAGTAGCGTCCAACAATGACGTTCCAACGTCGCTCAAACCCATCACATGGCCATTTTTTTACCATTGCCAACCATTTTCGATATGGCTGCCACGTGTTCCAAGTCCCCAATGCATTTGCCTTAAATTAACCACTTCGATTGAATTACTTCGATTTGATTTGAGTGCAAATGTGCGCGCAGACAATGACGAATCCCTTAGTGGCGCGCGCTGTCGATTGCGCGTATCCATGCCCAAGTAACGGTAACGGTTGCATGAATCGGTGTCTGTAAGTATGGCTGTGTATGTGTGTGAATGTCTGTGTGTCAATGTGAGAGCATTTTCAGCTTCATTTTAATTCATTCCAATTCGATTCGTTTCAATTCAATTTGCAATGCGACTCGACAATGTCAACAAATTGCAGGCGCACGCGACGAACGGCAGATGGCGCTGACGCGCTCCAATCAAATTGATTGATTGCGAGTGATTCGCGCCGTACCAAACAGCATCAATTATGCATGCATGCAGTAGTAATGGCCGTAATTGCTGACTTATGGCATTTTGCCTATTTGCAGTTTTGCGCTGCGGAGCGCATAAAAGTGTTGTCAGCGCTTGTTGTCTGAAAATGCATTACTCGCCTTGGCGTTGAGATAGTAACGAGGTGAGTGCAGAAGTGGCATGAGGAGCCACCGCCAGCAGATGCCAACCGAACGGATTCCATTAGCGAGTCAACACTCTCGACTGACTTTTACCACCGCAGCAATTACGTAAATGAAGAAGAAGCAGTAGCAAATTCCTCTGAGTGTTTTCTGTTTAACTTTTGAATTGAATTTTCGTGATTTGTGAAAAAGTTTCCACGAAAACCCGCCCGAATGCAATTATTCGCCGGAAAAGTTAATTTTCAATGACAGCCTGCCACGAGCGACCAAACTTTAGTACAATCCTAAAGGATAACAAAATGCAAATAACACCAAAATACAAACATAACCTCAAATGAGAAAAATGAACAACAATTGCTTACAAAAAAGATCAAAAATAAGAGAAAATAAAACACAGCCGTCGTTCATGCAAATGAGTGGGATGTCATTGTGGCTGCTGTTGTTTTCTTTTTCACATGTGTTTTGCTGTTTTATCCCTTCTTGCTTACTGCAAGCAAATTCAGGCAATACCAACAACACTGAAGAACATCAACAAGGCACATAAAGTTCACAAGAGCACAGCAGCTGTGTCGACTGTCAAATCATCAAATCATGTTTATGAAAAACAGCTCGCCAGGACAGCCCGTTAAAGCATCCAAAGGACTTGCTCAACCCTTGTTTCTCGTATGCCAGTCGCAGAACAACGATTGGCCAAACGCTGCTCCCGCAGGAAATCATTATTGGCACGATTTGGCTTCACCCTGAAGCGGCATTCATGCCAATCCCACAGCCACAGTCACTTCCACTGTCACTCCGGCTTCAACTCCTTCAAGTGGCTGCTTTTGATGTTTCAACTTTTAGCTTTCGGCGCGCGCCTACGAGCGTAAATACTCTCATTTTGCGCATCGAAAAGCGCGCATTCGTGTATGAAAATTTCTATATTTTTTTCTGGCCGAGTTTGTTGCCTTTGCGGCTGTTCGTGTGATGGCACTTGCGGCGGCTATGCTTTTACTATGGATTTTCTGTGTGCTTAAGTATTGCGTTTCATGCTCGCTTGTCTATGGTCTACGAACTGCGCCAATTCGTATGCTGTCCGCGTCACCGTCTGCGCATTAGCGGCCGGCAATCCCCGCCTATGTCGCATCAACTGTGGCTGGGAAATGCGATAAGGATGGCGCCAACAGTGCGTAACAAGCACGCAGCGCTGCAAATAAAGCGGAAAGTGAGCGTAATCAGCGGCGACACCAGCGGCAGCGGAAGCCGGTTTGCCGCATCAACAAAAGGTAGACAAATTAGACAAAGCAGGCGCCTCCGAAATGATTCAACTGAAAGTAATGCAAGATCTGTGAAAAGGCACATAAACTACAAAGTAGATAAAGTGTGAACCTCTTCGAGAGTTGATGGCTGTCAACAATCAATGCTTAATGCTTAAACTGTCACAGTGATTGAGCGATTCGTGATTGATGGGCAGATTGGGCACATTGATGGGCAGATTATTTAACGTTTCTCTGGGCGAACCATTCACAAATTGAAAATTAAATTTGAAGAGATTGCAAACCTTTAGCCCTTTCCGGTCAAGTTCCGCATTTATTGAGATACAAATTTGTCTTTCAAACTATTGACTCTTATTGAACATTTTAGCAATAAAATACTACTGTGTCCAACAAATAAGGTGACATTGTATTTATTTTGAAAATTCGTTATTTATTCTTCCAAATCAATTTCATCCCCTTCAAAGTAATCCCCTCCCGATGCAATGCACTTATGCCAACGGATTTTCCAATCTTCGAAACACTGATTGTAGTCACTTTCCGGGATGGCCTTCAGTTCCGTCTTCGCTGCGGCTTGAATCTCCTCTATCGTATCAAAACGGAGTCCCCGGAGCGATCTTTTGAGCTTGCTGAACAGTCAGAAGTCGCACGGCGCCAGATCAGGTGAATACGGTGGTTGCTGAACGATATGGGTTGAGTTTTTGGCGAAATGATCACGAATTATGAGTGCAGTATGGGATGGTACATTATCGGGGTGTAAAAACCAAGAATTGTCTTTCCACAATTCCGGCCTTTTTAGGCGGATAACGTTAAGCAAACGACGCATAACGTTCAAATATGTTAATATTCCTTGTTGACTGTTGACTAAAAAAAAAAATAATTCTCCAAATCCTTCGACGCGCGCAGTTTAAATTCAAATGCCACCTTATTTTTTGGACACAGTAGTACAACAAAATAAGAGAATTACAGCTCAATCAATTTTGTACGATATATCGTACAATGGTCCGCAAACGAGTAAAAATGCATGAAATTTTTGTTTCGTTTTTTAAGTTTTATGAACAATTCATTGGATTTTTTTATAGAAAACATAAATTATAACAACAAAAAATTAGTGTCCGACCGAAACCACTTTTTTGGGCCGAAACCGAAACCGAATATTCGGTTTTTTTTTAATATTCGGCCGAAACCGAAACCGAAACTTTCTAGTTGAAATAAAAATCACCATATCAAGCATTTTTTTTTAAACAAACGAATTTTACATTAAGTAAATAAAGAACAAACAAACAAACATAACAAAAATAAATAAATACTTATTAATAAACACAATTTATTCATTTTTTAAACACGTAAACATAAAAAAAATCACCCTTTCGTACCTTACTCACTAATATTCAAAATTAAATAATTTAATATTATATGCTAAAAAAAGAAGTTTATTTACATTGCTGGCATCTAAATGACTCCTCCTTTCACTATATATCTGCTACACACTAAAATGTAAAAAATATTCTAGAAAGTTTCGGTTTCGGCTATTCGGCCATTTTTTGGCCGAAACTGAAACCGAAACCGAAACCACTTATTTGGGCCGAAACCGAAACCGAATATTCGGTCGGACACTACAAAAAATCAAAACGTGATTTCATTTTGATCGAAACCTATATAAATTATATATACAAACAATTGAGTCACATTTATCCGGCCTTATATAACCGTTGTTGTTGTTGCAAAGCCCTTTTCCCCTCAATAAAATACAGAATCAATTAAAATTCATATAGCTTTACAGAAAGATACCGAATATAGCCGATTCTTATTATCGTAGTGGGAGTGGCAAGTACTCATGTCTAACCTTACATAATCTGTGTCTGCCCAGTAAAACACAAAATCGTCTAGTAATTGTTATTTCTTAGTAGAAATTTGCCGAATAGTCGAATTTTATTAGTCATACGATTTACTGATGGGCGTGGTATTTAAGCAAACGGAAAAATTCTGTTACCAAATCCATATCTAACTTAAAAAAAATGCAAACATCACTTGCAACCTTTGCCTTCCATTTGTACGATATATCGTACAAAGCTTTACAACCCTTGTGGTCATTTGTACGATATATCGTACAATTTTTTTAAAGGCTCGGGAAAAATATTTAGACGCAAAAAATGTTAAATTTAATAAGTTTTATAAATCAACTGAGGTACAAACTTTGAAATTGTTTGGCTTTTTGCTACTAAAAAGTATAACATATTTAATTTATTTTATCGCCAAATTCTTGCAAAGAGCTGCTTACAAAACTCACTGACACTGTGTAGCCACGGCTATTGTGATTTATATTTTTAAATAGAATGGTACAACACAATCTACTTAATAAAAATTAAAAAATAAAAATAAAAAATGCTTTCACTGTCAAATAAAAAATCTTTAAAAAAATTGTAAGCTATATCATACAAATTTCCGTAAAGTGTTAGAGAAGAGTAAAGCCTGAGCATTACTTTTGTACCTTCTGATACATAAGCAATGCTCTATGAATTATTTGCCGCTAGACCAAACATTTCTTTGATTCGAGAAGGACATAAGAAGAAAGGATAGAAAATTGGAAGATTACAGCTACGAAGAAATGGGATCTTAGGAGAAAAAGTTTCCTCGGTAGAGTAAAGCCTGAGCATTACTTCTTACTACTTTGTACCTTCTGATACATAAGCAATGCTCCATGAGTTCTTTGCTTCTAGACCAAACATTTCTTTGATTCGAGAAGGACATACGAATAAAGGATAGAAAGTTGGAGTTCCTTGAGATATACTGCTTTGATTCAGAAGATTACAGCTAGAAAGAAATGGAATCCTAGGAGAAAAATTTCCTCAGAGCAACAATAAACAAAATTGTCGCATATGAGCAATGTTTTTCCCTGATTCAATTGTGGCCATTGCTGAGTACGTAGAGGTGGTATTTAGCCCAAATTAGACCACACAATCCCCTTTTTGTTATCATAACACCCTAAATAGGTGATTAAATGTACCTATGAATCCGTTAAGCTCCGGTATGTGGAAGGAATAGTAAACCTTGACCCCAAGTGTTATGCAGTCATTGCTTTTAGATAGGAAAAATTTAACTGGGAGCGTAGCTAAAGTTGGACAACCCTGTACAAAAGTATTACAGTATGTTTAGTGCACAAAATTACCAACAAGCATTGAATGCCCAATTTCGCGGTAGTGAACGCGCAACTCCCAACTCAATTTTCGTTGAATTAGCCCGGCGGCTGTCTGCTGTGCTTTTTCAGCGCCACTCTGGCTACTGCTGTGGCTGTGGCTGTGCGTGCTAGCCTACAGAGTTCATGCACATGCGATAAGGTCGAAGAACCTGCGAATATGAAAGGGATTTATTTGGTGCCGGCGTTCAATGCCTGCGGCCGTAAGCGGTACCTACTTTTCCCCGAAATCTGCTTTTCCCACCTGCCTATTGAGTGCGATGCTTTTATGCGGTCTTATTTATGAGTCAATAACGGATCCAGCTTGGTTTGCAGGCGAGCACAATGAAATGCGATTTTAATGAAATCTTAATGTGCTCTCAAGTGGCCCGAAGTGAGGTGAAGGTGACATTCGATTTTCTACGGTCGTCATAAACAGCCACTGAGTATCTGCCAGCCAGTTTATTGAAATTCGAATATGGCTTTGGTGTTTATTGGGAAATGTAATGTCGAGTTTGTGCTGTAAGTGTCTGCTTCAGAGCGTCGTGACGACAGTGTCAATGGTCCACAGTGTCAGCTATTGATGTCTTGTTATTTCAATAATCTTCAACAGACTTGCATGCAACAGTACACTGTGCAAACAACTTCAGCCGCTTGCAGTTGTATGTGTCAGAGCGAAAACATGCAGATCACTCATACGCACCGTAGTGCTGAAGTTCGAGTGCTTTGCAGTCAATAACATGCACACAAGTGGGACCGGACAGACGCAGGCACATATACACCGACACAAAATAGCGACTAACAAGTGTGAATGTGTGTTGCAAGCATTTTGTAAAACTTTTTGCCGCACACAAATAACCCAAAATGTCTCAACCATTTCGTAAAAGTTCGACCGCGTCTCTTTGTGCCTTCTCTGCTCACACTCTGACAGCATCCATGTTTGCTCTCGTCACTTTGTGCTGACCTTTTCAGCAAATGACGCACACATGCCAGCATAAGCGGCGACCCCTCTAGCCGCACGTTCTTGGACACAACTATACTAAAAATATTAATTTAAAACATTTAATGGGAATAAAATACACAATCAAAACGCATCACCACATAAAATTTTACTTTCAGCTGAACGAACACGCCCACACATGCCAACCCCTGGCCCACACCCGGCAATTGGCGTTTATTGCGTCACGCACCGCCACGGGATCAATGAATTTTCATTTTGTGCGCATGTTAATTTGCATTTATTGATATTGATAACGGCGCATATGACAGCGGAAACACTGCCAGCGCCCGAGCAAAGTTGCCGCCCCTTAATGACGGCACAGTCGGAGCTCCACTCGGCCATGCAAATGCTCGAAAACGTTTTGTATTCATTTATCAATCAATACATAAACATGAATGCGGCAATGACAATTCGGCGCGATCCTTTCGTTATCGTAAAACCTAATGACATCAGTCAGTAATGACGAAAAGTGGCGACCCAAGCAGAAAACAGCCGCAAAAGTAATGAGTTGTGCTATTTATATGCAAAGTTTGCATACTAACATGAATTTTGTGTTTTGTATTGCTGCTTCAAGGCTGCAGCCCTAAAGAATTGCATAGTCAGGGGGCTGATTAATTAGGAAACTGCCAATTTGCATAGCCACAAGCGGATACCTGACAAATGGCGGACGGTAATTTCATTACACGTTTCATTGATGTTGCTGCAGCGAGCCGAACGCAATGGTCGATGAATACTGGCACCGGAATTGGTGCTGCAATGTGTGCTGGCAACGGGCGAGCAGATAATTTGATCACTTGGAGCTAATGCAAGAAAAACGTACTTTCCATCTCCTCTCTCCTACCAAGCCCGAAGCTTGGGATGAGAACCCGTTGATTCGTTCTCAAATCGGTTTATCTAGCCAGCTCTCAAGTCTTTTCTTCAGTATTTAGTAGAAGTTGCATCCACCGGACGGTTTGAGGTGTTGTCGATAAACGTTGTAATTGGCAATACAAGATTTTGCACTTAAATACACAATGCGTACAGACGCTTAGCGACAGTCAATCTGCACACATGCCAACTGTGTTATCGTCGCAACCAAATCAGGCTGACAGACAACTTACACATCGACAATGTAACACAAGCAAGAGACTTTTCCTACTCTCGACTCACCTCGCCTCGGATCTACATATAACACTTCTGTTTTCGTTTTACAAATTTTGAAAATACTCAAATTATATTCGGAGCAATTTTTGCAAACAAGGAGAAGCAGCAGTGAGCGTGAAAATGGCTGCAACTCTGCGCACTTAAATAAGTAATTTATCGTCAACACACAACAATTTAACAGCGAAAAAAATGTGAAGGAACAGAAAAAGAAATCACGAGCATAAAAAGTCAATACGTACTAAATATGGATGCAACCAAAGAATGTGTGTGCTCGTTGTGCTGATATGCGGGTGTGGAAAAGTGGCAGAAGTGGGAAAATCGGCCAGCGTCGACCTTGTTCGTGAACTTTGCAATTTCCTCTGAATTTCAAATGCTAAACACCAACACACGAACGGCAAAGTCAATTAACAGCGCCAAGCCGTGCACGCGTAATCGTTAAAAAGCATTGCTTGCATGCCGATTATTTAAATGCGAAAAACCAAAATTTAACTTAGCATGGCGAAGAAAGCGTAACGAAGCACTGTTGGTAGTAAAAATCAAAATAATGGCAATGCCTCGCTTGTGGCATTGAGATCAAATGAAACCAAACGCTGTGCAGTGTGAAGGTTATGAAAGGTTAATGGTTCTTAGATTTTAGAACGTTTCAAAATGTTGGATTTTTTAAACTGTTTTTCGGATGAAATCGTTTCCGGGGGCGTATGAGTGACATTAATTATCTAATTCGCATTTATTTTTAATGAAGACTTTTAGCCTGAAATGTACTCCTCACGGTGAACTATGAAATGTAACAAGGAATTCAGAACAAGAAAATCAATGACGCTTGCCATGCTTTGTGCCAACTGTCCTGGAAAACGCGCGAATTTCCGGCAAACAACGACGCGTTCTGTCCGTGTATTTTTTTAAACCTCTCTAATTGGTGTCGTCTGCCTTTTTGACACATCTTAATTTTAATGTGTTAGATCTTAAACAAAATCATCTGTTTTTGTAGGCATCGCTGTTCACTATCCTCAGCTAGTGCGCGCTGGTCTGGTATGCAGCCAGTGTGAATTTGTCACATATCTCGTTTGTATCTCATTTTACTCCTCGCCATAGTTCCTCATTACTTTATACATTGAAAGCGAACAACCCGCTTTTAAAATTCGGTCAGCTTTTTGCTGAGCCGTTGCCCTTCACTTTCCATACATAATTTCAAACTTAAAATAAAAACACACATAGCGACAGTGAATGAGTGCTTATGCCATTTTCTCTTGGATGTGAATCCAACTTAATTTTGATAAGTGCAAGTCGAGTCAACGCTTCACTTCAATTTCGAAAATGCCTTAATTAATTTCTAGTTACATACAGAAATACGTAAGCACTTTCTGTGGCCGAAATGCGCCAACTGATAATGGCGACCGGTTTCACTTCGACTTGCCTCCTGTGCTTCGGTTGTGCTTTTTGCTCGCTCGCCTTTGCCGCTTAGTGTTTAGTGCTTTGTTGTTGTTGTTGTTGCTGTTGCTGCTTTATTAAAAACTTCATATTTTAGCCTTATGACTGCTCGTCAGCGAAAATTAATGCGCTCCAACGTAATGGAGTCTGACAGCGGGCCGCAATTACAATAAATGGTTATTCGAGCGAACGGCGCTGCACGGCTGTGCACCGTTGCCGCTCGACGTTTGTCGGCTATTGGGGCTGCATTAAAATTTCATAATTCAATTTCGATTTTATTGGTGCGGCAGCTTTTGGGCCGCAGTGTGCAGAAGAGCTGCGTTAACCAGCCGTCGCCACCAATTATGGCATTTTTCATGAGCTCTCAATTTGTTGCATAAGGTGATTATTTTCGAGTAATGGACGCATTCAGCCCTCAGCCAACAAAAACCTGCATTGCACGTAATGTGAGTAAAAGTATTAAATTTCGAGGTCCCGCCGACGATACACGAATCAAGTCGCTTTCACTTTAAGCATCTTGTGAGACGACTACAAAAAGCAGTAATTTTGGTTGAAATTTTCGAGTCAAAAAGCTGCGTTTTTTGGCCCAAAGATTGCTGACTTAAAAAAGGTGTTCAAGTTTTATCCAGAGACCTAAAATTATTATTATATTTATTATATTATATTTTTGGGAATGAAAAAATTGCCCTAATTTAAGAAATTTCTATAATTATTGCTTTATAATAATTATTCCCAATAAGAAATTTTTTACGTCGCCTATAACTATTATCATGTAATAAATATTTTTGAGTTGCTTAATAACTCTTATAAGTAACAAGTATATTTTTCGTTGTCGATAATTATTATTTTGGGATTTTTGTTTTTACATTGCTTCATAACTTTTATTTATGACTTTTTTCATTTACGTTACCGATAACTATTATTTTGAGACATTTTTTTTTTACGTTGCTTCATAACTTTTATTTATGATTTTTATTTTCATTTACGTTGCCGATAATTATTATTTAAAAAAACAAATTTTACGTTATCGGTAACGTAAATAAAAAAGTCATAAATAAAAGTTATGATGCAACGTAAACAAAAAAAATCCCAAAATAATAATTATCCAGAATGAAAAAAATATTTATTTCTCATAACAGTTATTATGCAACGTAAAAATTAATTGTCGCAAATAATAATTATAATCAACAAATATAATTTATGTTGCATTGTAATAGTTACATTGCAATTAATTTCTTAAAAAACTTATAATAGTTAAGTCCCTGGTTTTATCTGTTTGCCGACTCTTCAAACAATGTCTTTTGTTCTACTAACTAAATATTCAGACAACAATTTATTTATTTCTTCATGACTCTTTAAAGTCATATGCCTCGTAAAATACAGAAAGTTTAACATTTTTTCAATAATAGGCTATCAGAATTTTTTGCGTTAAATGTTTACTCAATATTACTCATACGCCTCAAAGAATACTAAAGTGTTAAAATATATAAGCATATTTATGGTTTATAGAGATTTTATAGTATTAACTCTATTCAATATTACTTATACTAAAATATTTAAAATTTTCAAACAATTTCTCATACCAACCGAAACTTTTTATTTAAGATCCTCACTAAACATTACTCACACGCTTTTTAAAATACTAAAATATTAAGAATTAATAGTGAAATTCTAAGTGTGAAATTTCGTCGTCATTAAATATTACTCATACGCCTCGAAGAATACTGAAACACGTTCACTTCTTCTCCACTTCCTCAGCTGTCTTAACTCCTATAAAACATTAGGTACTTATACGCCCCGTAGTACAAAGAAGTGCTAACAATTTTCCGGCATGTTTTACACCATTCCACTTGTTGATGTTAAACCTCATTAAACTTTACTCAAATGCCTCATAAAGCTATACTGATGCCTAAATTTGCGGAATATGTGTGAAAAATATTTAAATATGAACTTGTTTGGCAAATCCTCGAAGTTGCGGGCAACTCGTGCATCTTGTGGATCCTTTCCAAATAATTAATTGCAAACTGCTGTCGCCATTGACTGTTTATGAACTGCTTAGTTTATTTCACTTAATTTTGCGCCGTCAAGGTGTACACAAGTGTCTGTGTCATGCCCTCAATTGCGTTTTTAACTCTTTTGTATTTATTTATTTTGTACATAACATGTTATTGTATTTTTATGGTTTTGCTTAATTGCCAGCACGTGCACATCGAGCGCTGCCAACTGTCACAGGCGAAAAACCATTGAATTCTTTTGTAATCACACACACACACACACACACACACACATGCTACTTTTGTGCAATAATTGCACATTTGTGCAACTTTATTGCATGCAATGTGCTTTCAATGAAATTATTGCTTATGAAATTATGGACGAGAGAGAATTTTTCAACACTCCGCCGGCTCCTCCAGAACGCATTTGTTGCCATTGCCACGCAACTTGACTTCATTTTATGTCCAACGCTGGTACCCAGCCACATGCACACAAACGCGTATGAAACTGTACCCTTTGTCGTCGCACAGCGTCTCTTCTGGCGCAGTCTTTGCATATTCTCTCGGCAGGGCGCCTGTCTGTCTGCACAACTGACGGCGTGTCCCGCATGCCAAGACGCAGGGCGGGCGCGCAGCAGGCTTCATTACGCAAGTATGAAATTCAATTTCAAAATACAATGAACACATTTAACGCGCACTTTGTTGCTGCAGTTGCCAGCTCGTCCTGCATTCAGTAAACAGTGTATTGTGCAGTTTGTTGCTGTTAGCGCGACCCTTGTTTGCCTTCGTCTGCGGCACGTTAGCCGTTGGCATTCGGTTGCAGCGGCAGACTTGAAAGATGACTGAAGTGCGGCTGACTTTTGACAGCCATGACATCAATGCGACTCCACGGCCGGAGGATACTTGCGAGTCCCTCTGTGGTGTGATGGTCTGCAACACGCTGATCGCTCACTGATGGCAGTTGGCCGCGCGTTGGCGCTGTATCGATGACAGCCAACTCATACACGTACACCTTCAATGCCACCGCTTGCACCGCGTTGAGTGCTGATGCCGTTGCATTGGTTGCATGTAGGTCGTGCCAGGGTTAACTTCGAGTATCGTCTTCGTGCCAGGAGTGGAAATTGAAGGCAGCAACAGCGGTGCGTCAACAACGTTGACCCACTCGCATGCACACTGCAGCACATACAAAAGTCATAGTTGACAGTTGAGGTCAGTTGCTGCCATAAGTACAGCAGAGCACATATGAGTTAGCGGTTGTTGTTAAGTTTTGTTGTTGTTTTTCTTTGCATCGTATGGAATTGGTTGGGATGCTCAAGCTGCGCAAAAATTTTGAATTGCTGTCAATGTGGTTGATTTTGCTTGGAGCCCCGTTTCAATGATCATATTACAGTCGAGCACTGCCATCTAGTGATGTTCAGAGGGAGCTTCGAAAATAAGGAGGCAATGCAACCCGACCCAGCACAGTCCGATTTTTAAGAAACTCGAACTTGTAGTCCTGCGGCAACGATTTACAATTAGACAGAATTAGACAGAAAGGATCTGCCGGGTTGCATCAAGAAGAAGCTTTTCGAAGAAGGATTGCTTTTCCACGTATTTAAAAGAAGAAGAATGTATCGACTATTTATTCATTTGTTTCTATGTATAAAATCAAATCTTTGCCAGATTTCTAATGTTAAATATCTAGAAATGGTAATATATGATAATATATTAACAAACCTACCTGTCAACCCAATCTCGAAAAATCACACCTCACCACGGTTTTGCTCTTCTCAAATCATTGAACAAAGTCCACAACCAAGCAACATGTACACACATGTAAATCTAGATGTAAATTTTGTAGCGAATACTTGTACGAAAAAGGTAATCCATCAAGCATTCCGACTAAAGTTGACCACATGCGCCCGCAGTGCCAGCCAACCAGAACCACAGTTAACTAACGCAACGGTGTGCAATCGATTTTGAACCTGACCACTAAACCAAACGAAATCCTTAACTGAAGGTCAACTTATTCGTTATAACGCAGCACACGCACACGTCGCGTTGCAAAAACCAGCTCACGGCCACCGGGTACCGGATGGCATGCAGCGAGCGCACCGCTGCCAATGAGTTGCAATTACAGCTCACCGGCATTGGAGTGGAATTAGCGGCATCGCTCCACCACCTGCCGATCCATCATAAAGCCAACACACACACACAAACATATACATGGACAGGAAGCTACACACACGCGAGGCATTGAAGTCAGCAGCATTGGCCGCTCACTTATTATGCTAACAAGCATTCACCCACACACACACACACTCACTCACACACACACATGCACGCGCAGAAAATCAGACGCGTGCGGTTCGCTTTATTAGCAAAAGATCGTCGTATGGCAGTTGAATCTCGACTCGACGTCAATTAATTATGTAAGCGATTCGCATTAGTTGGTAGCAAGTTGACAGTTTGTGTGCGACACAGTGTGAGCGTCAAATGAGTCTATTTATGTGTGCGTGTGTGTATGTATGATTGTGTGCGAAAAAGTCAATAGCGCAGCCATGAGAAAAAATTTAACACGAGCGCAGGTGTGGCCAGATGAAAGGACGACCTTCACTCATTTTGCACGTTTGATTTGTTCTAATCGCAACGAGGTCCATTCTAGCTGGCAGACATACAAAGTCATCAGCATTCACAAATTGCAGCGCTCCTTGGCAACTACTCACTTTTTTCAGAACAATTTTAACTAATTTAATTTAAGGTTCACTCTCATCCATTACTGAGAACTTGCTCTAGTTAAATTTTAGAAAACCCATTTTTTTCATTCAAACTAAACAGAAATGTCGAAATGCTTTTTGTTGTTGCAGGTAATAACCGCCACCCGCTCGCTCGTACTGTGCGCTGAATCACGCCGCGAAATGGAGGACTGGCTGTCTTCTCTGAAGTCGGCATCCATACCGCCGCGCGCTCGCGGCGACAGCTTCTACATAGAGCAACACGAGCTACTCTCGAACCATCACCACTGGTACGCGACCTCGCATGCACGGCCCACCTACTGCAATGTGTGCCGCGACGCGCTGTCCGGCGTCACGTCGCACGGGTTGTCGTGTGAGGTGTGCAAGTGCAAGGTGCACAAGCGCTGCGCCGCCAAGGCGATCGCCAACTGCAAGTGGACCACACTGGCCACCGTCGGCAAGGACATCATCGAGGACAGCGATGGCAGCATCGTCATGCCTCACCAGTGGATGGAGGGTAACCTGCCGGTGTCGTCGACGTGCGCCGTCTGCAAGAAGACGTGCGGCTCGGTGCTGCGGCTGCAGGACTGGCGCTGTCTGTGGTGTCGCGCCACCGTGCACGTTGCGTGCCGGCCGCAGATGACGGTGGCCTGTCCCATCGGGCCGGCCAAGCTGTCGGTGGTGCCACCGACCAGCGTGCACTCGATCGGCAACGACGACGCCTGGGACGTGGTCAGCCCGAAGGGCAACTTCTCGCCGCTGCTGGTCTTTGTCAACTCCAAGTCGGGCGACAATCAGGGCGTGAAGTTCCTGCGCCGCTTCAAGCAGCTGCTGAATCCGGCGCAGGTGTTCGATCTAATATCGACCGGCCCCAGTCTGGGACTGCGACTCTTTCGCCACTTTGAGATGTTCCGGATTTTGGTGTGCTCCGGCGACGGTTCGGTAGGCTGGGTGCTGAGCGAAATCGACCGATTCAATATGCATGTGAGTCACGAAAACAGAAAATATAATTCTTTAGTTCCCACTGTCCCGCACCGTGGCTGGTGGACTCTCTGGTTGGCAGGGAGTCACCCAACCTGCGGTGCTGGGAAAACATGTTTTACTCACAACATACTCACAGGACATGATCCCTCTCTCCTATCTGCAGAAGCAATGCCAAGTGGCCGTACTGCCGCTGGGCACTGGCAACGATTTGGCGCGCGTGCTGGGCTGGGGTTCGTCGTGCGACGACGACGCCCATCTGCCGCAAATACTCGAGCGCTACGAGTCGGCCAGCACCAAAATGCTGGACCGCTGGAGCATCATGGTCTTCGAGAAGGCCATCGCCGTGCAGCCAAAAACGCCCAAAATGTCACTGTCCAGCGCGCAGGAAGCGCTGCTCACCGGCATGGTAACCGCGGCCAACCAGAATCTGCGCTCCATAGTCGAGACCGACGACACGCAGACGCTAATCATCTCCACGAAGACCCTGTGCGAGACCATCGACGAGCTGATGGTGCAGATATGCGAGAACCGCAAGGACGACGAACAGCTGGCCGTCAAGTGCGACATTCTGCGCCAGAAACTGGGCATGTTGCTGGATGCACTGCGCGAGGAGGAGACCGGCGCGCACTCCGGCGACGACCTGTTGTCGACCATCAACAGCATAATCGCGAAAAGTGCACCCGCCACGCTCTCGCCAGCGGTTTCGCCGTCAACGACCCCGTCGCCATCGCTGCTGTAAGTTGCCACGGTGTCATACCAATGTCTGTGTACTGACGCGTTTCTGTTGTTGCAGCAACCCAAACATATCAATCGAGAAGAACGAGAAGGATCAGATCAACACGAAGGAGCGCCGCAACAGCCGCTCGTTGCGTTCCAGCGAGAAGGAGTCGCTGCAGTGCCGCGCCAACAGCGTCAAGCGTGCCATCTACAACGTGGTCGAGCACTCGGAACCAGGGCGCCCCAAGCGCTACCAGCGCAAACTCTCCATTACGCCGTTCGAGGCGCTCAAACTACCCACCACCACCTCCAGCGAATCGACGCCCTGCTCCTCGCCGCTGCCGGTTATACCGCCAATCAACATCATCTCGCCCACCATGGAGACGTCGCGCCTCACCTGTATATCGCCGCTGCCGGACACGCGGCGCGACTCGACGGACGAGAATTTCTTCAACTCGATCAGCCTGCCGGTGCCGCGCCAGTTCGCCGACAGTCGGCGCAGCTCGGGCGTGCCCGAGGTCATCCAGGAGATCGAGGAGAACGGCAACACCGGCGAGGTGGTCTACCGCGTCGGGCGGCTGTCGCTGAGCGGCGGCGCCAACATCGACGACTTTGGCAACCGGCTGTCGCCGGGCAGCGAGTACCTCACGTCGCCCACTGAGCGCAAAATCGACTTCCTCAGCGTGCCGATCATCACCGGCGAACAAATCATTGACCCACTCTCCGACTACCGGCCCATCGAGGTGTTCGAGCGCAACTACTACATGAGCCGCGAGCTGGACAAGGAGCGCAACTCCAGCCAGCTGGCAAGCGACGGCGCCACTGAGTGCGACAAAGAGGAGCGCGCGCTGTCCGAAAAGGCCACAGAGCGAAGGGGCAGCGGCGAGGCGCCGCTCGCGCACACTTTTCAACTGCAGGTACCCAACACAATAGTGTCCCCCAAAGCCCTAAACGTTTACTCAAGCGAAAGCATAACAATCATTGACACAGATGTGCCCACTGTACGTGACCCCCTTTGAGTGCCTGAACCGCGCACTAACCGTCAATTTTTGTTTGCACTTTGCAGGAACAATCGTCGGAGGAGGATATTGGCGGCGAAGCGAGCGACGTGCTGTCGGCCATCAGCAACGAAGAGTGCAGCGTCGCGTCGGAAATCTTTGACAGACATTTGGATCAGGAGCCGCAACCGACGCTGCCGCTGGGCGACATCATACAAGTGCGCCAACAGGCAGAGTAACCAAGAAAGCACTGATTAATTTTCTTTCATTTAGCAGAACCTCGATGCCAGTTCCTTTACACATATCGACTCGCCGGAGACCAGCGACGAAACGGAGGCCGTGCCCGGCGAGAGCCTCATGGACGACATCAGCTCGGTGCTGGGTCACGACATCGCGTACGCGCTGCAGGACAACACCATCACCGACGACACCACCACACTCTGCTCGGACAACGTAGCCATGCCGCCGCTCCGCTCCATACGTAAGAAGTCGTTGACGGTTGGCCATCGGCGGCGCAGCTCGTCGCCGCCGCACTACGCGCAGCTGGACCGCATGGACAGCGACGAGAACCCGCAGCAGTTCGGCTTCGAGAACATCGTGTTCGAAATCGACAATCGCTGCGACGACCAGAAGATGCGCGAGCCGCCGCGCTACTGCAGCCTGGCGCAGTTCGTCGAGGGCAACGACATAGCGCGCCAAAGCTTCAAGGTGAGTTTCCGTGCTGGCTGCGGCGCAGTCATGTGTCCCCGCTGTGCTCTCAATGAACCGATGTGTGCCGATGCTGGACAGTACTTAGTGACGTAGGACCGTATACTGGCAGCGGTTTTCTAGTGCGAAAGCCAGCGAACCTTTCGACTCCCAAACCGCCGGCCACTGTCTACGGACGCAAAATAACGTTTTTATGCCATTATGTTAACCTTTCTCTTGCCTTCATCTCCTTCCATTTTTACAACAACTACCAAATACAACAATATATTACAAAACCAACCAACCAACCATCCAAAACAAACCAAACCAAACCAAACGAAACGATTCCAACAATAACCAAATGTAAAATTGAACAACCTTACAACAAATGCCAAACCCAATCGAATCGAAATGCTTTGTATATTCCGACGATGAAAACAAAAATTAAAAAACCCCGCCGCTACCGCGATAGCGCCCCAAAAAACGCACTTCCCTCCGCAAGCCCAAATCCTCAATAGTCGTACAGCAACAACAGTTATCAATCGATGCGTCGACCACAACGACCACAACGACCACGACGTACGCGAGCGGCCAACAGTCCGAGGATGAGCACTCCACTCAGACCGCTATAAAAATCGAAATATGCGACATAGAGGCATATGTGAGCGATGGCGATGGCGAAACGCCGCAGCCCGAATCAAACGCCTCCCACCCGCCACCATCACCGCCACCGTCACCATCCGCACCCAACGCACCGCCAACAACGACTAGTGCAATGACCTCCCCGAAAAAGTCTGGACTCGGACAAGATGTAAAGCGCATTACTTTTGATGAGTCGTGTAAGAAAGAATCCTTTGATGATGTAAATCCCAACTATCCGCAGATAAGTGTCGTTGTGCGGCCGCCAACGCCGTTGCGCGGGGACGCGATAAAGCCCGTAAGTGCTGCCACTGCGGCGAGCTTGCTCTCGACCCGCATGATGCCCGAGATAAGGCGTCACTCGAGTCACGCCACCAGCTTGACGGTGCGCGAGGTTGAAAAGGATCGCCGCCACTCCGGCTACAATCCCAACTTGCTCACGCTGGACCCGGAGCACGCGAAATTCCTCAGCAGCTCGCCGGCCGCCAGTCGTCGCATCAGCTGCGGCAGCCTGTTCAAGGTGAGTGCCCAACATACGCCCCCACCCCCACCCGCCCACGCCAACGCCCCCCAAAAGAAACAGTAAAACAACACGCATTCGCAGTATGTATGTGTTAGTGCAAAGAACACGAACAAGAACAAGAACACGAACATCGGCTGACGAGTACCGTACGAGT
This sequence comes from Melieria picta, assembly GCA_964056695.1. Lineage (NCBI taxonomy): Eukaryota > Metazoa > Arthropoda > Insecta > Diptera > Ulidiidae > Melieria > Melieria picta. Next base: position 66,748,696 of record OZ057398.1, read on the forward strand.
AGCGTCAACTGACCGCTCACTGACACGAGCGCGCATTGCCACGACTGCCGCAACTGCCACAGCGGACACGTGCAATGCGCAGCGCCGATCGTTCGGTCGTTCTGCACATTGTTTTGTCTCGCAGTGCGCGCCTGCTAGGTCCACACTAATTTTACAACAGCAAATATGTTTTCTTGATTTTCATTTTTCTTTGCAACAAAATAAAAATACAACAAAATGAACAAAATTATATGAAAATATAACAAATTTAGCACAAACAATTGGTACGTATTTCAAAATTGTATATACAAATGTTAAACTACTATATGCTATTTCTTTCTGTCTACAACTGTTTCGAACATATAATTTCCCGTCATATGCACAACACACACACACACGCGCGCGCACACTCACGCACACATGCGTCGCCTTGTAGAAGAGAAAGCCCAAGGGTCTGTCGCAACGCGCTTACGGATTGTTGGGTTTGCGTTTCTTCGTGGTCGCCGAGCCCGACATACGCCTGGCCACGCTGGCCCTCATTCGACCACTCATACCGCTGGTAAGAAATGCGCTGGCGTGCCAGAGCTCTCAACTGTGACGCCATTTTGACGTTTCCCCAGCATTCCCGCCGATTCTAAGCATTCCAATGCAACACCAGAACTTCGCATAGATCTTACTGCTACTCTACTCTAACTCGTTTACAGTAGTTATTGCCCCCAACAATCCGCCAAACTGCTTAATCCCGACATGCTCATCTCTTTTACTCGTACATTGTACTCTCTATGATGCCCCCATCTACCGTAGTTAGATGAAGTACGTACAACTTATATGTCATGTAGCTTCCACTGCTGTTCTCTCTGTAGTCTCTCAGTCCTTCACACGCTCTCTCCGGTTGCGCTATGTACAGATTTCCAAACAATCCCAACGCTGAAACTCCTCCTCAACTCAAACTTTCTACTCTCAGTTTAAATGCTCTGTGTATCTTCATTATGTGGCCTTCTCCCAAATCGCGTACACCATGTAACTATATATACACAGCTTCCTCCTTATCTGGTAGTTAGCGCAAAACTTTCCGCAAACCGCACTGTCCCAGCACGAAGCACAATAACAATGGTGTCTCTCTTTGCAGCCGAACGAAGCCCTGCCCAACTTGCAAGCGCTGAAGGGCTCCAAGTCCAGCCTCTTCATGGGCTCCACGCTGTTCGGGTTCGATCACTTCGGTGTTGGTGGTGGAGAGCGGGAGCGCGACGAGAAGTGCAAGGAGCGCGAGAAGGCATCGAGCGAAGAGACCAACAAGAAGCTGCCGATCATAAATCCGCTAGTGCGTCTGCCCAATTGGCCCAGTAAGTAGAGCTCGAGCGCGGTGCCCTCTGCGCCCGCAAAAACCCATACCCAATAATTGAATCGAATTGAATTGTTTGCAGACCTCACCAACGGCACCGGCTTTATATCGAAATGCCTCCTGGCCAATGCAGACACGCTGTGTGCCGCTGTCAGTCCACTCATGGATCCCGACGAAACGCTGCTGGCCGGCTATCACGAGAAGTGCGTCATGAACAACTACTTCGGCATCGGTATCGACGCCAAAATCTCGCTGGACTTCCACAACAAGCGCGAAGAGCACCCGGAGAAGTGTCGCTCGCGCGCCAAGAACTACATGTGGTACGGCGTACTGGGCTCGAAGCAGCTGCTGCAGAAGACCTGCAAGAATCTGGAGCAGCGCGTGCAGCTGGAGTGTGACGGCCAGCGCATACCGCTGCCCTCGCTGCAGGGCATCGTCATACTGAACATACCCAGGTAGGTTGCATAAGAGTTGACGAACCACATTCACACATCTGCTCGTTTGCGTAGCTTCATGGGCGGCACCAACTTCTGGGGCACCACCAAGAAGGACGACATCTTCCTGACGCCCAGCTTCGACGACCGCATACTCGAAGTAGTGGCCGTGTTCGGCTCGGTGCAGATGGCCGCATCGCGCCTCATCAACCTGCAGCACCACCGCATCGCCCAGTGCCAGAGCGTCCAAATCAACATACTCGGCGACGAAGAGATACCCATTCAGGTGGACGGCGAGGCGTGGCTGCAGCCGCCCGGCATGATACGCATACTGCACAAGAATCGCGTGCAGATGCTATGCCGCAACCGCAACTTGGAGGCGTCGCTCAAGACGTGGCAGGAAAAGCAGCGCCAGCACAGCATCTCCATACAGCGCGACCACTCGTCCACCGCCTCCGAGCACGCCACCTCCACCGACGAGGTGATCTCGGAGCGCGAGTGCCACGTGCTACTTAACTTCATTGAGGCGGTCAGCTCGCTGGTCAAGTGGGTCAAATTCCTGATCATATCGCATCCGTCGCTACAGCACGACCTGTATGCAGTGGCGTGCCGCGCCTCGGAGGCGCTCGAGTCCATACATCCGAACGGAAAGCTGCTGGAAGGCCCAACGTTGCGCACCCAGCTGGTCGAGGTGATCGACTCGTCGCGGCAGCTGTACGACGATGCGTGCAATCTGCTGCGCGATCGCGGACACGATCTGATATTGCGCGAGGACCTGGAGACGAAGCTGAGCGCGGCGCTGGCCAATATGGAAATGGAGCTGAAGAAGTGCTCGGTGCAGAAGTGCATCGACGGCAAGATACGCGCCTACTTCAACGTACTGGCACCAAACGAAGAGGTATTCGGCATTGTTTGCATTTCAATCAGATCGAGTGCACTTTTTTAGAGAGGTTTATTCAGAGGTTTGAGAGGCTTTGGGTATTGAACTATTCTGTAGGATATCAAATGAAGCATCCTGATTGTAGCTTAAGTGTAGGTACTGTCTCACTTATTTTGTCTCTAATTTATCTTATTATCGAAGTTCTCAGTTCCTTTTTAATCACTACTAGAAGCAAAGATTCTACACTGAGTGCTCGAAGCAGATTCCGTAGCCTGGAGTCTCCATTATTTTATATCCCAACCAACAAGGCTAATACTTATAGCACTGAGACTATACTGACTTTTGGGAAATCAAAGTTCCTTCTCTATTTGAGGAGCGTCTGAACATAAACCCATAGACTTATTATGGTTTTTTTTTTATTTTCCAAAAACATGTTCAAAAGGCATTCATCAGTTTTTGTTCCGAAGCTCCTTGTTTCTACGAAGTGAAAGGTCGACACAAGTCACTGTTTGCATTTAGAATTGGGTCGAATTGGGTTTCCTTTCTGGCTCAGGGTTTATAGTTTTAAAGAATCAACTCCAGTCGCTCAACTTCAGCCTAACTGAGATCCTTTCAGATGCCCTTCAACCTAATCTATAGTAACTCAGTTCCAATTATCGACAACTTCACTTTGCCTTCATTTGCCATTTTCAGGCTGACGGTCGTCGCAAGTCGCGTCCCTTCTGGGTGCGTCTACGTTCCGGCTCCATGGCCGGACAGCAGCAGTTCAAGCCGCCGCTCACGAATACACGCGAAGCGGTCAGCAACTGGAGCGTCAACGAAGTGGTCACATGGCTGGAGACTATGCAGCTATCCGAGTACGTGGACAGCTTCCTCAGGAACGACATACGCGGCAAGGAGCTGTTGACACTGGGGCGACGCGACCTCAAGGACCTGGGCGTGGTCAAGGTGGGCCATGTCAAGCGCATACTGCAGGCCATCAAGGACCTGGGCGAAGACTAAATTACAGGCCACTTCAAAAACAAACCAAATGCATGAAACAATCATTAGTTTAGCGTAGCTAAAACCAATACAAATACAAAAACAAAACCAAATACCAAAACCTCTAACCCTTAACAACAACAGACCAAACGAACGAACAAACGAACGAACGCACGAGGAGGTTCTGGCAGCGGGTCTGGGCGCTTAGAATAGCTTGGCGCCAATACGAAATAAACGAACACTCGTACGTTCAGCACTGCAGTTTAGTTAAAACATATTTTGAATTTTTAACAATTTTGAAAGGAAAGACTATTATGATACGTTTGTCTAAGTGTAAGTGGAATCAGTTGTAAGAAAAGCAAGCAATCGAAAGATGCTATCGTCTAAGCGAAGAGTTGATGCGACATGCCATCGGCTGAGCAATGAAGCAATTTTGTCGACAAACCAAATTAATTTTAATGCGTTTTACACTCGAAGGTCATTGCATTACTGAAATTATTGTACTGAAATTATTGAACACACAACTATGTATGTATTGTATATTGAAAACGAATTTAATTGTAGCCAGATGCGTGCAGTATGAGTTGCCTGCATATTTTTAAGTGTTCACACGACTCACAACCAAGCAAAACCGAAACTTCTCTACGCTTTTGAGAGCTGGACAACTTTCAAAGGAACAAAAAAAAACCAAAAGACAAACACAAGCAAAAAAACAATTCTAAATTTATAAGCAATTTGAAATTTACTTAATAACATTTAATTTACACACACACACACACAACATTTATTCGCATTTGCACAGGCAAAACCAGGCAGAGGCAGCGCCAGGCGAACGCTGCAAACCAGGACGTCGCGTCATTTAGCTGAGAGCGACGAAGAATTTAGAGTGTCGGGATATTTTTGTGTCTGTCTATTTGTCGATTTTGTTGTTGCGGCTAAAGTGCAAAGCAACCACAAAAGTTTGTTAGCTGTTTTAGTTGTAGGCAAAACATAGTTTGTGTGATTTCTCTTTACTTCTCACATCGTAGACAAATGTGTGTAAAATCAAAACAAAAACCCAATTAAACTCAACACAAAATCTGTTGCGTAACTGAACGAAAAAGAAAATATTTTTAATATAGCTGCATAAATGATTGACGGCGAGGCAAAGGAATGCTGCGGCCACGTGCTCACCTCAGATCGACCACTGCTATTCTGTGGTCCATTCATCGAACAAAACCAAAGCAATTGGCATTTGTCGTGGAAAATTATGAACATTTTCGGAATGCAGAAAATTTTCAAATAGAAAATTCAACCAGAAAACCTCCTGAGTACGTCTATATTTTTCTTTTTCGAAAATTATGAGCCCAGACGTACTCAGGATGTTTAACATATTTGTTTAGTCATTTCAAGGTTTCTATGAAGACTTGGTTTCTTAATTTCTGTTTAAATTTTTGCATTTATTTTATGTACGAATTATTAGAAATTCTTAAGAATTACATAGATTAAAAAATCAGAATATATAATAATGCATAAGTTTTTACAATTTTTCTGGTTTAATTGAATTTCACGCATTTTAATAGAAATTTATGTTTCTAATAAAAATTGTCCAACCATCTTCAGATAAAGTAAGCTTATGTGAATAATTTTTTTATTTTTGTAATGAAACAATCTTTTCGCATATTTTAAAGATAAATTTTATTAATTAATTAACTAAATAAATGCAAAATTACATCATTCAATTATATTTCAATTGAAATTAGTTATCTTCATTAAAAAAACGAATTTTACTAACACAATTCTACTCCGTAAATTTACAATGAAATCAGCATTTTGAATTCGACAACTTCCGTAGTTTGCGTGTCCACTTTTGACAATTTAACTCAACCTTACAATTCGTTATACACACACATATGTTATATTCAATATTCCACGTGACTAGTTAGTAAAAAAAACAATTATTCTAAAACACAGCAGAAAATCGAACAAAATGCGGGCATTTTGCTTCGTTTTACTGCAAATTGACAGCACTGCTAACTCAGTGAATTGTCTAATGAATTAGAATTAATCAATTCTCGTTTTCATTCGTGTGCAAAATCCCATTAAATTACCATTTCACTGTTGTCTTGTGTTCCGACGAACGTAGCGACTAAAACATTGCACGTAAGGCAATTGTGGTACACACACATGTACCTATGTAATTTTTAAATTTTTAATGTTAGTACCTAACAAGATTACAACAAATAAAAGTAACATTTATCAACAAACAAATTAAAAAACAACACAAAATTGGAAGTTAAAAATCAACAAATTCCAAAACGACGTACGCTTAAAAACGGACATGAGAATTTTAATGAAACATTTTTTAGGCATAAATTCTTTAGATGTATTTCAGACAATTTTTGAGAGCACAACTTTCAAGCTAAAAATCTGAAACGACAACATAATTGAATATTAAAAACAACAATAAATTTGTTCAACCAATAACTAACTTAATACCGTGTTTGGTATTTTCAAAGTCACAAGAAAGCAAAACTATTCAATGATATTAAATGTTTTCACTATAGAAACTGAGATTTTCAAACATCACACACACACACGAAAAAATACATTTGACCCTAAAACGTTTAGAGCAAGAAAAAGCATAGATTTTTACAGTGATTTGTAGGCTTCTTAAACATTGCGTATGAGTTTGAGCAGCTAAGATATGTAATTCATTAAAATCGTAGTTTCACACAGTGATTTTGTTTTGAACATTTCCTTCATTTTCTTTACTGCCAAATAGTTTACAGAATAATAGCAACAAAATTACTTCAATTTCTCTGAAACACTTCTTTATTTGAAGAAATAGGAACGTGTTGCAAATATTCAAATCATCCCAAAGGTATGACATATTGCAAACCAAGTTTAACCTTCTTCGATATCGACTCTGTATTCATCTGAATCTTGTATAACATTTCAAATAATAGATGCACGTTGAACACTTGAAGTCATCCTAAAAGAATGCCATAATACAAGGCAAGCCTTGTGCACTGTTGTACCCATGTCAGCATTTCATAGTCGACTTTTAGGCTGTCTTAAGGCGCATTGCCTTAACTATGCAAATGCGTGGAACATTTTTTCAACAAACTCCCAGTTCAAAAGCTCGCAGAAACATATATAAACTTATATATGTAGTATCTAACTTCAAAGTTGTGTCATACTTTCAGCACCTCGCAGCAACTACTTTTAACAGCAACCAACTATTGCACTTTTTCCCCCTTAAAATTCAATCGCAACGCCCCTAAAATCAGCACATACCCGCCTTTTTTATGTGCAATATTTACTGCAAACATTTCATTAATTTTTTCCACATATGTTCACTTTTCGTTTACCACACACAATTATTCTTTTCAAATCTTTAAAGACTGCTAAATTCAGCAAAATCTGTGATATTTTTGCAGTCTCTACTTTGAATGAAAAATCGCACATTTCATCGGCGAGTACCGCAGACGTGCATAAACAAATCGTGTAACAAAAACAAGGAAATTTAAAATTCAATTCAAATAACGAAAAGCATTAGCACAGAAATGCTTCGAGTACTGCGCCAAAATAGATGAATGAAGCAAACAAAACTGCAATATGAGCAAAGAAGTTTGATGAGAAGAAACTAAAAACCAAAATGAAAAAATCGAAACAAAACAATCATTCAATCAACTTTTTAACACACTCTCAGATACTAAATAATAAAACAAACGGAAACAGAAACTAAAACAAAAAAATAATGAATCCCAAAAATACGTTTCTTTCGTATTCGTATTCGGACTTACAAACCTACAATTAGAATGCATTATTTTAAACTTTAAGTGCAACACTTGATTCGTACTCAAGCAAAGGTGAAATGAAAGTATTTGTAAATGTAATTGTAATTGTAAAAGTAAGAGTAAAAGTAAAAGTAACAAACAAACCAACAAAAGACTTCTCTACGAAATGAGTAAAGAACGTAATTACGCTATACGCTTACTAATTGTATTGAACCCAAAAACAAAAACAAACACAAAAACAAAAATCATTAACTAACTACAAAACTACAACAATTACATACTTAACGACTTGATTCAACTAAATGCAATAACTAAACGCTGAACGCTGAACGCTGATACAGACGATGACGTTGAGATGATAACGATGACGATGATATATATTCTATGTACTTAGCCATGTAATGGGTTCGAGGTGACTGAACGTGAACGTCTGCTAGCCAGCAACAGTAAACAGCGATTCGTATTTTCCCCCAGCAAACACGAGTAGTCAACCCTATCTGTATGGTGTGTGTAAGAGTTTTACAGTTATATATGTTGTGCATTGTATTTGTATGTGTTAACAAACCGATTCCCTTCCGCCAAACAATGTTGTTGTCCTTTGTTGTCCTACGCAGTCACAAGTGCAACACATCCTTTTCGTTTAATTGCACGCACACCGCAGTCCAGTTACGATTAAGTGTTGAACAATTTGAATTACTTGTAGTTGAAATAGTTCAAAGCAAAACATCCAGTTGCTCCCCACAACGGCCCATTTCGATGGCCGCTAGCAGCAGTTTATACCACACACACACACACACACACACATACACACATAGACAGACACTATACAGAGCCAGTCGATAATCTTGTACACAAAACCAAACCAAAAAATACCAAACACAAATAGTGGTCTTTAATAAAGTTTTTTCCTCAACTAAAAAAACCAAAAACAACACAAATTTATGTAGTTTTCATTGAAGAGATGATGGAGAAGGCGGTAAGTTTTCATGTAAACATTTTGTATAAAAGACATTGATTTTTTTGAAGTTAGAATTTTGTATTTTTTGGTTATATGCGCATTAGTTCATACTGGCTGAGAAAACAGAAACCATTTTGAAGAGAGAGAGTGTTTCTGTTTGTCATTTTGGTGGCCATTTCAGTGGTCTTTGTATGTATTTAGTTATATGCATCTATTCTATACTCCCGTACGGATTCAGAAAAATATTTCGGGGGGTTTCAAAAAGTAATTCTTTAATATTCATAAAATGCCAAAAAATTCCTTTTAATTTGTATGTAGTTTTAAAGTCGATTCTAATATTTCGGGGGGGTTCAACCCCCAAACCCAACCCCAAACCCCCCTGAATCCGCCACTGCTCCCGTAGATATTTAACATAAAACTATAGATCCTTTTCGTTGAGGTTTATAGGCTCAGAAAAGATGTTGATAGAAGCTATTTTTGATTTTCCCAAAACTAATGGAAGCTCTTGAAATTTATTGTCATCTGGTTTACCTGAAGCCCACAATTTTGATCTAAAATGGCCTTGAGATTAATCTATACAAATTGATTAATACAAACACAAATAGTAATCGTCTTCCGTATTAATTATTTCCGTCGTAGTGTCCACAAATCTGCTGAACATACATAAAGAGAAATTTTGCAAACCTCACCATTACCAACTCTTTCTCTTACCGTTTCTATTATTGACTTATTTACTTACTTAACTGGCCATAACAACCCGTTACCGGGTTACTGCCTGCCGAAAAAGCTCTCTCCGCAAGCCTTCTAAATCTTAGGCGTGTTTCATGATTTAAATACCAAAAAGTAATATCGAGACACAGGGTTAAACACTCTTCTACCCTCTGTTCTTCTCCGCCTGTGGCAATGAGTTCAAGTGCTAATAAAATTAGATACTTTTCCATTACTATGCAAGCAATCTCTCTAAAATTACCTCCGATTTCTTCGTCAACATCAGCTAATTCTTTAAATAAAACACAATTTAATGTATATATATGTTTTTTTTAAACGTTTATATGCAGTTTTCATAAATTTATTATTCATTAATATTACGTAAAGTTTCCGTTATACTTTAAATTCTGCTTCGTCCTTATTTTTGGATTTTATCATTACATATTTTACTTGCCGTTTTCATATCTTGAGGATTACTGAAATTTTAATCATTTCATTATGTTTTATTTTTTTACTTGTTGTAGTAATTTGGTTTTTCTGCGGCAATTTTGCAATTTTGCTCGTTCTTTCGAATTGAGTTCGCGCACTGGTTGCATCTGGTTGATCTTCGTTTAAGTTTTAGACATATGCGAAATTGCGCTAAACTATGTACGAGTATGTATGTATGTATGTATGTATGTTCAGAGGCCCAGACTATTAGAAAATGAGGCTAGAGAAAGTCGCCTCATTGTGTTAACAACAAGAAGACGAAGAACCTCTTCTGTGTTGCGATTGCTGTGTTTCTGTGTGCTTGTGTGTGTGTGTGTAGCCTGTTTATGTGCTTATTGCGCTTTCATTGTTGCCTGCTTTTATATTTTACTATTGCTGCAACTGGAGCTTGTGGCATTTGAGCTTCGAGCTTCTGCGCCCTGAATAAATGTGTAGAATGCTTATGTGTTGAGTGCTTATTGCCGATTTGGGTCAGCAGTTGTTGTTTTTTGTTTGCGCTTAATTTATTGCTCACTGCTCATTGCTCACTTCTTGTTCTAGTTTATGAATTTTGCTGTTTCGTAAAAGAATAAATTTAAAATTTGCCAGCATTTGAGTGGCTTTTCTGCTTTTTTGCTGCTTCAACTTTTGTTTGAGTTTTCAGCTGAGTTTGTTTTTGTTTTCTTATCATTTTGCTTACAAAAGAAGTCGCTGCAAATTTGCAATTTGTTTTTTTTTTCATTACTTAAATATTTTGGGGTGTGTGTTTGTTGTATTTGAATTTATTTGGTTTACTATCTCGATTTGGTTTTTTATTTTAATTTTTCATTTATGTTTTGTTTTTGTGTTTTTCGTTATGATTTGATTTCATTAGATATTCACGAAGCTAAAACTTACATCAAATGTTCTGTCATTGCTCGGACGAGCACTGCAGTAGTGAAGTTCTACAAATTGTAATCGCCCGTTGCGTGTAAATTCACATTATGCGCTTTTTGCTTCTAGTATTAGACACATAAAATTTATGGTTTGCTTAATACTTTGCTTTGCTTCTGAAATCGGTTAATCGGATTTCAGGTGCTGCACTTTTTCTTCTTTGGTGAAACTATAGTTGAGTGAGAATTTATTGTGTACTCTAACTAAATGTTGTACGTTTTTGTATTTACTCAAGTCGGCCGTGAACTGTGTCTGTGTGTGTGTGTGTGTGTGTGTGTGTGTGTGTGTGAATGAGTCGGTGTCTGCGTACTGTTTATTGTTTTAGAAAATACTCTCGTTTCTTAAGGCTGGAAACAGTTTGGGGAGGGGCTTACTAACAGTCAATAGCAACAATGAGAAAATATTCAAAAACTTGCCGCCTTACTTACTAAACATATCGTCAAACACACCAACGCTAACAATAATGCAAAAATATAAATAGCTCATTAGTAATCTGAGTTTAAGTGTATAGTTTTTTTGGGGATTCTTTCATTTGTTGGTTTTTTGTCTCTTGGCTTACAAAATTCGGTGAATAAAGCATAGACAATTTGTTTTTTATTTTGTTTTGACATGTGGCTATGCATTGGTTATGTCCAATTAGTTTATATGCAATAATATTTTCCGCCAACCTACATAATACTTTAATTAGGTAAACAGTAAGCATTTCCATTTATTAAGTTGCTTTTAATAAGTTTTATAAAGGTTTTCTTTTTGGCTTTTTATAAACACGTTTCATGTGTTTGCAAGGAAATCATGAGGCTAATTTTTTTTTGATCTCCTAAACAAGCAAAAGTTAAGGCTGAGATGTGGTAGAAATGTTTGTATAATCTCAAAGGCATTTATTGTTATTATTTCTTTTCAAATGTATGGAAAAAAAAACTGAAACATGTGCAGCTTTGAGAAGAGGTTTTGGTAACTGCATCATACGAGGCCATTCAAATCATTATCGAGAGACGGAAGCTCTCTTCAGGCTACGTACAACTCAAGCCTTGCAGTTACCAAAGTGGAACACTATTCAAGACCTTTTATCAATAATAGTTAAGAATTTATTGTTTTGGAACCAGAATTGTTGACTAAGACCTTAGTGCATGGATTCATAAGACTTTTTACTGTTCCCATGACTACATTTAACCATTCCAAAAGTGATTTTTGTAAAAGAATAAACTTCATTCCATTCAATGTTCAGGAACAATATAACGCATTTTTCTTATTTCCTCACTGCATGACTTCACTGCGTCGGCAGCTTCTCAACACTTGACAGACCCAATCAGGACTTAACACGTTCGCAGTGGCTTTTTTTGGGGAGTTGCTCATCTTATATAACCAAATCGATCGATTATTTTTTTGTGCAATATATATCTGTATGTATAGTTTTTGCGCTAAGCGGCAGTGTGGCCAAAAATTATATCAAACATTTTTATCACAGCCTCAAAAAGTACTCGACAATACTTTGCCAACACAATTTTTGAGAAGTCAGTTTTCTTTTATTTCGTAGAAAAAAGAACACTGCTGCAATTAATACAAAAACTTTAGCGTACTCGCTTCACTTTACAACACTGGCAAATTCGCTTACACACACTTTGAAATGCACTTTTCAAATTCTTATAAAGCAGACATTAAATGCTGATACAAAATGTTCAAATTTCTTAAACAAAAAACAACACACAAGCTAAGTGTTTTAGCATGTAAAAATATTTAGAACAAATTAGCGAATTATTTGCTTAGCCACAAAAACAAGCAAATTTCACTTAGCAAAAACATTTCGCTGCGCTTTCCATAGCCAAAATATTATGATTTATTATGATTTCCATTTTTTCTGTTACATCATCATCATTATCGTTATCATCATCATCATCATCAACATCATCATTATAGTCAGCATCTTCCCCTTCAAATTCATCGTTTGTTGCTATTCGCCAGCGAGGCTTGCCACATCTCCACTGGTAGCTCATGTATGTAAGTATGTATGTAATGTACGTATGTAAAAAATGTTTGTGTAAATCTGACGGAAATTTTAATGTTCCTGAAATTCAGCAACGATCTGTCCAACTGCTGACAGTTGCGTTCTTGCTCATTTTTTATTTTTATTTTAGTTTGTTTTGCAATAGAATCGCTTTAAATTTAGCTTGTTTTTGGTTTGCTTTTCATTTGTTGATTTGTTAAATTGTTGTTGTTGTTGTTTTAGTTGATTGGACGGGTCTTTTTGTCGGTCGCTATTTGAGTGATGTTCTGTTCTGTTGTTCTTCACATTTTGGTGGTAGTGTTGTATTTGTTGTTGCATGGATTATGACTGGGATTTATGGCATCAAAAACCATGAATTTTGTTGTATTTTTTTAATTTTAAACTACCGCCCGACGACACTACAACTGCGGCAACAAAGTGTAATGGCACCGATTGTGAGTACCTCTAACGTCCTTCTCAAAGGACAAAACAATCGAATCTCTCAACACTAATGCTACCTCAATGATTTGTGACAAACGAAAGACCAAGTTGCAAGACTATTGAATTGTAACTACAAATCAAAATCAAATGCACTTTTCTGAAAACTTGAAAGCATTTTAAGCTGAATTAGAAATTTGTTATATTTTGTGTTTGTTTGAAAAATCTCGTGTTTGATGCGATTTTTATTAAGTCAGTTATTGTTGTATGTAATTCGCTCAGTTAAAGATTTAATTGGTGTTTGTGGTTTGCTGCATTGATTTCATTTATATTTAGCTAACGTTGGCTATAGTTTTTTGCAATTTTATTTTTTGGTAATTTTTTTTTTTAATTTTTTCTTTTTGTATTCATTATTTTACCTGTTGGGGCTTCGACCCAGCTTTGTGAGGCTTCAGCATGTTTCTTGACGCTGTGGCTACCCTGTTTTTCTGCAGTTATTTGTTTGCTTTGCGACTCGTTTATAGTTTCGTTTAGACGTCTAATATGGCTTTGAAGCTCTAAAGTGTGAGTTGTCGCTTTTGCTTTTCAAAAATCCTTACTCAACTCTGGCTGGCATGGCTGACCGTTGACTAGTTAGGCTCCACACATTTCTATCTTTCGCTCTTGGAACCTTTCTACTTTGATCTCTGCACAGCGATGTGTCCTTAGTGGTCTGTTTACATTTGACTCTCTATACTGAATACCTAATTTTGATCTATGTTGATCTCCCAACTCGCTCTAATCCATCCTGATCGCTTTCTACGTTCACTGCGTATTGGTTTTCTTTTGCTGATTCCTTTATATAGATTTTTGGAGGATCCAAATTGATCCATCTGTACTGATCTTCTCATACTGATCACTCCACACTGCATTTCACAGAAGCCATAACGATCTCCTTTTCTCAGTCCCAGTCCCAGTCAATCACTTCCTAACGCCTCATCAGTGTTTCTCTCACTTGCTTTTCTTGACAAATTATGTTTCTTGTCTTTTGGTTTTTGCTTTTTGGTTTATATTTTGTTCGTTCTTCGCTTGTTATTAGTTTTCGCGCGTGTGTATTTGTGTGTATGTGTGTGTATGTCTGCACAAGTAGTAATGTGTTAATAGTAGGTTTTATAATAATCATAATAATAATAATAATTTTAGGCATAATGAATTTGACTAAAAACTATTGCAAGTTTAGTATAAAAATGTCAACGATGTCATCGATTTAGTCGGCGCTAACGACGCAATTAAACCTGATCCTCCTTGCTGCCACCCCAGAAGCGATCGAAGCGGTCACGAGCCTTTTCCAGCACATCGTTGGCCGTGGTGCGCGCAGTCGCCGCCGTATTGGTCGTGGTTGACGTGGACGAGGACGATGTGTTGGCGCCGCCAGTGCCCGCGCCGTGCACGTCCACATCGAAGATGGGATCGTCGAGGCAGCGCAGCGTCGAGCCGGGCACTGGCTTGGCCTCGTAGCGCGCTGGCGGCAAGCCGCCGGCGCCAGCGCTTGGCTGCGTGGCCACCACCGCCGACGCTTTGCCCGGAGCGCTGGTGGGGCTTGTGTGGCCCCGCGACGTTTGCGGCTCGGTTCGATCGACGTGTTTCCAGGCTGTGCTCGCGTGTGGGGAAAGTTACGAAATGGTTGTTACGCATTGCTACTTTGGCTTTTGAATTCGAATTGGTTTGCTTGAGATTGATTGATTCTGGCAGCTCTAGCTGCCATTATTTTTGGCATTATGTGATGATGAGTAGCGAATATAGATATTTTTTTTTTGTCTGAGAAAAGCTTGGCTGGTTTTGATATGGATTTTTTTACTACAGATTTTTGTGTGGATTTTATTTGATTTTTATTTTTTGAGTTTTTGAAGTAGAAGCGTCTTTAAAGCTTACCGTCCATTTTAGCTTGTTCGGTTAGCTGTGGCGGTGCCGATTGGGGTGGCGGCGGTGGCTTTTCGACCGGAGTCGAAGCCTTTATTTCGCTCTGGGGTCGGCTGTAGTTTTCACCTGCAAACGAAACGCAATCAGTACAATTGCAACACTGAGCGGAGCTGCAGGGTTTACCCTCTTTGACGTTCTGTGTGACGGTGAAGGTCTTCCCTGTGTCCAGGGGCACAGTCCAGTTGACTGGGTCTGGAGAGCGCATTAGAATCTGCTCGGGCGACTTGACGCGTGTAGGCTCTGGTGGCGATTTGACAATGGGCTCGTCGGGCACGACGGGCGTCGGCTGTGGACTGCAGCTGGAGACGGAAATGGCGGTCTCGCGTCCGTCCTCGGCATCGTCTAGGGCACAAAAGCGGAAAGGAAGACAACAGATGTGGGCATATTAACACTTGGCGGGTGCGGGGCAAAGGCGTGAAATAATGTTCTCATGGTTGGTGGTTTGATTTTTACAATTTCTTTAATATGTTTTTAGTTAGTTAATTTTTAAATGTTTCCTTTTCAATCTTTTGTAGTATATTAGTTTTGAATGTTTTGATATTTTTTATTATATTTTTTTTAAAGCAAATTTGATGGCTGAGCTTGCGGTTAGTAAAGTTCAAACCAAATCTTGACTGAACTCAGTAAAACTTGGTGTCAAAAAAGGACAACGAAAAATAAGTTCAACTCAAATGAACTGAAAATCTCATCGGTTGATTAAAAGCTGAAAGAAGCCTTTTCGTTTCATTGAGGAAATCATAGTTAACAAGAAAACAGCATAAATCAGGGTGTTGGTTATATAATAGTAAAGCTGATAGAGGCGTAGTAAGATCACAACACATAAGTCGATTACATTGACAATAAGTATGTAAACATTAGTATGTATGAATAACAATAAAAGCTAAAAAACGGCATGCCACACTGAACGAACAGCGATCCACAACGCATTAGAAACAAAGCAGAAAAGAGTCGAGTAAGAGTTGAGTAAGTTTAACCAGAATGCTGTAAAGAAGACTTGAGAGAGTTTGGGTAAATAGAACGCAAGAGCAGATAACACCGTGCGACAGCATTTTTCACACCGGGAAAAATCCATATGTGCGTGAAACTAGAGACCAAATATAGTAATACTGCGTACTTAGTTTTTCATTTCTTTATCCTTTGTCTTTTTAAAAGGATTTCAAAATTTTGAAGGGGATAAAAAATAAAAAAATATAAAAAATACTTAACCTCGTTAGAATATGGCAATATGTATATCAAATGAAAGAGGGAAGGTTCAAGAATTTAAATAAAATTGATTTTTTATCTATTTGTAAAAAAAGGATATGAAAAAGGTCCTTTGAAAATTGTAATCCTTTATATCTTTGAAAATGTATATAGACTTTTCTTGAAAAGTAAGTATGTTAAAACCCAAAATCTCCTTGATCACGTGTCAAAATTTCATTACTCTAACTTTATTGGTTCGAAAGTTATTTAAAAAAAGGCGGAAGCTGCAATTCTAATGAAGTACAAAAATTCTAATTTATTTGAGTATCAGTATTTTAAATAATAACAAGATACACAATCAATGAAGCGAGAATAATGAAGGTTAAGAATTTTTTTCAATTTTTTTTATTTTTAATCTCCTTCAAAATTTTCAAGAGTACGCAGTATTACTATGTTTGGACTCTAGTTTCACGCCCATATGGATTTTTTCCGGTGTGAAAATTTTTTTTTAATTTTTATCGCACGGTGTAATCCAACGAGAC
Organism: Melieria picta; assembly: GCA_964056695.1. Classification (NCBI taxonomy): domain Eukaryota; kingdom Metazoa; phylum Arthropoda; class Insecta; order Diptera; family Ulidiidae; genus Melieria; species Melieria picta. The sequence goes on from OZ057398.1 coordinate 66,765,263, forward strand.
AAAGAGTAAAGCGACGTTTGTAATCACGCTTTTGATTAGGGATTTTCACAACAAGTAAATAAATAAATAAATAAATAAATAGGGGCCAATATTTTGAATACGTGATGTGCATTTATTCGGCACACCAAATTCGCTGTTACGTCTGCGTTCTATTTGACTAGTTGGACCCCGAGAGCTGCGTTGGTCGATTTCAAAGCGAAAAAAGTGTTAAGCCGATGCAAGAGTAGTGTGGAATGTGTGTGATGGACATGTGTTACTGCCAGTTAGTAGGGGTTAGTGTGCTGTTTTGAGGGGATGTTTCTGTTTCTGCTTTTCTTTTCTTTTGGTTAGTATTTTTAACGAGATTTAGAAGAACCGCACGTACAGAATTAATGAGGATATCATAGAGGGACTATGGATGCAGCAACTATCATAGAGTAAGTTTGCAGATAAACACTAAACATACAAAATACCATACAGTAGAATATAGAAAGATATCTATTAGGAATATCACTGGTTTAAAAATTACACTATTCGGTTTTTGTTTGCACTACACACGTTTTTGGGCTATGCAACAGATAAAGAAAACTTTTATAAACTACATAATTTTCTTACAAACATTTATAGCCATAACAACAACAGGTAATAGTTATTAATACATTAATTGTGTTTCATACAAGTTTGAGCAAAATATCTTGCGGATTGCAGCTCACTTAAGATTTCTACCACACAGTCAGCCAGTGATGTTTGAGTTTTCATTTCATCCAAAAAGTATGCCAGCATTTAGGTGCATTACAACAAACATCTCTTATGTATGTTTATTGGAACACTTGAGACCGAGATTCAATTGAACTAACGGAACTCGACTCACCCAATGTATGGTAACAAGTTAATGCGTTTTTATTTACTACTTTATTAGTTAATAATTTTACTAATTTTGAGTAGAAAATATTCAGTACCAATGATCTAATTTTGTAATATTCAATGAGGTCCAAAAAATCCAATTAGTCCATTTTTAGTTTAACTAAAATAAATTATTTAACTAAATAATTTAAAATACAACATAATCAATACTTACTCCAATTTAATTAAACAAATTTTCGAAATAATAACATCACAAAGTAAAATAACAGAGAGCACATTAAGGACTAACTGCCAACTAAATAAATAAATTGGATATTTTAAAAAATTGTGAATTTGAATTTCAATGCAAAGTTCACTAATAAATAATGAGATTTCATTTCAATGCCCATCACATTTGTGCAATTCAGTTGTCTGATGCTGAAGCAAGTCCGCAAAATATTTTGGCTTTGTCCATTAACAAGCGCTTCCATTAATTACAACTAATTATTTTACATACACATTGATTAATTACGAAAACGCAAATTACACAAATCTGTTAACGAGTAGTTAGTATGTTTTGCATTTGTGTTGGCTAGTTGGTTAGTTAGTTAGTTAGAACTGTTTGGTACAATACAGCAACATTGACTAGTCGACGACTCAAACAATTCAATTCAATTCAAATATTTAAATATTTTGCTTTTCTCAAAGTGTGATACTATTGCTTTGCTATTTTTTTGGTGATTACTTTTTTCACAAAACCAAACCATAGAGTCATAGAGTCTGCAAGGCTTCTACTCACTTTCGACCAATTTATTATCCCGATACGAGACCGTTAGGCCACTCAGCGCCAGCTTTTTGGCTGCTGGCTCGCCGCTTTTCAATGGCACGACATCGCCAACAACACGCGCAACATCACCAACACCTCCATCACCACCACCACCAACACCCACACCAACATCACCAGCGCCGCCACCAACAACTGCACTCGCCTTGGCGCCAGCATCAGCGGCGACGCTGCTCTCACCGACCGCCGGCGCCGCTGGTGTCACCTGAACTGTGGTCGCAGCCATCGGCCGAATGACGGGCGCGGCGCTGGTCGCACTTGCCGCACTTGTTGCCGTCGCGCTAGGCTGCAGCGCACTTCTGCCCGTGGCGGCCGTGGTGGATTTGGGGCGTGCTCGGGCCGTCCGACTGCCGCCAACGCTAATCAGATTCGACTTGTCTTTGTCTTTCTTGCGCAGCTGCGGGTGTGCTGGCGCTGGTGGCAATTTTCTGTTCAGATTGTTTACATTGGATTGGGATGATTGTGATTGATTGGCATGAAGTTGATTTGTTGTGGTTGCTGTTGTTGCTGCTTTTGTTGTTGTAGTTGCTGTTGTTGCTGCTGTTGCTGTAGTAGCAGGAACTGATTGAGCTCTACCGCTATGAGGTAAGGAACTACTTTTCGAACGGGAATGGAATGTGGTGGATAGGGTGGCTATAAGAACATAAGTAGTTGAAAATTATTAAAGAAAATCGCACTAAGTATTTGCTGGCTGCTACAATTGTCGCAAAAATCAATCAATACACAAAAAATCCAAAACAAATAATTATACTATAAATGCTACAACAACAAATGAACCAACAAATCGAATAAACCAATGAAGAAGAAATAAAACGGAGCCACAGGAAAATAAGTCGATTTGAGAAAAACCAACGTAGACAAAAATCAAACGAGCGTTGCTATGGTCAGTGCGAATATAAAAGCCGAGGAAGAAATTTACTTAAGACTGTCCTGGTGTCTATGGCGAAACTAACGATGACAAAGTCGAGATTCCATAGTTTTGTTATTCTTCATCTTTTTCAACAGTAAGTCACCATGACATTTTGTTCAGAATACTCGAATATTCGTCAGAAGCATTAAATACTCTTCGGGAAATATCAATTTTATTTATTATCATTTTTTTATTAAATATCAATTTTATTTTAAATAAAGTTCAGAAATATTACATTAAATACGAAAATATCAAATAAACTTCAAAAGATATCAAAAGTTCATTTGAAGCGTTACATTTAATTAATTTCAAATTAGAATACTCGAATATTCGTCAGAAGCATTAAATACTCCTCGGGAAATATCAATTTAATTTATTTCAATTTTTTATTAAATATCAATTTTCTTTTAAATAGGGTTCAGAAATTTTAAATAAAATACGAAAATATCAAATAAACTTCAGAAGATATCAAAAGTTCATTTGAAGCGTTACATTTAATTAATTTGAAATTTATTTAGAAAAAATTTACTTTAGAATTCATGTACCAAAGTTCAGAATAGTCAAATTAATTTCCAAAAATATCAGATCTCCTCAGAATAGAAAACAAATAAACTTTGGAACTGCTAGACTATTCTACTAGTCTTCGAAACAAGTTTGGATTTGATTATTTGAACATGTCTCGTTTTTTCAGGTACACAATTTCGAATTTCATTTACTCAAAATTTGATTTATTTCCTTCTGAAGTATGTGCTACTTAAAGATAAAACTGAGTATTCTGAAGTGTTTGATATCTTTTTTGAGCATGTGTCAAAAAAGGTGTAATTTTTAAATTGAAGATAGACAAAACGAAGTTTAATGCATAAAAATTCAACGTTAACACAAAACTTTGCAGTGAATTTTTGCGTCTAAGAAGCTTGAGCACTGATTTTATGGAAATGACGCATGGTTTGAACATGGTTTCTTTTTTAATATGGGTGGAATTTGAGTATCTCGGCCTTTGTGGTTTATTAAACTGAGAGCTGGGCATCACCTTTTGGCAATTTATCTGAGCATTTTTTACTAATCACTTTCAGGAATGATCCATTTATTTGCATATTCACACTGTTTATGTCTTAAAACTTATACTATAAATAAACACTTTGTTAAAACATTCACAATACTTTAAAATCTCAAGCGATGACGTAAACCTTAGTCAAGAGCTCTTTTCGTGAGCAGTCAGCCTGAAAGTATGCCAACAGCATTCACCGCAACAGTTAAGCCATCGCTTCATTGCATACTTTTAGGACAACATTGCGCTGCAAAACCCAAGGACCCAGTGCCATGCTCGGTCGCTGGCTCACATTGAGTACAATTTTCTCTACATCCGCGTACGCTTCGAAACTGTACAAACTAAAAGCGTCAAATCAAAAGCATCAATTCGCAATAACAACCGTCGAACTACTTACATATAAATTACATCATTTTGTATTTGGTTTCTTTTCGAGTGGTTATTCATAGACACCCAATTCTAATTACAGCTGAGAACGTGTGCAAATGTATGTATGAATTGTTGTTTTTATATTGTTTTTTTCTGTATAAATCAATTTGATTCGATCATGCTTAACGGTGTCATTACCAATGAAAGAAGATATACGAACTCAGTACACACTACACAGACAATTCAGTCAACAAGATTAACTAGAATAGTTTCAAAGAGCAAACGTTGTTAACACTATGTACGAGGCCGTCAAAGGCATTAACGGCGAACGAGTCGGCGGTGGGGCCGCCTTCGATGAATCGAATGTAATGGATGACTGTTTTTTTGGCGGCATTCGCATTGCGAGCACTTCAAATTACGTGTACAAACACACTCAAATGTTCATATATTTACTACATGTGTGTGTGTGTGGTTATATCGAGTAAGATTCACTAATACATACGTACAAGTAGTAGTTAATTCGAGTACAACGTTAAACGCAAAGAGGTGGCAAGTTTAACGACTTTCCTGAGGATTGACTCTAATAAGTTGGATGAAATGAAACGAAACGGAACGAGTGAAACGTTTACGATAACGAAATGAGTGGAATTGAAACGAAATGAGTGAAGGGCCAAACAACTCAAAACTAATCAAAATTCACATAATTCAATAATAAACTGTAACGAATCGTAATCGAAAGTTGAAATCGAAAGGGGAAAATGAAAATGAAAGTTGAATAAATAATGTAAAACGAACTGAGCAGAAGAAACAAACGAACGTACGAACGAACGAACCGAATGCGTTTGATGCACACACGCTGCGTTAGACAACAAATTTTGGCAACAACTTTTACTTACATGGGCGTGTCTTGCGCTCAACGGCTGCCGAGGCGCTGCCGGACGCCGGTGCTGTGGGCGTCTTTTTGCCCGCTGCGGCCAACTTGGCGGCTGGTGCTGTGCTAGCGGAACGTATCTGACGTTTCGGTGACACATTCTCGATGACAGCCGGCCCAACGGATTGTGAGCGCACTTTTTGTTGTTGTTGTTGTCGTTATCGTTGTTTTTGTGATTTACATATATTGTTTTATTGTTCGGATTTTTTTGGTGATATAAAGCAATTAGGGAGATTTTGATTTTTTAATAGCGATTTTTTGTTGTTGTTTTAGTTAATTGCAATTTGAATGAATGTTTGTTTGAATATGGAGGAAATGGTGATTCATTTGATTGATTTTTGTTGGTGTGGTGAGTGTAAAGGTAGTGAAGTTCAAATCATATACAATGCACACATACACACACACACAAATATGAAAGGACTTGTAGTATGAAAATCAGAAAGTAGTCCACACAAACACTACAACTAAGAAAGTGTTGCACGGTGTGTAGTCGCTTAGCTATTTACTAAGTACATAAGAATTGTACAGCGTGGGTCTGTAGCAGCTAGACAACTATGCCGCTAGTGGGAATAACAGTTCAGTGTAGCTGCAATTAAGTGTGATCGGAGATAACGGTGTTACGCTTACGCAGTATAGTATGTACATATATAATAACTATAGTTGTGTCCTAAATGCTGTTTTATACATGTGGAACAGTGGTCAATTCAAAGTATGAATTTATCGATGTTGTTAGATATTGAAACTGTCAGCCCAAAAGTATGCCATCATAGGCGGCCAGTTGCAATAAAGACACTTACGATATTGTCAGCCGTAGCTGTGGCGAGTGGCATGCTTTTGGGCTGATTCCTAGTCCCTCAAATTTCCCCTGTTTCCTTGTTGAATACGATAGTGTCATAAAATCTAAAGTTTATTTTTCTATAATTTTTAAATATTTTATAGTTTTTTTTTCTTCAAACATTAGCTTAGCATCTACCTTAGAGTGTTGTAATATAATTGAAAAAATATAAATGAATTCATGTTTTGCCTGCAGCATGCATGAGGCGTTCACAAGCCAATGTTTTCCACTGCAGAGCTTCAAAGAACTCATCAATAAAACCTTCAGTCATCGATTCAAACTGAACCATCAGCTCTCTCTGTTTCTCTCCTTCTTCTTTGAAATACTTTATGCTATCATTTTTTTTATTGTACTAACTATATATGTTTTAGTGTCTCCAAACATTTCCATTTTCCTGCTTGATTCTAACTTTTTCGAATTTTAGAAATTTCTTGTTCATCCATTAGACTTGTGAACAGCTCATCTGCGTGAATTCAAGCCCCAACATCTCTTACAATTCCCATTGCTTTCCTCATCCTATTCAATTTGAAAGAGTAACTGTATACTTTGTGATTTAAGAAAGAAAGCAAACAAAAGCCTGGTGCATATTAACAAAATGAAACAAGCACAGCATTTTCACAATCTTTAGCATATTTCTTAAAAAATCATAACATAATTTTTTTAATTTCCTCTCATCACAAACGTTAGATTCTTTTTATTATCTTTTGCAAAAGTATAAAGTTTTGCGCAAACGAAATTTTAAACATTGCAAGATAACTGCAAGAAAAAAGTGCAACAAACAGCAAACAAAATATCTCAGAAACAAAAAACTTGACACGCTTTGCATTTAAAATATAGAAAAAAACGTTAAGGGACAAAAATTGTGTGAAATGTAGAAACAGTTGCTGCTTTTTTTTAGTGCCAGGAACAGACGAAAAACAGACAAACCGAAAACATTAAGAATTTTCTGGCTGTGGAAATAGAAAACGAAAACACCCAACGAAAATTCGTGTTCATCGACGGCACATAACGTAGGGTTGCACATGACTAAGTATTTTTCAAGTGATTTGCACACTTTGTACGGTGGGGGAGTGTTGCGTTGTGACGTAGGTTGTACTGGTTTCGACTGGTTATGTGCTATTTTGTGTAGACTTTGTTTTACGGTGTAGAAGTGGAGGGAACTTCACTAAGTCATTGAGAAGTGGCGGTACTCACTTTTGATCACTTTCTTGGGGCTGCCCTTCTGGGGGCTGCCCTTTTGCGGCGAGCCGTGACGCGAAGCGGCGGTTTTCTTTGGGCTGCCACGTTGCGATTCTGACTCACGTTTGGTTATAGCCGGCATGAGTTTCTCACGCGTGGGCGATGGCAGCAAAGCTCCTTCCTCGACATCTGTGCAAAAGCAAAAGTACAACAATTATTATTATAGACAAAGAGTTAAAGATAATAAAAAAATTAAATAAAATAATAAAAATAATAATAATAATAATAATAATAATAATAATAATAATAATAATAATAATAATAATAATAATAATAATAATAATAATAATAATAATAAAATAATAATAATAACAAAAATAATAAAAATAATAAAAAAATAAAAATAAAAATCCTTATATTCTATTATCTTTTATTTATCCTTTAATCAAATCCCATTTCCATTTGTCCCTACTTCCACTTGTCCCTACTTCCATTAGTTCTTACTCTCCATTCACCCAGTCTCTCCATAGTCTCTCCATTCATCCATTCTTTCATCAGTGCATCCCTCTTTTCTTAGATCTTTCTATTCTTTCACAAGTCCTTTACTGATAGGAAGGGATGGCTTCCTATCAGTTCACTCATTCCTCCCTTCGTCCGTTCGTTTTTCTGGTCATCCATCTTTTTATAACTTTTTTCGTTTGCCCGTTCTTTGATTTATTCGTACTTTCATCCGCCCTTCTATCCACCTATGCGTTCTATCATTTTAATTTTTCGCAGTTTTATTTTTTGTGCCATCTATCTGGTTAATCGTTCCCTTGTTTGCGTAGCCATCAGTCCTTCCATTCACTTTTACATCTTTCTGTGCGTTCTTTAATCCAGCCATGCTTTTCATAGTCTCTTCCGTATGTCCCTACATTCTTCTCTTCTTCCATTTGTTGTTTCATTTTTCCGACTGTCTACTTTTTTTAGTACTTCGACTCTTCAATCTCTTATTTTCATCGTCTTAATTTTCTTCTTTCATCGTGTGGCTTTTATCGACTATGAACACAAAGCCTAATGTCCTTTACAGCTCGGGCTCGATGCTTAACCCTTTCGACCCTTAAGTTGCCTGAGAACAACTTCACCTATTTTTCATCTTATAGCAAAAGCTACGATTGATTTATGGGTTTAATTTAAGTAGGCACCAACAAATTAATATTTTTAGAATTGAATTGAAAGCAAATTAAAAAAATTTTACTGTTATCCCCAAAATCATTTCCAATAATTTGCAGCTACATATATCAGGGAAAGTTTGTGTTCTCATTGAAGTCTTTGAATTGGACGCGTTTGATCAAAACTCTGTTTCTTTAATAATGGTTAAATAAAATCAAAATGTGATAATTTTGTATTTTTCCATAAATATTAAATAATTTTTCTGTAACTACAAAATATTGATACACAATTTATTTAACCCGTTTTAAGCTAAAATTGTTCAAAAGTTAACTAGCTCTAGAACTCTAACAAAGAGGCGTGGCGGCATCAAATGTCGTGTGCACACTTCTTAGGTATGAAAGTGTTTCATGATTTACATAAATACAAAAAAGTAATATCGAGACACAGGGTAAAATTTGGGGTCGAAAGGGTTAAATGTCTAACAAAATGTTTTCCAAGCACAAACTAGAACTATTCCTTCAAATGTAGTCAATTCAATTCGTTTTTGGAAAATCTTTTGTAAAAAATCCAGGCAGTTTCTGGAGAATAGATGCCTTCTTGAAGATACTATAACCAAGTGGTTGCGTAACTTTCTCCACTAACTAACAACCTGCCCTAGATCGCCAATAAACATACTTATAGGTCGCATAATTTGTAACTGAATATAAACATTTACCCGGTCCAGTGGTGCGTTCCAAATGATGGCGAATATTGTTAAAACGTGCTGGCAGTGCGGACATCTCATCTTTGTTATCAATCATGTAGACGTGACCAGGAACTCGGGCCTTGTGTGTTTTGCTCAACGGTATGGACTTCTTGTTGTTCTCCTGCTCCTTCTCCTCCTTGGTGATAGGTCTGCAATAAATCAAAACAGAAATGAGTTCCAAGACCTGCGCTGCAACCGCCGCCATGCTCACCTATGCACGGAAGACGCTAGTGATAAGGCTGACAATGAGCTGCGCTTCGAAACCTGATCCCACAGATCTCTCTGCTTCTTGTAGAGCTCCGGATCGATCTCTATGCCCCAGCCGCGACACTGCAATGTAACCCATAAGACTTGGCATGCATATGTGTGCATGTGTGTGTGTGTACCTTGTACTCGCCGGCCTTCTTTCGCAGCTCGACCACCTCCTTGAACCACTGATCGAGGTTCGGGTGCGAGTGCGGCGGAGCGCTGCCGTTCAGCACCAGCATGGCGTGCTGCTTATTGTCCACGCCGTCCTTGGCGTCCTCGAAGCCGTAGTTCTCCTTCTTTGTGATGAAGTGATTGACGCGTTCGTGATCGAACGTTTGCGAGAATGGGCGCGCGGTCACCTTGCGCTCCACCTTCTCCACAATAGTCACTTGCCTGTTTCCGTTGCAAGCGATTGCGTTCGCGTGCAATTTTCGCAAGACGTGTTTTATTCAGATTGTTGTTTTTGGGGGGTGACGGTGGGCAATTGCCAGCATTTGCGATTGAAAGCAGCGTGAAAATTGAAATTTGCAAGGCGACCACCATGAAATATGCAAACGGCGGCAGCGCAGCAGTGCGCGGTGGGGTGGGGGCGGTGTATGAAAAAGGAAAGAGAAGATTGAAAATCCGTTTTAATCTCATAGTGTCAAGTGCGGCGCGAGCGTGGTGGGGCGGGGCGGGTGCTGCTGATGAAGTGCTTGTGCGAGCGTGAGTGCCGTGGCAAATGCGAACAAATCGACAAACGGAAAAACACAAAAATCGGAAAAATAATCGCACACAATGAGGGGGCGGGGCGTAAATGAAGTGGGGGGGGCGAAATGGAATGTGGCGTGGCGCACTAAAGAGCACTACAGCTAGGAGCAGATAGACATGTACATATGTGGTAAAATTGTTGTTGTTGCATACTTTTCATGGGGCTTTCTTTCATCGGCATCGCTAACCAGCGGCTCCAGCTCGTGAAGTGTAGCTGAAAGCACACACAAAATTGATTTTTGTTCCATTGGATTCGTTAGATTTTTGTTCATTGTAATGTTTGGTGGTTTATAATTGTTTTGTTGTGGATTGTTGTTGGTTTATGTGGGTGCATGGGTCGGTTGGTGGGTGGGTAGAAGAGAAGGGAATAGAAAGATTGAATATTAATTTTATGTTTGACTATTTTCGGTAAAGTATTTGTATTTTATTTTAACTCTACTCGAACGTAAGAAACGTACTTAAATAGAGAGGGGTTGGGGTGAGTTAACACAAAAGTTCGGTGTGAACAAAGCGCTAAGGAAACTCATCAACTGAATGCAAAATTAATGAGCACACTACAGAGAGAAAACGCGAGAAGAAAGAGCGATACGGAGAGCGGGAAAAAGGCAGCGTTTGCGTAAATTAAATCAAAACAAATTAAAAACAAAAAGCATAAACTAAAATATGCACCAAACCAAACCAAACGCGGTGCAGCACTGCGAACGAATGAAAGTGCTGCACCGTTAATTTTGTGTTAAGGTGGCAGGACTGGTTGACAGGTGAGTGGGTGATTGAGCGGGTTGTGAGTAGGGCAGGGCGGCAAACACAAAATTCAAGCGCAGGCAGTGTGTGTGTGTGTGTTAGTATGAACAGTATGAGAGGGGCAGAAAGGAAGGGAGAAGGGAACATGTTGTAATATAGAACGAAATTTCATTAAATTAATTGATTACACGAATAAATAAATGTAGTAAATGCAGCAAGTGTCTCATTTTTCGATATGTTAAAAAGCTATGCAAAGGACGCGGCCATCCTTGCTGGCGCAGGGAATTCGGAATCGGAATTAAATTGGTACGATATGTAATTACAATTGTTGGCAGTGGGCTAAAAAGCAATTCAATGCAGCAAAGAGGCCTGTAGAAGCATTAATAAAAGCGTACGACGGCTTTGACTCTAAAGCGATGGGAGTTGAAATTTTGCTGGTACATAAGAAAAAAATTGAACTAAGCCAAAGCGTTTTTGGTAACGATTGCTGGACTATATACAAAAGAGTAATTAATTTAACTGCGCACTAACTCTCTCTAATGTGTATCCGGAAACTGTCTAAATATTTAACTGACTACATTCGCTTTTCATATGAGTTTTTCATGAATTAAGCAGCTTGAAAAGTGATTCTAAAATGTTTGGACATACGAGTATCATCAAAGACACTTTTTAAAGGAACGTCGTAACTTTCTAACCATCTCTAAACTTGATTGGAGCAATACATGGCAGATATTTCTGAATAAACTTGCTGAACGTTGAATCCTAAATTTGTTATTGAAACCAAAGACTTTTGAAGTGAAACTTCTTTACGCACGCTTGACTTGGGGAGTAAGCTGGCGAACGCGTGACGTAAGCGTTACGAAAAGTGTGATCGGGCGAGGCGAACGGGAGTTGAGTGGTTTACGCACGCTTGACTTGGGGAGTAAGCTGGCGAACGCGTGGCGTAAGCGTTACGAAAAGTGTGATCGGGCGAGGCGAACGGGAGTTGAGTGGTTTACGCACGCTTGACTTGGGGAGTAAGCTGGCGAACGCGTGACGTAAGCGTTACATGAAAACATAAAATAAATTTAAATATTTGTAGAAAATTAATATATGTATATGTACATACATGTATATATTGTACACACACATATATATATGTATATACATACAGATGGAGCGAAAGAAGTTTCACTTCAGTCGTGTGGTCATAAGCACACTCGTTTTTTATATTATTTTTTTAATTATTTTTTCTTTATATTTTTTTTGGACAAATCGGAAGTCAGACTTGGAATTGTTGCAAACTTGTATGTTCTTGCCACTTTACCCTCAATCTTATGAATTATTTCTACTTTCTCTTAACCCTTTCGCTATTTTGTTGCCATATGGCAACATGCTACTTTGTGGACGTCTGAACCCTCTGTGGTTTCAAGAATACATTTTTGGTCCTTAGAATAGTTTGAAGTTTTAGGAAAAATACGAAATTAATAAACTAAATATTAAAGTTTAAAGAAGAAAAGTATACACGTTTTTGTAATGGTATATCTTGACATAATAAAAGGAAGAAAAATTAGATAACTTTTTAATTTCACATTTTCTTTCAATTTAGATACTTTTTTTTAATTTTGCCTTAAGTAAATGAAGAAATATTCAAATTTTCGTTATGCGTAAAAAGTTTTATGTTTAAGTAATTATTACAGCCACAACGATGTGGTTGCTCTCATAGAAAAACACTCTAAAATACAGGGTCCGAGTATAAAAATTAAAAAATCTCTTATGGAATGTTACTAATACAACCACATAGAAGCCTAAAACGTAAAATTATAAATTTTAACTTTCCCCAGTAAAAACCTGTAGCGAAAGGGTTAAGAAGTTTCACAAGATTACAAAATAAATAATGTGTAAAATACTCATAGATGGTCTTGGACCTGAGCAATGAAAAACTTCCTTCTTAATGAGCTCACGTTATCAGCTTCAAAGTAGAGCATTTTCTAAGGTTTCAACGCTGCTGCTATGCCAATCTTTAAGCACGTTGAACAATTATTCTCACTGTTCACCGGTCCTAATTGAATTCAAAACTGGGCGCCGCCTGGTTCTTTCTTCTACTTGGTGGCACCAATTAGAGATTTCATGCGTCGACGTCTTTCTTTACATTTTCTACCTGAAAGTGTCATCTCCAACGCTCGCTTGTGTGTCTATCTGTAGCTCGCACTGCACCTGACAATTTTAAGACGATTTGATACATTTTCATGACTGGAACAAAAACTCATGTATGATGATTTTTCGTGCCTTTTCCCCGTAACTAAACTCAACCAAGTAAAGACAACACAACTGAAAGCCCTTCAAGACAACACTTGGTACGTCTATGGGCATTGGTATGTAAGTATGTATGTACGAGTATTTACGATAAAAGTCGGCATAAAAGTCGTTTGTAGAATTGCATGCGCACACTAAATTTGGCTACTTTTGTGTAAATACCGACAAACAGTTTTTGCTAGCAAGTGCATGAAATTCCCCACTGACCACTGATTACTTTTACATTTGAATAAGCGAATTCTCTCAATTCAGCGTTTACGTATTTTTTGTCGGCTACAGCTGTGTCTACAGTGTGGTATTTCATGCACTTTCCTTAAGTTTGCACATAAATAAAAATTTACCAAATACAAAATTGATCAACACTTCAACACTTACGTCATTTTTTCGTTCGACTTGCATTTGTCAAAAATTTGTTATAACATTTTTCTCAAAACAATACAAGTACACAAGTATGCGGACATTTAAATTTCTCGGCTTGTAATTTCGTTCTATATAAAGTATACTTTTGAGAAAGAATTCAAGAAGACTTTGTAATATCGTCAAAAAGAGTTTCAAACGCAACGCAAAAAGTTCGCAACCGAAAACGGTGAAAGGAAATCAAAAGCGTTAATACTTTGTTATTGATGCGGCTACACACAACCAGACAAAAATGTTAGTAAAATCAGGTAAATCGTTGCTGCTACGTTTCGTGACAAATTTGAAAATTCGCTCGCAAGTCGCCTGCGGCAATTCCAATGAGACGAACCGATCGTTGGGTCACCGCGCGTGCGCGTCTCTACTGATTTCAACAACGTTTTTCGCTGCGTGTAGCTGAGTCGAGAGTATGGCTAATTTTTACTTTCGTATAATGTGGAATAGTAGATATTGTTGTTGTTGTATATATTTTGTATTATTCTTGATGTCAAATCGAAATTTACGAGCAACAGATTTACGACGACGTGTACATAAAAAACTTGAACGTATTCAAATATGAATTCTTTTCGCTAAAAATTGGCACTAACCAACAGAAGCGACACTACACTTTACGTGATAGCAGCAAAACTACTTTAGATTGTTAAATAAATTTGTTTTCCAAGTGGAATTTAATTTTAACAATTTCTAATTTAGAAAGATTTTCAAAGATTTGCCGCTTTGATTGTGATTATTAAAAGTGATTTTTCAAATCGTTTAGTAGTGGAAAATTTGCCATCTTTGTTGTGGTTTGATTTTTGTCGTTTTTTTCAGTTTTGTACAAAAATATTAAAAACGCGCGCTAATCGAAATTGAAAATCGCTGTTTAACTTGCAACGTTTTTAAAACTCGCCAACAAAACAAATAAACATTTACATGTGATGTTGTTGTTAAGAGAGAGATTAAGAAATATTTAAAAGAGTACATAATTGTTAAAACTAGTTGATTGATTGATTAATTAATTGTTTGATTAATTAATTAATTCGCTCATTAATCGCTATTTAATTGTAAATGTGGCGACAATTCGTATTGTCGCACCTTCTTTCTGATTGGTTGTACGTTTTTTATGAACCGTTGGCATCGCGGCCATCGTTTGATGGTGTTGCTGATGATGTTGCCTTAGGTGAAGTTGTTGCTGTTGTTGCTGATTCGATTTGAGCGCACCCATTGATATTGATTTTTTGGGGTGATCCGCCGCATCGTTTGCCTCATGTCCCTTTATTCTACGGACATTGGGCCAAACGAATTGCAAACGATACTCTGTGCTCAATTTTGAGATGGTCTTTTTGAATAGGCCATTTGACTCACCCGCCTGCAAAGAGAAGAGATAACAAGAAGACAAAACGAGAACAAGAACACGACACGGCCAACCAACCACAGCGCATCGTCGCATCGATGTGGTTCGGTTACCAATCAAGTTTTGTTGTTAATCATTTTTGTTGTTTTTTTTTGTTACAAGCCATCAAAAACACATTTCAAGGAGCGAGCACAAGAGAAACAGAGAAAAAGAGAAAAATGCAAGAGAAAATTGTGGAGAAGAAAAAGAAGAGAGAGAGAGACACAAAATACAAGTATTTTTTGTAAATTTTATACTAACTTTAAAGCTAAGTGACATGAAAAATGTGGCTTTTGAAAATATATATGTATATATTTAAAAATATTTACATACGCAATATTGGATATTTTAATAATATTTAATAATTAATAATTAGTAATTAATAATTAAAAATTAATAATTAATAATTAATAATTAAAAATTAATAATTAATAATTAATAATTAATAATTAATAACTAATAATTAATAATTAATAATTAATAATTAATAATTAATAATTAATAATTAATAATTAATAATTAATAATTAATAATTAATAATTAATAATTAATAATTAATAATTAATAATTAATAATTAATAATTAATAATTAATAATTAATAATTAATAATTAATAATTAATAATTAATAATTAATAATTAATAATTAATAATTAATAATTAATAATTAATAATTAATAATTAATAATTAATAATTAATAATTAATAATTAATAATTAATAATTAATAATTAATAATTAATAATTAATAATTAATAATTAATAATTAATAATTAATAATTAATAATTAATAATTAATAATTAATAATTAATAATTAATAATTAATAATTAATAATTAATAATTAATAATTAATAATTAATAATTAATAATTAATAATTAATAATTAATAATTAATAATTAATAATTAATAATTAATAATTAATAATTAATAATTAATAATTAATAATTAATAATTAATAATTAATAATTAATAATTAATAATTAATAATTAATAATTAATAATTAATAATTAATAATTAATAATTAATAATTAATAATTAATAATTAATAATTAATAATTAATAATTAATAATTAATAATTAATAATTAATAATTAATAATTAATAATTAATACTTAATACTTAATACTTAATAATTAATAATTAATAATTAATAATTAATGAGTAATGATTAATAACACTGTGCAAGTCCAAAATTTAGACATGGGGGGCACCTACTGGGTGAGTTTTCTATAGGTATACTGAGTTGAGATCCACCAGCCGTTTGGTAAGATTGGCTCTAGTTTATGAGAAATCCGACTTTGAAGTTTGGTAATTTTCGTCAAATTTGTCGCTTAAGTAGGTCCTAAATCGTTCCGAATATCGCTTTACTGTCTTCGGCAAGTTTGTAGATATTTTAACGACCAACACATTTGCTTAAGACACCAATCCATAAAAAATACATTTAAACTGTGTAATTGCGATATATGCATTTTTGAGCGCAGCGCAACGTGGCGTATGAGTGTGAATTATATGAGTGTTAATTATAATTAAATGACACTCATACGCCACGTTGCGCTGCGCTCAAAAATGCACATATCGCAATTACACAGTTTAAATGTATTTTTTTATGGATTGGTGTCTTAAGCAAATGTGTTGGTCGTTAAAATATCTACAAACTTGCCGAAGACAGTAAAGCGATATTCGGAACGATTTAGGACCAACTTAAGCGACAAATTTGACGAAAATTACCAAACTTCAAAGTCGGATTTCTCTTAAACTAGAGCCAATCTTACCAAACGGCTGGTGGATCTCAACTCAGTATACCTATAGAAAACTCACCCAGTAGGTCCCCCCCATGTCTAAATTTTTGAGGGAAAATTTCACGCACAGTGTAATTAATAATTTTTAATTAATAATAATAATAGTTTAGAAAATGTTATTTGTTTATTGCATATCGTAGTTTTAGCTTAAAACGTAAGCTGACATAAGCCATATGTATAATTTATACATATATATATAATATACAAAACATTTAATAGAAAATGCATAAAGATGATGTACATAGAGTAAATAGCCCGTTTTATACACAGCATACACAGAAAAGGTCAGTCTTTTTGAAGCTAAAAAGCTATTAGAATCATTGCACAAAATGCCCTAAAAAACAAGTCAGAGACAAGTTGTCTCTAATAAAAAGGTTTATTTCTTTTTAAGAATGAAGCGCTCAGAAAACTATACAAATGTGATTGTATAATGATTACTTCCCTATGAGACCTTGGTCGAAATTTCAGTACAATCCATTTAAAAAAAAATTAAAATTAAATTAAAAAAATTTACATACCAGCCAGATAACAAAGGAAAATGCAAATTGTAAATCTTATCTAAAAATCTTTGTACTTCTGCGGTCCTACTTCCTTCTAGCATTACAAGTTCCATGTCCAATGTAGAGTAAACTAAACTAAACTTTATGTATCATATTTTCCTCTCAGTTTTTCCATATCTTCCTATCTTCTTACTTTTTTAAATTCCACTTTCTCACACTTTCCAAAATCGACTTTATACATCTACAGCATTTCAATATTTACTTGAGCCAACCAAACATACAAAGAATCGTTTTATTGCTCTGCCAATCAGTCGTCTACCACTGCACCAATCAATGCGCCAATTCAAGCGTTTGCAATGAACTTTTGAGTTTTCGGTTTTCATGCGTTGCCGTCACTGAAAATTGCCAGCTTTTGCATGCGACTGGCAGTGAAAGGGAAAACGAAATGCATATAACATATAAAACCCTCCATGGAATCCGAGAAACTGCTTCAAATGCTCGACAGCAGGCAACACAAACGCGCTCTGGCCGCTGGTGCAAAATGTTGAAGGCGACCAAGTGCTGATTTAAATTTCTAATCCGCACAAACGGACTTGCTGTCGCTTTCGCTTTTCACTCTGGAGTTGCATTCAACAACGACTGTCAATGGCGGAAAATATAAGTAAATTGCAGCGACTGAAGCGTCGACTAAGCGATTATGCCCACTCACACACACATGCACACATAATGCGCCATAAGTCGTGTGGCAACCCTGTGCAAATTTATAGCACCGCCACTCGTACGGCAAAGCTCTGAGCGATGAAGCAGCCACAAGAAAGCAGCACAAACAAAGTGGCAAAAGCGTCTAATCTGCAATTTGCAAACGGCAATTTGCGGTCTTTGGCGCTTCGAATTTCAATGGAGGGCGCTGACTCGACACTGATAAGGTTGTTCAAAGTCTCTCGACTGGTAGCCTAAGCCCAATGCAAGCAAAGTTTAATACAGCCGAGTAACCCATAATTACAACACTGCAATAAATCATAATTGCTGATATGATTTTAACAACACTTGCAATTGCATTCCCCTCCCCCTGGCCCACTTGTAATTAATCAACAATGCATGCAATCAGCCCAATTTTAATTATTTACATATACTATACATACATACATACATAAGTCAGTACTTAATTTGTATTTATACGTGTGCATAAGAAGCATTGTGTGGCATTCCAATTACCCATAATCCACTTTCTAACTCAAAACTGTTACACATACGAGTATAAAATTGGTTGTTAGTAATTTTGACTATGGTTTGGCACATTGGTTAATACATAGTCGCACGCACATAATGTGCATTGGTACACACACGCATACACAAACACAAACGTACGAGTACATAGGGCACTGTCAGTGAGGGGCCGTATGCGCCTAAAAACATACCTGTTTATTTGCCGTCCCATCGACTTCCGTTGGTATGGGAAATGCGCGTCCATTGGGCAGGGCCGGTGGTCCCTCCGATTTACTGCGCCGCGAAGGCGTGCCGCGCTCCTCGGACTGCAAAATGGCAATGTCGTGTATTAGTTAATTAAACAACCATTACATTCAACTCTTTTACTACAACTAACTAATTACTATATTTTTATATTTAATAATTAATTGAAAGTAGCTGACGAATTGATTACACTGTGCGACAAAAATCAAAAAATTTCAAAACTCTTTTAATACTGCTAACTAATTATTATATTTTTATATTAAATAATTAATTGAAAGTAGCTGACGAATTGATTACACTGTGCGACAAAAATCAAAAAATTTCAAAACTCACGAAAAAATCTATATACTTTTTTTTGAGTTTAGGGAGGCATTAAATTGTTTTTATCTTAAACTAATAAAGTTAGAAGGACGAAATTCAAGGATGTGGTAGTGTGCATATTAGTCCTCAAGATATATTTTTTCAAATATATCTATTAGAAATTTCCAAGGATATTCAAGGATAAAGTTTTAAAAGGACATTGTCAATACCTCTTCGTCCTTTTGCACCAAAACATTAAATTTTTTGAGATTCTAAAGATGTTTCTCTTTCATTTGATACCCATATTGTTATTCTACAATGCGCTCAATTTTTAAAATATTTTTTGGAAATAAACATGTCCCTGAAATTTCAAAGTCCTTTTAAAAAAAATCCTGACGTCAGAGAGAAAAACTAACTAACTAACTAAACGCAGTTTTACTACATTTGGCCCCTAATTTCGCGAGTATATCAATTTTTGTGTGTAAAATTTGTTGTCGCACATTGTTGTCATAAGCAAATATTTGACTTTAAAAACATTTACTCGCTCAACATGAAACAAGTTTGAATTTCAATTAAATTTGTTTGCTTGCAAAATCTAAATAAATTTCAATGTCAATTGCAGCGCTGCTCAGTGCTCATTAACAGCGCCAAATGTGTGCTTAGAGAGTCAGCAGAGCGGAAATTGCACGGCGTCATGTGTGTTTGCTTTAGCAGAGTTTGGCCGTAATTGCTGCGCTGTTTATTCCATTAGAATGTAATTGGGATTTAAAAAATTCACTTAAAACAAATCGAGATTGCAGTAAACATCAAAATTCCTGCAATCATTTTCAATCGGCTTTACGTTTTTTTCATTCGCAACAATGCTCCATGCGGCATGCACCATTCCAGTCGCAGTGGGCCGCGCTGTCCTTGCGACAGTGCGCTGACAAGGACTTTTGCGGCCGCACAATGCAGACAGCAATTTCTAAATGGAAGTGTGCATGTCTTCCGGAGGAAACAAATATTAAAAGCGCGCATTGAAAATCAGCACAAACCATGCCATTATCTGCACTTTTCCAAACACACACACACACACACAAGCAGCCACAATGAGTGTCAATGGCTGTCGTCATTTGCTGCGCTCATAAAATATGCACTGCACTGTGTGTCAGTCAAATTCGAATGTGAAACTTAATGCGCTCGAAAGCCTTAAACACCCACCCGAGCTAGACGATTGGCGCCGATATTGCTGCGCGCATCTGTGTACTCTGAGCCGATGATAAACTCGTGCGATTTGTACGCCAGCTCTGGACACTTTTTCCGCCGTGGCAATGGGGGCTCATTCGTCGGACCTGTCAATGAGGCTTAAGATAGTTTTTAATGGTACCCGCAATTCTTTGCCCAAATCCAATTGTATCATACATGATTTCAACCAACTGTTGTTAGTTGTTTGTTTAGATGTGAAAGTGACTAGACTTACCGATAAATTGACTGGGATTTGGTGCTGGTGCCCGACGGACAACCTCAGGACGCGAATTTCCGGTGAATTCATGCCAACGATAAGTGCTCCGGTACTCCGAATGGAGCTGCTGAAAGTAGGGTACGAAAAACATAAACACAAAATGTATTTAATGAAGAACTGGTGACAATTTGTAAATATTCTAAATCGAAATTAATATGTAGAAATATTATTATTTAACCCTCTCCGGTCAATTTCCATATTTCTTGAGATAAAAACTTTTCATCATTCAATCATTTTGGTTCAGAATTACAGTTTCATCAATTTTGTACGATATATCGTACAATGGTCCACAAAGCAGTAAAAATTCATGAATTTTTGGTTTCGGTTTTTAGGTTTTATGAACAATTCATTGATTTTTTTGAGAGGAAACATAAATTATAACAACAAAAAATCAAAACGTGATTTCATTTTGATCGAAAGTTATATAAATTATATATATAAACAATTGATTCACATTTATTCGGCCTTATATAACCGTTGTTGTTGTTGCAAACACCTTTTCCTCTCAATAAAACACAGAATCAATTAAAATTCGTACAGTTTTACAGAAAGGCACTGAATATAGCCCATTTTTATTATCGCAGTGGGAGTGGCAAGTACGCATGTCTAACCTTACATAACCTGTGTCTGCCCAGTAAAACAGAAACTCGTCTAGTAATTCTTATTTTTAGTCGAAAATTGCGGAATAGTCGAATTTTATTAGCCACGTGGTTTACAGATGGGCGTGGCAGGCAAGCAAACGGAAAAATTCTGCTACCAAATCCATAACTTAAAAAAATGCAAACATCACTTGCAACCTTTGCCTTCCATTTATACGATATATCGTACAAAGCTTTGCAACCCTTGTGGTCATTTGTACGATATATCGTACAATTTTTTAAAAGACTCGAGAAAAATATTTTGACGCAAAAAATGTTAAATTTAGTAAGTTCAAATCAACTGAGATTCAAACTTTGAAATTGTTTCGCTTTTTGGTACCAAAAAGTATTACATATTTAAAAATTCCTACGCAGAAGTATCGTCATTTGCTGGTTTTCCAAATTCTTGCAAAAAGCTGCTTACAAAACGCACTCATACTGTGTAGCCACGGCTATTATGATTTATATTTTTAAACAGAATGATACAACACAGCCTACTTAATGAAAATTAAAACGCTGTTCCATAAAAAGTGCGTTCGCTGTCAAATAAAAAATCGCTGTCAATAAAATATCGTACAAATTTCCGGAAAGGTTTAAGTATTGAAAGTGTCCAGTGTGAGTGCGAGCCTCGCGTATTCAGAATTCCAGAGACCATGGATCCTTATTACACTGTGTGCGATTGTTGCACTTCATTCCAGTTCAAATTTATTTCAATCTATGGAAAAATTTCTTCATATTGTAACGATGAGGCACTCTGTTGCTGTGCTATGCGTGAGTGCTTGTCCCTACCCATTATCATTACATTACATTACATGCGTGAGTGCTTTTACGGGCATACTTTTAGGCACGCACTTTAGAGTACGGCCAGCTTGCTTTAATTTCGATATGGCAAGGATGGCTCGCGATGATAATGGGATGTGCGAGAACGATCGAGAGATAGTCCAACTGGAATGTGCAAGAACAATTGGCGCGATAAGCAAACAAGTATAAAAGGCAGCAATGTGCAGCGCAGAGGGACGAATCTTATTTGAGCAAGTAAAGGGGACATGGAACATGGAATAGTCCAATAAGTAGTAGCAAATGTAAAGACAAGCAAAGTGTAAATTTATAAATAAAGTGAATGCTGGTTTCTGACTGCGTTTTGCGCTGAGCAATTGAAGTATGTTTAATTTTTCAAGCACTATCCAGAGACGAACGAACTTAGAGAAGTCATTTACGTAACAATATCGATCGCTAATTCCGGACAGCATGTTTTATGCTACTTGAAAAAACACAAAAAGAGAATTCTGCTTTCAAATGTTCCGCCATATTTGCGGCCATAAAAAGCAGTTTTTTCCACATTCGCCATTTGATTCCCATTCCCAGTCACATTTTGCCAAACTAGACACCAACGGACGCTGCCAGCCGTTGCAGCTGATATTTTTTCCGCTGGCACATTGATTGACATTGACAACGTGGACACATATACTTACACACACACACACACACAACGTTGATAGCCCAGGCCACAACAGCACAATAACAACAAAAAACGAAAACAGTGCTGCTGTAGGCCATCAAACTACACACCGCAAATGTCACATACAGTTTGGCGTTTTTCCAGTTTTCCATCTGTCATCTCGACACTAGTGGCGCACAGTACCAGCAGTAGCGTGCACTCAAATGTGTCATTGCAGAGACCCGGTGGAAACAGCGCCGCCATGCCAATAAATAAAAAAACCAAAACACCAAAAAAAACACTGCATACGAAAACATGGCTGCTGATGCGAAAGATTAATGCATTTCGAATGCTGTCAACTTGTGTGGTTGGCCACCAAAAAACAATAAAAAAAATACAAATAAAAACAGTGCAGAAAATTCTGGACGAATTGAAAAGGCCAAAGTCGTTAAAAAGCCCTGCAACCACTAAAAGTCTTAAATCACTCAACGTAGGTGGATTTTATGGATTTGTAACTTTTGAATTCATGGAAATGACCAGCATGCTACAATTGGCTTTAACCCGGTAGTGCCTAAACATGCACTCAAAAAATGTATTTCTTTAATTGTGCTTCATATTTATTTATTAACCCTTTCGCTACAGGTTTTTACTGGGGAAAGTTAAAATTTCAAATTTTACGTCTTAGGTTTCTATGTGGTTTTTTAAATTGTATACTCGGACCCTGTATTTTAGAGT
Source organism: Melieria picta (assembly GCA_964056695.1). Lineage (NCBI taxonomy): Eukaryota > Metazoa > Arthropoda > Insecta > Diptera > Ulidiidae > Melieria > Melieria picta. The sequence goes on from OZ057398.1 coordinate 66,788,302, forward strand.
GTTTTTCTATGAGAGTGTTTTTCTAAGTTTTCGTTGTGGCTGTAATAATTACTTAAACATACAACTTTTTACGCATAACGAAAATTTTAATATTTATTCAGTTACTTCAGCCAAAATTAAAAAAAAAGTATCTAAATTGAAAGAAAACGTCAAATTAAAAAGTTCTCCACTTTTTTCTGCTTCTTCTTCATTTACTATGTCAAGATATACCATTAAAAAAACCGGTATACTTCTCTTCTTTAAACTTAAATATTCAGTTTATTAATTTCGTATTTTTCCTAAAATTTCAAACTATTCTAAAGACCAACAAAAAAATTTATTCTTGCAACCATAGAGGATGCAACAAAATAGCGAAAGGGTTAAATCGATCAAAACATGTTTTCGCAAAGTTCGAAAGAAAAAGAATTCAGGCACATTCGGGTTAAGTATTTAAGTCAATAATAACAGCGCCAATGAACACTTTAAGGCAAATTTTCATGAGTGAAAAAAATGCATGCGCTGGAAGCACTGCAGCAACGCGTTGACCGCAACAATAACAATAACAACAGCAGCTGTTTGCATGCCAAAACAGCTGACTGCCAGCCAAATGCCGCCATTAGGCGGTGGATAATTATGGCCATGTTTATTGCTGTCATGGCAGCCATAAGCACAACAACGCCAGCGCCACCAGCACAAATGTTGCACACAACAATTTAGTATTGATTTTTTGTTTGTTGCTGTTGTTGTTGTTGTTGCGTTTGTATTTTATTTTCGTTTTTCATTACAAGACAAAAGTGGGTTAAACTACAAATTACAAAACAAGCACGAAAATGAAACGTAATAAACAAGTGTACTGCAAGACAACAACAACGACAAAGTCAGCTTGACAAGCCGCAATGGAATTGCTGTGCTGGCGGCGTTCGGCGTTGTCATTACAGTTGGCGACAATTGCCGGGCGCAATCCACACGAAGGACATTGGCTAATGCGAGTTAACCAGCCCGATTGCCAGTCGCAGTGCGCTCTGTCTACGTGAGTACCTGTGTGTGTGTGTGTGTGTGCGTGTGGCTAAGTGCAAGTGTGAGTATGTGTGTGTGTGTGTGCTGATGAGCTTCCACTTTGTTTATTTGTTTGTACAAAATTAATTGCCAGCAAGCACGCAAAAGGATTACAACTATTCGACATTTCTGTTTGGTGCTTTGCTTTTGGGTTTTATGTTTTCCTTTTTCATTTGCTACAATGCAGCAACGACAGTGAGTGATTGTAGCACAAAACGAGAAAACTCCAAACCGTGCAACCGAGTCAGCATGAAAAATTTATACACACTCAGTGAGTTGACATTTTGTAGCCAACAAACTAATGCAGAAAATTGGCAGCATTTTTTAAATTCAAATTAATCTTTCTATGCAATGAGTTGCTTATTGTTATCTCTGATCTACTTTTAGCCGCATGCACTGTGCCTTGGCCGAAACAGCATTTTCAAAGCCCAATAAATACTTGAGCATTAATTTATCATCCCCCTCTTACTTCCCACTTCCCTCTTCTGCTCTATGTGACTTCATTAATTAGCCTTTTAGATGCCAATAAGCCGCATTCAATTTCGCCGCCAAGGCACGCAATATTTATGTTTCAAATAATTGACAAATGGCTAATGTCGACTAAACACGCCATCGACACGCAAAGCGCTGTCATTAACGCGGCCTATGATTTAGAGGGCGTGTTCGTTGGTCTCGTGTGTGTGTGTGTGTATGTGTGTCAATCAGTTTGCAGCCCAATAAGTGTCAAGTTCAATGAGGATTTTTGAACCATTTTCATATGCTCGACAAGCGCTGTGCGAATTTATGTGGCTGCCACTTAGACATAAATACATACATTTTTATGCAACAGACGTCTCGCATGGGGCTTTTAACGATCTGTTGAAAAGTAGTCATGCGAAGTGTTGTGTATTCATTTATTCAGTAAGTGACAACCACAATAAAAGAGATTTATTTCTCTGTGAAAGAAGCTGAAAGAGAAGATTAACTGCGCATACTTTTGATTTACTTATTTGCTTAGCTTTATGATAGATGTGACAGAAAAACGATTGCCAGGTGCAACATTTAACCCTTTCGACCCCAAAGTTGCCTGAGAGCAACTTCACCCATTTGTCATCTTATAGCAAAAGCTACGACTGATTTATGTGTTTAATTTAAGTATGCACCAACAAATTAATATTTTTAGAAGTGAATTCAAAGCAAATTAAAAGAATTTTACTGTTATCACCAAAATAATTTCCAAAGTTTGTGTTCTAATTGAAGTCTACGAATTGAGCGCTTTTGATCCAAACCCTGTTTCTTAAATAAAATGGTTAAATAAAATCAATAAGATGGTAATGATAATTTTGTATTTTTCCATAAATATTATATAATTTTTCTGTAATTAAAAAATATTGATACAAAATTTATTTCACCCGTTTTAAGCTAAAATTGTTCAAAAGTAAACTAGATCTGGAACTCTAACAAAGAGGCTTGGCGACTTCAAATGTCGTGTGCACACTTCTTAGGCAAATGTTTCATTATTTAAATACAAAAAAGTAATATCGAGACACAGGGTCGAATTCGGGGTCGAAAGGGTTAAGCAAATTGAATGCTTTTTTAGTGTCATTTGGTTAAATTAGGTTGGAGTGTCTTTTTACGAAATCTTATATAAGCACAAAAACCGAAATAAATAAATAAATATAAATAAAACATGGCTCGTTCAGAGACCACATTGCGACGGTGCTCATCTCCCACTGAACCACAAATCAGAGTTGCTAATGTTTCTCAACGTTTAGATTCAGAGCCATTAAAAAATCATAAAAATTATTTTAAACAATAATATTTTTTTGTCTAACATTTCAACATAAAAATTGCCAACAAATGTATGCAACGTGAAATTATTCCATGCAAGCGCACAATTAAAATAACTTCAATTATTTTCATGGAATTTAATGACCCAGTTTTCAGCAGGTAGCCTGGCACTTCCCGACACACACACACACACACATGCACACACGCACTAACCATATCCCATTTTTCACTTCCGTACTTTCTTTCATACATTTTGATGCATAAAGTGGGGAGCACTTTGCCTCTGGGCAGCCATTCACAAGCAGCAATCACCATTTTCAGCATTTCAGCGCATTGTTCCATTTGTGCGCAAGTTTCTGGCGACGTTTTGTGCAATTTTAATGAGACTAATTTGGACATCACTTGCCACGTTTTTAACCCGCCCACGTGCTCGCTCGGCCTCCACACCGCAACCACTTCGGCAATTATGCCAAGCTATGTGCTCAAAAAAATCTGCATAAAGCTGCATTCACTAGCCGTGGCTGTTGTTGTTGTTGGAAAAGTTGTGCGTTTTTTTTGGTGGCCGCAATTTCACTTTACTCTGTCAGCATTCACGCAAATGAATTGCCGGGCATGCATAATTAAATGCTCAGCGATTGAATGTGTGGGAAAGTCAACGACGGCGCAGTCACCGTTGAAAAGTCAATAAAACTGCGGTTTATGGAATTATGTACGTAAATTATCGATGCTAGTAAAAATTTTACAATATTTATTGCTGAATTTTTTAGTCGAAAATAAAGTGGTTCATGTGATTTTATTTCAGAAAGTTTTGCTTTTATTGTAAAAACATTTAAACCACATTGTTGTGTTGAGGTGATTCAATTTTATGGCTTTGCGCTTTTTAATCGAGTTTTTTAATTACGATTTTTTAAATTTAATTTGAATGTAATGGAAATATTTATTTTTTATATAAATTTTTTTATCCCATAAAACTTTAAGTGAAAACTATTTTCTTACACAACAGATTAGGTTTCAAAGTTCGACCATACTTTGACTTCTAATAGGAACCTCACACACACATTGAACAATTCTGCCTCCAAATGGAAGTGCAGACATTCCCGTACACGCTTTGTAAACCTAACTTCAACCTAACCTTCAATGAATTTCTACCCAAATACTACTTTGTTCACACACAATCACATAACTTCAACCATTGTTTCGTAAGCCGCAAAATCTCTGAAATTTCTTATTCAAAACCCCCAAATTTAGTACTTGTTGAGTTTTTGTTCCGAAAACTTCTGAAGCATTCAATGTAACAACTCGAAACTTTCATCAATGCTTTTTACTATTCCCTCTGATTAGATATTTTACAACTACAACGAATGTATGTGTTTGTGTTTTTATGGCAGCGGCCGCAGCCATTCACTGTGAACGCGCGCCACAGTCTTCGCAGCGCCCTCGGCCCATACAAATTTAATGCGCTCCCTCACATGACTCGTCCATCGGGAAGTGCATGCCGACCGTTCGTGCAACACGGCACATAGCTTTGTGCTTTTCAGCAGTTCTTTAATAGCTGTGCAAATAGTTTGGGGCGCAGACTTGAGTTCTTGCCATTTCAAATGCCAAAGCAATTGAATATTACTTGAAGGCAGCGCGGTACAGCGGAAAATTACTTTAAATTGTGGCAACATTTCGCTTTATGCCTACAGCAGAAAATAACTAAATCACGCTGGAATTGTGCTAATGGCTTTAAAAGTTGTTTGCAAAACGCTTTTGTCATAATTTAAAACTCATTAGCGGCCACGCAGTCAACGCAGCATTGAATTAAATGCGATTCTTAATGCGCTTAGAACAATTGATTTTTGTGTTTTCATGCGCACAAGAAAAATTGTGTTGCTGTCGTAGAGGCCATGTCCTGTTCTAAGGCGCCCAACCGACCGAACGACCGACCGACCGACTCGACTTGCCGTCATTATGCAAGTGTTGGCACTCTGCGACGTGTCGCTTTGCTTTTCTTGGCCATTAAAGCGACACTTGAAATACAAAGAGCGCCGCAAAGTCAAGAAAGCGTACAGCGTACAGCAGTGCGACATGCAAGAAAGGAATTTCCCATTGTTTTTGTGTTTTTTTTTTGCTTTTTTGTTTAATCAGATTCCGCCTTTGAGTGCACGCACTGCAGTGGCCATAAATATCCTTGCTGGTGTAATGAACCGAAGCAAATCGAATAATCCATTGGCCGACGTGATGGCTGACGGCTGACGGTGGCCTGGCCTGGCTGGAGCGTTACCTTTTCTGTACATTACAATGTGCTGTGGTGTGTGTGTGTGGGCACGTAAGTACACATGAACGTTTATATTGGCATTGTTTGTATTGTCTATAAAAAGGATATGACGCCATTGTTGTGGCAGTGCCAAGAAAAAATTGCTGCGGGTTGTGGAATCACAAGAAAATGTTGACTGAGATCAATGCAAAGAAATATCAAAATAGAATAAATCAATATAAAAATAGTGAAATAAAACTAAATCAATCAAAAAAATTAAAAACCAATAAAAATAAATAAAAGTATTAAAAGTGAAAGTTAAAAATAGAAAATTTATTTACAAGGAGATAATTTTTCTCTTTCATTTGATACCCATATCTTCATCATTGCACAACCGCAAATATTTTAAAAAATATTTGAAATGTGTATGTCCTTAAAATTTTAAAGTCCTTTAAAAAGGTTTTTGGGTCAGAAAATGAAAAACTGACTATGCCAGGATACTACAAATGACCTCTAGTTTTACGTCTATATCAACATTTGGATGGGTCTCGGAAAAATTAAAAAAATTTTTCGCACGGTGTAATAAATGAAAAGTTGGTGTTTTCACTCCGTGCATCATAACTTTGTCATTTTTCTTTCAATTCTATTGATGTTAGGCTTAATATTTGCTCAAATAATATATCTTTCATCTTAGATTTTAAAACCAGAGGAGATCATTCATTTTATCTATAAAAAAATGATTCGACAATGTATAATTTTTGAAAATGGTCGAAAAATTCACTTTTTTACAACTTTCATCGTCAGTAACTTACCCAAATCTCATCTGATTTGGACAATCGATTTGCACAAGTGGGCCTTCTGACCGACGGCCCACTTGTGTTAGTCGGTTGGTTCGTTTACGAGATATGTGCTCATAACTGAAATTAGAGGGGAAAAACGTGTTTTTCGAAGATTTTTCGAAAACGCTTCTTAAGAAAATTTTTTAATTTTCAGTTTCGTGTTCAGCAGCCGAAGATTAGTCTAAAAAATACTTTTGTTTTTAAGAGCACGCGATGAACCCATTTTTTGTCGAGTAGTGTAATTTATCTTTTGCTGCGGGTTGTGGAATCATAAGAAAATGTTGAAGAAGAAGAAGATATGTTGTCAATATAAAAATATAAATAAAGAATAAGAACAAATCAATATAAAAATTGTGAAATATAAATAAATAGACAAATATTAAATTTATCAAATCGATACCAACCAAAAAATTAAAAACAAATAAAATAAATAAAAATAATAATAGGGGTACCGGTTAATTCGTGCGTTTTTTTTGGGAAAATTGAAGCTTTATTGTGAAAAAATGGTTACAAATTTAATATTCAAAGTATTGTCCATCACTAGCTATAACTTTTTCCCATTTTTCTGGCAATTCACGAATACAATTTCTGGAAAATTCGGCCGGCTTTTCCGCTATCCACGAATCGATCCAATTTTTTACTTCTTCATAATTGGAGAAGTGCTGGTCAGCCAGGCCATGTTGCATTGATCGGAAGAGATAGTAATCGGATGGCGCAAGGTCTGGACTATACGGCGGGTGGGGTAGGACTAGTGGCGCACACAGGGGAGGGTTTTGGGGGTTCAAACCCCCGAAATATTTTTAAGTTAGTACAGAAATTTAATTTAAAACCGTCACATATATGTATGTTCAATCATCAATAACACTACTTACCACAAAAAATGCACCTAAAAAAAGTGTTTTCTAGACTAACAGCCTAATTCTGTACACTTGATAAATTCACCATATTGACTACTTGTCAAGTTTTTACTATTTTTCAAGAATTGGTATTCTATTCCTAAAAATAAAGGCTCTTTTCTTGATAAATTGTCAAAAGTGTGAATGCTATTGGCAACAGCATACAAATTGAAATTTTGCCTATTGAAAATGGAAGAATTGTGCATGTTTACACTTTTAACGGTTGAGGAGGATAGAAGAGAAGAAATCAGAAGCAGAAGAAAACAAATAATTTGCCTTCGTTGAGCGAAGAAGAATTCATGAAGAATGTCCGGCTAACTCGATCCTTGTGGCATCGATTAATTGGGCTATCTTTGCCCATACGCGTTCTGGCGGCATTGCATTTTTTTGGACATGGATCCTACCAAAAATGCGTTGATAAAAACTGTAATTTGCCTATGAGCCAATCATCTGTCTCACAAAATTGTAAACATTTTTAATAAAAATTTCAAAATAATTTCAAAATTACTTCTTTCAATTTGTCTTATTTTTTGACAATTTGACAACTATCGCTAACAAAGCTTTTGCTTGATAAAAATCTTGACAAAAAACCTTGATAAAAAATTTGTCAAGAATACACAGAATCAGGCTGTAACTTTGGGCCGCTGAACACGAAGCTGAAGATCAAAACATTTTGTGAGAAGCGTTTTCAAATCTTCGAAAAACCAGTTTTTACCCTGTTGTTTCAGTTATGACCGACTATCCGACTAACACAAGATGTCCGTCGGTCGGAAGATAATACTTTAGCTTTTCCAGAGATATACACGGGTAAAAATAATTCATAAAAATCTTATGAACGGCGTTCATAAACCTTTATTTTGAACTTCTTGTGAAAAATGCATACATTTTTTGATTTTTTTCATAAAATTTATGAAACAGTTCATACATGTTTATGAACGCGTTCATAAAATTTGTGAAACTTTGTTCAAAAACCATGTCTTAAAAGCCGAATCTCACATTTTTGGTTCGGGTACGAGCCGAGCGGGCAGGCTACCTTTATTTTGAACTTTTTATGAAACATTCATAAATTTTTTGATTTTTTTCATAAACTTTATGAATCAGTTTTTAAACACGTTCATAGTTTCTGAAATTCGTTCCAAAACCATTCGTTCGGCCATGCCGAATCCGAACGGCGATTGGCAGTTTTTTCTTTCACACTTGGAGGTTTTGCCATTGCCTGCCAAGAGTGCACTTGTGCGATTCTTGTAATTCTCATCTGCTTCATGTGGATAGCGATAGAAGTAGATGAGTGTTTTTACCAGCCCAAGCTAGGAATCAAACCTAGGGCATCGGTATGAGAAGCCAGCGCGCTACCCGAGACAGGTAAGTCGAATTCAATTAAATAAATTCTTTATATTATTTTATTTATTTTTATATTATTTCATTGCTATTGCTATAATTGTCAATTTCTTTTTAGCAGTCAAAGATGCGGGTGGCGGCCATATACTGTTTATTATAAAACGAAAATTTATTGAATTTTTATATCATTATTAAAAAATTAATTATTCATATTTATAATTAATAAACAAAATATACCAATGTTTTCAATTTTTAGGGATTTGGATTTCAGGAATTTTTCTTATGAAAAAATCAAACATTTTATGAATTTCGTTCATAAAGGTTTGGGTTTATGAACAAGGCTTATGAATGCGTTCATAGGGTTCACCCGAAGGCTTATGAAAGCGTTCATAAATTTTTGTGAATACATTCATAATTTTTATGAACGCATTCATGAGCGTTCGGGTCACCCGAAGGTTTATGAATGCATTCATAAACTTTTTATGAACGCGTTCACTGGTTCAAAAACTATGAATATGCTCATACAGTTTATGCACAAATTCACAAATTTTTTGAACGTTTTTCGTTCCGTGTATGTACATAAATAAATAGACAAATATGAAATTTATTTCTTTTATTTTTATCAATAAAAAAATTATAAACAAATAAAAATAAATAAAAATATGAATAAAATAAAAATTTCAACTATCCAATAATTTATCTTTTTTTTGCAATTAGTCTCCTATCTAAATTGCCAACTAAAACACATCCAATTTAGCTAAAAACCGCTACAACAACACACATTATGTGCATAAAGATTGTGTGAAAATATTAATTGTCATCTCCGCCCATAAGCCAAGCCACGCTCGTTAAGCACCAACACCCAGCCGACACCTGAACGCCGTCGTCGAACCCAACAGCCGCCCTGGCCATAAGTCGACCAATATGTGGCAAGTTGCTGCCAGTGTGATTTATGGAAACCATAAAAGCGTTCAGCGACGACAGTGCCCAAACGGTGTCAAATTGCAGGGAACGCGCCTCCAGCTCTGGCAATGCGCATCCGCCAAGGCGGTTGTCTATTTCCGTATTATGTTGACCACAAACAGTGCGCGTAAACACCGGCCGAAGCCGGCGACCGCTGACTGGATGTGTGAAGGGGGGCACGAACTGGTCGTAAAGTAAAGTAAAGTAGGCAGAACATTAACGGTTGGGTGTAGCTGTATGCGGCAAATTGAATGTGTTGTCAACTTGCTGTTGTGACCTTTGCGTGCAGCGCGAATACTCTGCCGGGCACATAAAACTCAAATGCCGTATGACTTGATGTGAGTTAATGTGACGTAATGCGTTCTAAGCGAAAACTGCAAAAGAATTGTAAGAATATTGCATTGACAGGACAACAACCTTCAAGTCTTTGCGGTGCATGGACGGCAGCAATGAAGAACCGAAAACTGCAAATGCAGTGCAACTTTTAGCCGCCGGATATTTGAACATAATTGCACAAATGTGTACAAGTATGCATAAGTTTGTGTATGTTTTCTCTAGTGGCTTAACGAAATTCAGCTGAAGTTGCACAATTGCATCACAGCTAAAAGAGGGTTGCCAGCAGCAACAATGTGAAAAGTTCAATTTAGTAGATTTGAAAACCAAATATTTTTTTTAACTAATTCACTTTAATTAAACCAAAATTAAAGTTGGGCAATAACTGTATAAATTTTCATAATTTAATTTTATATATACATAGTTGCCACGTATCATGAATACCCCTAATATTTGTGAAGAGCACAAAGCAATGCCCACCGGGCACTGTGCCTCGAAAAGCACGCCAAGAGCGCTTGTCGCATCACGCCCACCCCTCGAAAACGCGGCCGACGTAATTTCAGTTGTTCAGTTACTTTTCGCCGACGACGAATTACACAAATGCTGCAACACTCTGTGCAACATAACAACAACTACTTGTGCCACTTGTGCTCGTTTTGCCATGTAGGCACTGCAAGCAATTTTTATTGTTGTAAAAAGAAATAAGTAAATAAAATAAAATAGAAAAACAACAATGCAGTTTTGTTGTTAGAGTTGGAAAATTAATATTGCACTCTTGTAGCCATTTTGTGCGCTGCCATTTTGTTGTGCTTGCATTGGTTGTCGGCAGACACGGTGCCTCCCTACCACCCTCCCCACTGACTATTGTGTCTGCTGTGTTGCTGTGCCTGCGTTGTTTGTTGTTCGGCTGTAAGCATTAAAATGCAATTTTGTTACTGTCTGCGCTGCCGTGCAGACAAACACACACTCACACACACATGCACACGCCCGAAACAGACACAGATTAAAATACAAACAAAAATAAAAAGTGGTATTTTGGCCAACGACTGCACGGAAGTGCGTCTTTGCAAGTGTGTGTGTGTGTGTTGTTGCATTTCAAGCCAGAATCGCTTTTCGGTGGCATTAACCCGACTGACGGCATGACGGATGAGGCAAACAATTTACAAAATTTTTTTTTTTAATTTACTGCAACTAAAAGTATTCACCATCCGATGTTGTCACATCGGCTGTGCGACAGCTGTTGCGACAAACTAGTTTTAGGTTTGCTGCATATTTTATGTACTTTTACCTTCCTAAAAACATTTCTCAATTCTCTCTCTATCTCCAGGAACTGTCACGCCAAATCTCGTCTATGAATTTTTCATTTCAAACATTTTCTCTAACTCCTCAAACTTTTGAAAATATGTATCTGTTTGTTATGTTAACTTGAAGCCATATCGCTCCTTCGCTGCAAGAACGTCATAACTCAAAAAAAAAAAAAAACAACTTTGTAAAATATTCAATACTTTGCTCACAAGACGACATGAAACATTTTTTGATACCTTGAACTGCCTGTAATGGTAAACTTTAAAATTGAAATTTCTCGGAATGATGTAGTTTTGAGTTATGACGTTCTTGCAGCGAAGGAGCGATATCTTTCCTTGTTTCTCTGTTTCCGTCTACATTCCGTTTTTGTTTCATTCACCTTTTGGTCCCTTTGCGCCCCTTCGGCCCATCCACACCTAGAACCCATCCAACAAGTCCTTCAGAATGCATTCAACTCGACTTTTCCATGCTACAAGTCAATGCTAATCTTGTGTGGCAGCATAATCAGCCAACTAGTTGCACAACCTGCAATTGACAACAACAACAAAAGGCACAATAATGGCACATCCAACGTCACTCATTTCTGCCTGCAACTGAAACAAGTTGCAGCTCTGATTGCATGAATGACTGCAAAGATTTGCGCATTGAAGCGTGAAATTTTTCTGGAAGCACGACTATTTCTTCGGTATTTCTCAAGCTAGCGAAGGCAGTCGAAATATTTCGAATTCGTTTAGCACATTTTCCAATTATTGGCGCTTACAGCAGCTAATTTTGTAGCAGCAGTGAAAAAGTGGTGGGTGACGCAACTGTAAGAAATTCATTGCAAGTTGGCAAATGCAAGTTGTGATTTTAATGCGAGACATTTTTAAAGAATGCATGGAATGAAAGAAGTGAATTTTTTTTACATCAAAATAACATAATTAATATTTTGATTATTTTTTTATATTTTTTTTTATTTTTTTATATTTTGATATCTTATTTTTTATTTTATTTTTATATTTTAGATTTTATATTTTAAAATAAAATATTAAATATTTTGATTATTTTTTATGTTTGGCGCGGTTTCTCAATTAGAAGCTTTGCCTTAGTGCCTTTCAGGATTGGCAAAAAATACATGAATAAAAAAATATATACATGTCTATATATATTTCACATCTGTTTATTATGAACGTTATGAAACATTGCTTTTTTTATAACTCAAAGGCCTCTGTTCACGCCAATGCAGCCTTCGCCGCAACAAAATGAACTACTTGCAACTACCTACAATAAAAACTATAAACTTAGTTGCTGCTGATTATATTCACTGCTACATAAAGCAGTCATAAAAACGTTGCAACTTTGCACAGCTATAACAACCAGAACAACAAAAACCATTCACAGCATTTATGAAAACAAAAATACTCGGCAAAGTGCCGCATCGAAAATAAAAACAGTCAGCGATTATGCAACATTTTGACATTGACTAAAAAGTGCTGAAACGTGAGGACGAAACGTCAACATTCAACCCAAGCCAACACACCGCACGCAACGATGACAGGACGAGCGGCGTTGCTAGAGGGGCCACTAAAATAACATTAACAGCTTTGTTGAAATATTTGCGACAGAAAATGCGCACGCACCAATACAGCGCCAGTTCACCGTAACACACACAGCTCCAACTAGCGTTTGGTGCTTTTGTTCAAGTTTTTTTTGTTGCTGTTGTTTACTTCATTTTCACATTTATGCAGCGCTTGTAAAATTGTTCCTTTCTCAGCCATTTGCTGCTGTTGCCTGCAATGTCCTTGCAACAATACTGTCGCGCGGCATATTTACCAGCACCACAACACAACTACTGCTGCCAGGTGGGTGTTGTGTGAATTGCTCCAAAAAGCCAAGTGAAAAGTTTTCGTAACAACAAACATGCCAATAAATTTCTGCGAAAACTGCGCCTTTTGCAAATCCGTTGCCCGGTTACGCTGCAGCGATGCGAAAGAAAACAACGACATATTTAGCGCAAAGTGGCGGGCGGCATTGACGTGCTGGGTATTGTAGCGACTAATTAATTTCACAAGGCAGCAAAGAATTATGCGGCATTTTTACAATCCACTCCGCTTAGAAGTTGCACTCAAATTGCCCGTCACACAAGTGACGCAGCCTATGAATGTGCCCTGGCAAATGTCATGGACGAAATGGAATCCTATGGCAATTTTACGGACACAGCTCAAGGCTCATCTTGGCACATTTCGAAATGGAGAAATGAAAAATGAGCTCACGACTTGTAACGTTGGCATTTCGCTGGCCTTTGATTGAGGAGCAAAATAATTGTAGCATAAATTGTTGATATATATACTATTGTAATGTAGCTGTGAATGTGTGCGTTGAGGAAATGAAATAAATTGACCAAACAAAAATTGAGCCTATTCATTCCGTCCACCGTCCACACCCTCAACTCAACTCTACTGACTTCCACAATCAATCGAGCGCACCTAAGACCACTCACTCATTGAAGCAGTTTGAACTCCTGACGAAGCCAAGTAGACTGCAAATAGTCCTACCGGCTAAATCCCTCAGATTGTCGAATAAGAAATTGGCCAGGTATATCTTATTTCTTCCTACCTTAAGTAACTTAAACCAATACAATTACACCGTGCGACAAAAATTAAAAAAATTTTTCACACCGGAAAAAATCCATATGCGCGTGAAACTAGAGACCAAACATAGTAATACTGCGTACTCAGTTTTTCATTTCTACATCAAACTTCAAAATTTTGAAGGGTATAAAAAATAAAAAAAATATAAAAAAGACTTAATCTCGTTAGAATATGACGATATGTATATCAAATGAAAGAGGAAAGGCTCAATAATTTAAATAAAATTGATTTTTTATCTATTTGTAAGAAAAAGGATATGAAGAAGGTCCTTTGAAAAGTTTAATCCTTTATATCCTTGAAAATGTATTAAGAATTTTTTTGAAAAGTAATTATGTTAAAACCCAAAATCTCCTTGATCACGTGTCAAAATTTCATTATGCTCGCTTCATTGATTTTGTATCTTTTTATTATTTAAAATACTGATACTCAAATAAATTAGAGTTTTTGTACTTCATTAGAATTGCAGCTTCCGCCTTTTTTTTAATAACTTTCGAACCAATAAAGTTAGTTCCCAGTGTGAAAAATGCTGTCGCACGGTGTTATTTTCAACTTTGTAGCTGACACCCTGGAACACTTTGCAGACTTCTACGCCAACTTTTCACGTTACATGACAAACGATTATTGATCGGTGGAATCAGCGGATATTCACCCATATCCTTTCATGCAAAACAACAACAACAACAACTGCAACATATACAAACACACGCAACACCACGCCGTGCTTCGTCTTTGTCAAAAATCACATTCAAAAAAGCAACACGACACTGCACGAACAGCCAACGAAGGCAGCAAAAAGAAATCTCATCACAGTAATTAAATTTCGCTGCAGTGCACGTCGGACAGGTGCACGCCGCATTGGTGTTGTTGCTGCCATGTAGCGTCGTGTGCAATATGAGCACATGGCAACCCACATACTAGCAACAGTGGGCGGCAGACGGCAGTCAGCTACCATTGCGGCTCGGCAGCAGCAACAACGCCAACAGTGCGGCCACAGTTGCACATTCGCAGCGTGACACAGCCAGCGAGCGGCCGCCGGTGCCTGCGCGTGCCATCCTTGGCGCGGCAGCACCTGTGTGCGTCGCCGTCGTTTTGTGTCGCTACAGGGCCTGCTGGCAATTTCGTTTTCAATTTTCCGCTCTTAACTAATGTGATTATAATAATTTCCCTTCGGTGGCAAAAAGCTAAGCCCGGCCAACTGTAGCCTACAAATTTGTATGACCGATGCCAGACGCAGCGGTTGCCGGGTGGCTGCTGCAGCCCAGTCACATTAATTTCTCCTCTCATTTTGCGAAGGCCGTGCAGAGGGAGAGAGCTCGTTAAATTTTCCAGCTGCTTGGCAGTCGAAGTGGCAGCGGAAGCTGCCGGAAACGAGACGAGCGACGGAAATGAAAATGTCTGCGGAGCGCAGTGAAACGTGTGATGGGCATGTGACACTAATGCAACACAACGCCCGCGCGTCTCAAATTTATTCCAAGTGATTTTGAGTTGATGCTGTCGGTGATGTTGCTGTCTTGTTGTCTCGTTTGTGGCGCTGCATGCTGCAGTGATTGCCGTTGCCGCCGCCTGCTACTCAGGTGATAAGTGGCACATTGAGGTGGCACACACTTGGCGGCGCCGAACGAGGACGGCATGTCACACCGATTGCACTTAGCACGCGATGCACTTTTCCAGCCATTGACAGACGGATTGCAGCTTTCAAATGTGGTCCGCCTTTAGCACCGAATGTCCCACCAAGTCACCCTGTATACCGACAAAAGCGCAATCTGGCGCGCACACACAACAACACCAGCCTGAGCACCAACGACTTTTTGCCAAAAATAAAAAATTACGATACCACTTTTGATACGTAATGCGAGTAGAGCACACGCGACTAGTGCACGCCAGCAGAAGCGCTGCATGCAACGGCTACCAACAGCGTGTCGGCGGTTATATTACGTATTTTTAATAACAAACTAAACAAACTAAAGCCGTAAATAGAAAACACCAACAAAAAGGCGACAACATAGAAACGGCTTTCAGAGCATCAATGCTATTAAATTCAGACGCCCACATTCGGGGGTGGGAGCCGCTGCACTGAAGGACGTCGCGGAGCAGCCTTCCTTGTCCCCTAACTGTACACAATCGATGTCTTCATTAGGACCATAAAACGCAGTAAAGCAAAGAAGCCACATGCACAACGACTCGCACACGCACAGAGTTATAGAAATGCACTCATTCGTGCCCATTCACATAAGTTGCGCAAGATTTAGTAGACAGCAAGCTTTCAAGTGTTTTATGATACCGTAAAATATGAGCGCATTGCCGGCGCTGCATTGTGAGGCACGAACGCGCGGCATACGACAGCGACAGTTTTAAAATTGATATACAACAGTAGATGTGGCTTGACTATTTCAAAAAATGCCAATAACAGTTTGGGCAGATTTTTAAATTTGCTTGGTTCAGTTGAAAATCGGTGTCGCAAGAAACAATCAACAACGATAAACTATAACAAGGAAGTTTGCTGAAATCTACTAAAACCACGTTTTTGCTCAAAGGTGACATTTGATACTGAGACTGTAGCAAGTTAAAAAAATAAAATGAAGCAGTGAAGTGAGTTGAGTAAGATGTTTGCTCCAATTTCTTCAATGGAGTTTTTGGATATTCGCCAATTTCGAACAAAATTCATTACTATTAAATTGCAGAAAATTTTCCTAAGAATTTTCGAACATTTCTCACTAAAGCAAACGTAAACTCTCGGCAAATAAATTTCCTACTTGCATTCAACGCCCATAAATTCCAACTCGACACGTGTCACGTTGCGTTTTTGTATATTTTTCGCTCTGAAATTTCCATATTCCGTTAAATGCCACTCCTCCAAATTCCGCCACCGCCTCTTAAATGAAACCGCATAAAATAACCAAAGCACTGCCACCGAAATTCACATTGTTGTGGTCAAACATTCGCAGCGAAATTTATTCAGCAGTTGCGCGACTGCTAAAGCGATAAAGTCAAAAACCCATGCAAGCTGCGCCGAATGCCGCACGCCATGTAAATCGAGCAAAACACAAAAACAAAAGCACACAGCACAGTGAAAACAAAAACGGTGCAACGCAAACGCGTCAAGTGAAAAATTTCGCACGTACTTCAAAAGGAAAACACCTCGACCGGTGGCGGTGGTGGCCTTTTTTCTTTGCTTTGTTTGTTTGTTTGCGCCACACTATTCCACTAGTTCACATTTTTGTTACTTTTTTCGTTTGTCGATTGTGGCGACGGCGGCCGAAAATAAATTAAAATACACGAGGTAACGTAAAAAACTGCAATTCAGTTTCAACTGTTGGCCACAGCTTCGTTTCTACAAGTTGTGTGGTAACAGAAAACAAAAAAATATATATTTTATATAATTAATTGAAAAACCATGTGTGAAAAATTCGCTCATATTACACGGCTGACTGGAAACATTATTCAACCAGAATTGGTTTCTTGTAAATTCGTAGCTGCAAAACACTCAAAATCAGAAATTCTGAGAAGAAATCTCAGCTGTTAAAGAAATTATGGCATTTTTTTAATCTCTATTTTTTTAATTTTTCTACAATTTATATAAATTTTTTTGTTTAGTAAATTTTTCGAAAATTCTGATAGCTCATTCAATAACAAAACCTAATACAACAACTCTGCTAATAAACCTTACCTATTTTCTACATCTTATATTTTCGATATTCTTAAAAAAAATTCTCTTCTTTTAGTTCTCGATATTAAAACCTTGTCTTCTGGTATGGTATACAACCAATGCACATACAAATTGCACTTTTAAAAAATCCTTCCAATATTTCAACTTCGTCTGCTTTTCTTCTTCTTCTTCAAACTGAACATATAGTGCTGAGTAATGATAGAAAGGCAACGTCAACTCGCACCCCAGCCAACACACCGATAGACGATTTTAGATTATTACGTGCCAAAGGCATTAAATATTTGCAGATCGATAAGTGTTGCCCAGCGCAGCAGCGGCACAAGCCGCACATCCGCACGGCACGCGCCGTAGTCGGTGCAGCAAAGCACTTTGAGTCGTGGCAGCAGCGAGTGTTCAAAGGATATTGCAAAATAAGCAAACGCTAATACCCCAATTACATGCAGCTGCTGCTGCGCTGCTTTGTTGCAGTTGTTGCTGTGACGACTGCTGCATACGCCACTACGGCAAACTTAAAGGACACCAGAAGAAGAATACGAGGCAAAGCCATTGCAGCAGACAAGGAGAGATGAGCCGGGCAGTCGGGCTGACTGACGGGACGTTCAGCAGACAAACACTTGCAGCCGGCTGAGTTGTGTGCGCTCGCTACGTGGCAGCAAGGGCGTCAGTTGTGAAACGGCCGCAAGACATGAAATACTCAAATAAAATCGATGCCTTAACCAAACGAGCTGTCGACTGTCATTTAGTGCGAGCACACAAAAATAGCCGGCATTTCCAAAAGCCCTACAACAACACCAACAACTTCTAGAGCAAAGACCGAAAAATGTGATTCATGCACAAGACACAAGTGCCGCAACATCCCAATGCCTCGGTCCGCAGACGAAGCAGCCGAGCACACGAACTGCACCCGTGTGAACCATAACCTAGCTTTGCATTCTCCGCATTAACTCCAACGTGCATTACGGAGTGCCCGCGCCTGACTCGTTAAGTAATAAAATTACTTTACTTCTACTGATGTAATGCGCCCGAGCGGCGAGTGTCTGATTTTGTTTTGTTGCCGCCACCTTTATTCTTAGCCAATCAACAGCAATAACAATGCAGAAGCCGGTACCAGCACCAGTACCAGCTACGGCTCCAGCTGTGGCTGCTGCTTCAGTGCATGGGTCATTTCCGCAATGCACAGGCGCGCTCTCACACATTTCCTCTCTCGGTCATTTTCGGTCGCCTTCCAGTGGGCCAGTGTCCTCCGGAAAGGTCTTTTGCGGCAGGAAAAGTTTTCTTTCCACTGAAGTCAATTCATTTCTCAACTCGATTCATTGCCTGCGCTCTCTCGCGCTAGCTGCCACATTTGACTGGTGCGGCGCGTGTGTGTGTGTGTGTGGTTTACTACTACTGTCAGTTGGCCTGCTGTTTGTTTGCTGGTGCGTTTTATTTACGGTTGGGTTGGGGTTTCCTTAACCCAACACCACTCGGCCATATGGTATCGATTTTTATCTATGTTACTATTTCGGTGTGTTTTCCTCGACTTCCACTTTCTGCTGCTGTTGCTGCTTTCCTTCCGTGCTGCGACGCGTGTTCATTGCTTCCTTGTTGCCTCGTTCGTTATTTGCTTATGACTTCATATTTTGGCATTAACTGGCGTAGTAACGCCTTGTCGAGCGCACAAGGCCGGGTTGTTCAGCATAAATGTGGGTGACAAATGAGCCATGAACGTGTTACGGATTAATTCGAACACACACTGTGAGTTGTTGCAATGATATTTTTGGCATTTTTATTGCCTTTTATTAGAACTGCTTTTTAAGTTAATCAACACCAAACATATTTTGAAAAAATAGTGTTGTAAATTACTGCCAGTCTATGTTTAGTCAGTCGAGAAGGTTGTTGGGTGTTGTTGACTAAACATTGCGATAGAATTTATAAAATATCCAGTTTGTCCTCATTTAAAGTCTCTCACAACGATTCGACACTAGGACACTGAAAATTTGTCTTAGTCAGTTAAATATGTTTCATTAGCTGTGAAAGGATGAATAGAATGAAGTGTTAGAAGATGACCCGCGTCTTCGGTATTAAGTTGCAGGCTCATTGACATTGATTCTTAAATTACTTGTGGGTTCTGGCATTTTATTACCAAATTCATTCATTCAAAAATTCTTTCTATTTTGTTATTAATTTAGTATATATTTTGTTATAATATTTCTTGTTATTTACGTTATTAATTTAATATGACCTTATAATTGCTGTCATTGTAATTTGAATCGTTTTCAACGTTATCATTTTCCATCTAACTATCCATTAACCCTTTCGACCCCCAATTTTACCCTGTGTCTTGATATTACTTTTTGGTATTTAAATCATGAAACACTTGCCTAAGATTTGAAGTCGCCACGCCTCTTTGTTAGAGTTCTAGAGCAAGAGAGTAGAGCAAGAGTTTCTATAGTTTTTGAAAAATTTTAGCTTAAAACGGGTTAAATAAATTTTGTATCAATATTTTTTAATTACAGAAAAATTATGTAATATTTATGGAAAATACAAAATTATCACTTTTTGATTTTATTTAACCATAATTAAAGAAACAGGGTTTTGATCAAACACGCCCAATTCTTAGACTTCAATTAGAACACAAACTTTCCCTGACATCGCTGCAAATTATTGGAAATTTTTTTGAGGATAACAGTAAAATTTTTGTAATTTGCTTTGAATTCAATTCTAAAAATATTAATTTGCTGGTGTCTACTGAAATCAAACCCATAAATCAATCGTAGCTTTTGCTATAAGATGACAAAAAGGTGAAGTTGCTCTCAGGCAACTTTGGGGTCGAAAGGGTTAACACTCTTTATTTAGATATTCGACTAACCCAACCGTTGTGCACCGTTGGTATTACGTTTCTAGCTTTTCCCCTAAATAACTCATCAGTGAATTTTAAAAAGTTTAATTTGAGAAATTTTACCCCAATCCGTAGTTAGCATTAAAAAGTGTGTCCTCTATGTTTGTGTAGTTACAAGTTTGAATGGATGTAAAAGTAGATATGCGACTCACCTTGTCGACCGGCATTGATGGGCACGCTCTACACAAATTCCAAAATGATCCAATCATAAGGAAGGTTTTATACTTCAACAAAACGTATTATAATAACCACAAAATAAAAGTACAGCGCGTACAGCGGAGCCGTTTGGGAGTGGGAGGGGGGCGGTACGTATTTGGGTTTGTATGTTTATTGGTTTGTTTGTATTGGTGTGTGTTTGAGTGTACGTGTGCGTGTGTGTGTGCGTGTCGGTGAGAGTGGCGCCGAATGTTTTATTACGTCTTCCAAATTGCACGACCAACAATAACGGCACACACGCGTCTTGCCGCCTTAAATTCGGTTCGCTTGTTTGCTCGATTCCACTCAACTCAACTGGACTCGACTCGACGACTGTCAGTTCCTTGGCGTGGAGCGGCGTCGCGTTCACACGAGGGGTGGGTGGGCGGACGGGCGTTGGAAGTGTGCGTAGTGCGTTGCCAAACCAATTATGGCACAAATGCGGCACAGTTGGCGGCGCCGAAACGGGGCAGCGGTGCGCACGGCTAACGCAACAGTGGCATTCGAAGACGGAGCGCAGGGTACGCAGCGCTTATGTACGGGGGGGCAGTTAAGGTGTACGAAGTATCAAGTTATGTTGTTATTGTTGTTGAAGTAGTTGTTGTTTTTTGTGGATGGGGTTGGAAAGAAAGTGAAGGTAACTGTAACTGTAAATGCAAATTAATTATTTATATTTGTTTGCGAAATTGCCCCGCAACAGTGCGTGACCGCAGCAGCTACAATTGTATCCGCGTGCGTGTGTGTTTGTGTGTGTTTGCGTCGCGCGGGGCCCACTGAATTTGATTGCCGCTGGGTGTTGCGCCGAGCGCAGCTGCATGCATTTTTTAATATGCTGCAAGGGCGAAGCGTGGCAAAGTGTGCAAAAACTGTTGCATAGCTCGAGGAGTTCGACAATGCGGCGATGAGCTCGCAACACCGGACAGCAGTTGTGCTGTGGCACTGACAGCAAATTCACAACGAATTTATGTGCAGCTCGAATTTTGGCCACACTCCGCTGGCAGTCCGAGCCGTTGCGATTGTTTTCGATTCGGTTTTGATTGCAACTATTTCAGTTTTTGCCACGTCTCGTCGCCTGCTGTGCTCGCAGGCTCGTACGTCACGACAATGCGGCACGAGCACCGAGCTCTGCGCAGTGCCGCGGCGGCTGCTGCCGGTCGGCGCGGGGAGTGCGCGGCGGCCAACGGTGGTGGCGCTGGCGATGGTGATCTCACACGTACGCTCATGGTGAAAATTTCCTTGTAGTATACCAATGCGGCTTGAAGTATGCCATTGACTGGCCGCAAGGCGAACGGCTGATTTGTCCAACGCAGTCAAAATCGATTTTCAAATGTTTTCGCTGTCGCGCAACACAACTGGCGAAAGTTTTTTGTAAGGAAATTATTGCGCAAATTGGTTAAAAGCCGCTCAGCGATAAATCGATATGTAACTGCTGGCAGGCTGGCTGGCTGGCACCCAAAAGTAGGCAATCAAATTCAACACTCCAACGTTCTCACGCCTACATACACGCACCGTTTCCTATGGATTCCTTGAATTTCGTTTGCGACTTTGAGCAGTTTTCGAGGCTTTCAATTACAAATTTCGTCTCAGCTTAGCTGCTACTATATATATCTTGTGTATATATAGAGCGATTTTGCTTCTTTTTCTAATTGTTCAGCAAATTGGAAAATTTTCTCAAAGTATTCGCTACGTAACGACGCGTTCGTAATCTGCAGACAACACGACTCAACGACGATACGAACACGACTGGCCCCTTTACTAACTTGGCTTTTGGCAATTTCGACTTGCAGGCATAGCCGACTCGTGCGTGCCACCGGGACGTGCGCTGAGACGGAGACGGGGCGGCAGCGAAAACCACCCAACAGCCAGTGAACGTATTGGCCAACGGGAGTGGTTGAAATGAATGAATGCTGTGAAGTTGTTGCTGCTGCTGCTGTGTTGCTGTTTCGGTTATCGTTTCGGTCGCTCCTGCCATATGATTCGGCCGTCCCCCAGAAAGTGCCGCATATTGGATTCACATGGCGCCGATGAACACTTCCACGAAGTGAGTTGTTGCTCGCTAGGCTCTCTCGCCACTGTTGCGGTGAAGCAAACGAAAAATTAGAGCAATGAATAACAAATTAAATAAACTATTTATTTATTTAAATAAAAAACCTTGATTAACTTTTATTTTTTACTTGTAAGGAAATTCTAACAGAGAAAGCAGATATTCATAAACAACGCCATGCAATTGGTTATAATTATTTAATATTGATTAACCTTTATTATCTTTGTTCGACTTTCTTCGACTAGAGAAGCTAAGCATCTGTAGCACTATTGTGAATCGTTCTTTGCCAAGAAGCAGACACACGTTTGTGTGAAAATATTAATATTGGCTTTTGGATATAAATTTATACAACTTAAATTACCACTAAATTTTATGCAACATTTAAAAATTATATAAATGCATCTCCCAAAACTATGCTACCTGTTTTGTATAAATTTGGTTTGTGCCATTCACATTTTCGCTGTGAACATGAACATACTATCTCTCTCTTTTTAGAATTCGTTCAATCAACTCAGAGTTGCACTGGGCCATAGTGTGTGGCATCATGTGGTGAAAATATGCTTTAAGAAACAATAAATGTTATCACATACTAGATTTGTTATGCATTAGATTCAAGCATTTTCAAAAGCCATTCGAGAAATCACTTCCTAGTTCGATCTATGCCCTATTAGACGTAGAAGTTTGCGTTGAAGTACTGCTGGGAGCACCACTCGCATTTCAGCGATTTGGACTTTCAGTGTTGCATTTTGCGCTCAATACCGCAATACTGTGCTGATTAGTGCTGAATTCAGGCAACGAGAGCGTGTTTACGGCACAACAAGCCCGGCCCGGGCATGAAATCATCCCATAAACGTGCTGAGAATACAACACTGTCGGCAGCGTTTGCTGAACTGTTTCAAGGGGTGTGCTAGAAATTAAGACAAAATTGGCAAAATGATTTAGTTGAAAGATAAATGAGTAAAAATTTCAATTTAAGCAATAAAAAATCGTGTGAAAGTGCTATTCTCGCTCGAACAAATTAAAATCCAGTGTGAGCATAGAAATTTGGACAATTTAGCATTCGGTGTCCACCGAACCAAGGCGTCCAGAAACGAGCCAATTGCAATGGCGTTTTTGTTGTAGCCGCTGCTGTTGGGGTGTATTGATTAAAAGCAATAAGTGACACCAGCAACTGTGGGAGGGTGCTTTTCGGGGGATACCGTTTGGAACTAGTTATAAAATTTATATATTGCTGTTGAAATACGGAAGCACAACGACAGTTCGCAATCACAAACGGCGGGGAATACAGCTCGTAAAGGTAAGAAGATATATGAAATGTGTCTTAATTCATAAAATCGTAGAGAAAGCGTGGCTTTGGATAAATGCGCGCTTAGTGCGACCTTGAGCGGAGCAAAGTACGTAACGATGGATGCTGAGCGCTGGGATTTCACTTGTCTTGCAAACGAAATAGAGGGAAAAGTGTTTTTGCGGTTCCCGCATGTACCCGCACAGGTATCAGTGCGTCTACCTGTAGTGTTGTTGGAAAGGATTTTATAACTTGAAAAGAAAGCCATTACGGGCACTGAGTTAGGTGCAAAAAAATTATCGGCTTCATTTGAGTCTGGTAGTGTCCGTTCGTCCGCTCGTCCCTTTGTCTATTTATGTATGTATGTATGTACATACAAACAGGTTGCTGTAGCCATGCCACGAATATTTTGTGCTTGGTATTTGCAAAGCATGAATTGATCACCGCCCCCACCGTTCGCATAAAAAATGTCCAAGTGTCACTTCTACCCGATGACGGCCCATTTGAAAGCATGTAGCCGTTCAACCAGGAATCACGCCCTCTTTCCACAGAAGTAATTGATAGCTACATTAATCTAAACGCGATATTAACTCAGCAGCGCCTAGAGTGACCATATGGTCACACCAAACATGCACTTAACCTTTTCGCTACAGGTTTTTACTGGAGAAAGTTAAAATTTTAAATTTTACGTTTTAGGCTTCTATGTGGTTATATTAGTAACATTTCATAAGAAATTTTTTAATTTTTATACTCGGACCCTGTATTTTAGAGTGTTTTTCTATAAGAGCAACCACATCGTTGTAGCTGTAATAATTACCTAAACATAAAACTTTTTACGCATAACGAAAATTTGAATATTTCTTCATTTACTTCAGGCAAAATAAAAAAAAAGTATCTAAATTAAAGGAAACGTGAAATTAAAAAGTTATCTAATTTTTCTGCTTCTTCTTCCTTTACTATGTCAAGATATACCATTAGAAAAACGTGTATACTTCTCTTCTTTAAACTTAAATATTCAGTTTATTATTTTCGTATTTTTCCTAAAACTTCAAACTATTCTAAACATCAACAAAAAATTTATTCTTGAAACCACAGAGGATTCAGACGTCCACAAAGTATCATGTTGCTATATGGCAACAAAATAGCGAAAGGGTTCAAAATGTAAATCGCTCAAAATAAAACTATTCGAGTTAAATTCCTTTTCACCTTCTGTCAATAGCTGTTTCAACTGAAAGTGGCAGCTATGATTTGGCGGATAATGGAAGCTATAGAAAAATCTCAACATTACAACTTGTAACAATTTAGTAACTTGATTTGACAATCATGCTTTCTTTGGAAGCTTGTAGCTTGCTTTCACCAAATCTGGAGCAACCTTTTAAACCCACTCGCAGTCTTTAAAAACATTCAATGATGTATTAAAATCTCTGCGCTCAAAAACAACTAATCTACGGTTTTATTACATCATTTAAAAATGCTTACATCCGACGCTTAACGTAAGCCGGAAGTGAGACCGCAAATAAACACGAAAAGTGCTGCAGACAGACAGCACCACATAATGCGTTCCCCGTACACATGCTCCACTTGTGTAGCTTATAAAAATAACATAAAACGTAACGTCTACCAGCGAAGCATTTCATGAATAGCTAAATTTGGCCGCTGTCTGTCGCATGTTGAGGCACCTGCCGCTGCCAATTTCCCAGACGACAGGCGTTCCTATAATTGAACTATCCGAACCAGCCAAGTGCCACAGTGCGACGCAAACACAGCACACCAACAATAACAACATCAATCGCAGAAGTCATGAATTAATCTATTTGCGACCGCAAAAACTACCTTAAAAAAAACCAAAGGAGAGATGTGTGTAGTGAAAATAATTTTAAATTACCGCACGAAAATCATCAACGATTCAAAAGCCATTGTGCGATCGTGTATTGTTTTTTCACTTCAAGCAGTTACTATAGTAGTAATTGCTGTTGTTATTGTTGTTGCTGTTACTGTGCTGGCATTATGTATGAATTGGCATTAAGCGAAAGTTAAGTAATTCAATTCTATTTGTATGCCATGCCTGCCGCAACTTTCATTTTTCAAAACTGTCTGTCCGTGCGGCTTGCCGCCGCCACCGTTTATCTTTGTCATTGTTTGCTACAATATTTTGAACATTTGGCGCAGTTTTTCGTTTGTTTACATTTTTCCCGCGCTTCGTGTTTTCCACCCAAGTGGGCTTTCCTCCGCGCATTGTGTGCATTTCTGGTCATAAATGGTTCCCATGTTTTGCCGCTTTTATCTTTTCGATTAAGCACCGCACAGTTGTGCTTGCCACCGTAACAATTTTGCGGTATTCCCGCCGCTGCAGTTTCCGCTCATGTGCGAGCGTGCAGCTGCATTGGCAATTAATCTTCACTCGTTGCAAGTTTGCTAATCAGGTCAGAGGAAAATGATGAAAGTGATCGCCGCTCATAATGAAAAAAGCTAACATTTGCAGCAAGGCAAGAATTTACGCGCTAACAGGTGCAAAGCAGATTCGTTTTTCTTAGAAACATTTAAATTTAAATTAAATACACTGCACAACATAAAAAAAAATAACAAGGTTCTGACAACGGATTCTGGTAGAGGGGACCAAAAAAAAATATACGTGTATCGGCGTTTTGAAAGTTTACATCTGAATTTTTTTTTAGGGGGGGTCAAAGTTTTCCCCCTTTTGCACATTCTTATGGTGAAGCGGCATACGAAAACCATGTAACCTCACATTTTAGGTATATGATGGGTTCAGCAATTTGATGTAAAATACTACGAAGAATATTTTTGTGGAGCATTTTAACCCTGTAGCTCCTATTTATATGGGTCAATTTGACCCTTTTTTCTAAAATGCCAAAAATGTCCTGTAAAACAGGACTTTTTAAGGAAAAAATGTACCACGAAAATATTCGCCATAAAATTCGACTATAGGTCTCTGAATACATCAAAGCTCAGAAATTAACTTCAACGCCAGAATTAGGCCGAAACTGAAAATGTGTTTAAGTCTTTATTTCGTACTTATTCAAAATTGGTACTAAAATGTCCTACAAAACTTGCACGTGGAATAGCAGATGGAAGCGCAACTAATATTCCAAAAAACAATGGGAGCCGAGAGCTGAAGTGACATTAGGCGAGCATAATATTCTCCATCCACCGCTTGTGCAAAAAAAAAAAATTCTTTTACCACCATTACACATAAAACTTGGTGTGGTAAACAATTTTGTTAAGTGTTTGGATACAAATGGATCGGCATTTAACTTTCTGAAGACATTGTTTCCAAAACTAAACGAAGCAAAGATAAAAGAAGGTATGAATGCTAAAACTTTACTTTTTCATATTGGTTTCATACCAATAAAATTACAAAATTTGGTTTTTTCATTACAACAGGTGTTTTTGTTGGTCCAGAGATAAAAAGGGTTATGCGTAGCGCCGAATTCGAAAATTCTGCTTTCACCAAATGAGATCGTCGCATGGAAGAGCATTAAAGGAGTCATTGACAATGTTCTAGGCAAAAATCGTTCTCCTGCTGCTCGAATGCACGTCGACACCATGATGACTGCATTCGAAAAACTAGGTGTTCATATGTCACCAAAAATTCAT
This sequence comes from Melieria picta, assembly GCA_964056695.1. NCBI lineage: Eukaryota > Metazoa > Arthropoda > Insecta > Diptera > Ulidiidae > Melieria > Melieria picta. Next base: position 66,815,337 of record OZ057398.1, read on the forward strand.
TTTCTGAATTCTCATATGGATTTCTTGGAACATCAGTTGGCAACAGAATCCGATGAACATGGGGAACGATTTCATCAGACATGTGCCCCATCAGGGGCGGATTCAGAAAAATATTTCGGGGGGTTTCAAAAAGTCATTCTTTAATATTTATAAAATGCCTTTTAATTTGTATGTAGTTTTAAAGTCGATCCTAATATTTCGGGGGTTTCAACCCCCTGAATACGCCACTGGACCCCATTGAGGAACGGTATAAAGGCAAGCGTATTCATTCTTTTATAGCTGATGTATGCTGGACATTATTTGATAACGGTGTTGAATTGCTAAGAGCTAAACGAAAAATATAATGAATACCTTAAATACCCAAAATTGTTCTCATTTTTCTATTTATATATATTATATCTAGAGCTTTCTTTTATACGGTCACTTATAGTGAAATTTTGCGTTCAACATTTTTCCCATACACACTAACCCTCAAAAATCAAGTTTTGTAGGACATTTTAGTACCAATTTTCAATAAGTACGAAATAAACACTGAAACACATTTTCAGTTTTGGCTTAATTCTGCCGTTCAAGTTAATTTCTGAGCTTTGGTGTATTCAGAGACCTATAGTAGAATTTTATGGCGAATATTTTCGTGGTACATTTTTTCCTTAAAAAGTCCTGTTTTACAGGACATTTTTGGCATTTTAGAAAAAAAGGGTCAAATTGACCCATAAAAATAGTAGCTACAGGGTTAAAATGCTCCACAAAAATATTCTTCGTAGTATTTTACATCAAATTGCTGAACCCATCATATACCTAAAATGTAAGGTTACATGGTTTTCGTATGCCGATTCACCATAAGAATGTGCAAAAGGGGGAAAACTTTGACCCCCCCTAAAAAAAAATTCAGATGTAAACTTTCAAAACGCCGATACACGTATATTTTTTTTTGGTCCCCTCTACCAGAATCCGTTGTCAGAACCTTGTTATTTAAAAAAAAATTTGATTTTGTTGTGCAGTGATATTAAGGTGCATTGATTAAAATTTCTTTCCTAATTAAAAACTACTTATCTTTTTAACTTGAAATCGGTTTCTTCCGTTTTTATCTTGAAATATAAAAAACACTGCCTCTGCAGGAGACACCAAGGACAACGGAATTGGCAAGTAGAAGAGCATAGATTAGTCAAAAGAACGTAAATACTAATAGAGAAACGAAAATAAATCCACTAAGTAGTCTGATTCGGTCATTCCTCATTCCATATCATCGGTATCTATGAAGAAAACTGCATTATGTAAATGCATGTGTATAGTTGTTGCCTTTATTATCGAAATCAGTTCCTTTCGAAAGTTGTCAGTTAAACTTTGGAAATTTTATGATTTCGTATAGCAAAACCGAAAGTAATACCTTCACCCATTACCAATTGAAGTGTGTGTTGGTGAATGGTTTTGTTATTACTTACAGCCACACAAATTAACATCGACAGAGCACCGATTTCACTCTCAACTATTAGCCTTCCCTGTACGTATCAATCATTGATCAATTGCGCACAATTTATTGCCAATAAGTCCAAGTAAAGCGTCGACCATCAGTCGTCCAAGTGTGCGTCCATATTAGGTGGCCGCCAATCAAAGAGGAAGGCAGTGTGTCTACTTCTGCTTCAATGCTGTGCAACCTCTTTTACTTCATTGTGAACATTTTTTAACCCAAAAGTATAAAATCCGCTGCTTCATTTTACGTTTTGCGGTCAATTACTTTTATAAATCACGGCAAATAGGCGAAGAAATAAACCAGTCAAACTGCCAATGCTATTGGCGGTATTTCTCTGGCACTTGAAATGGTTCTCAAACGGCGGTTTGTGGTCACATCATTTTTTACTAGAACGCTTCTATGTATTCTTTAGATTTAAACAAAAATCGTCTTCATACTTCTTGGGCATTTGTTTGTTAAATATTGAGTTTACCATGTTTGTGAACCGTTCGTATTTTTGTTCTGACGTAGAAATGTATGTCAAGCGTGACTTTGTTGAAAAATTTGAGCTGAAATTAAGTCAACGGCTTTTACAAACTGGTAGCTCAAGAAGAATATGAGAAGATGAACTAAACCACTCAGATTTGATTGCTTACTTTTAATTTCATATCAGTATTTAATTTCAGACTAAATTGGCCTAATAATATGAACTGAATTAATTTTTTGATTAAATTAACATCTTAGGTTCATAAAATTTTGTCTGGATGTGGGATTGACCCCTCACTTTTTCTTGCTATCTCTCCGATTTTGCTAATCGCCATAATTTGCATGAAGCCTACCTTGAAGCTTTTGATGAAATCTGTTTGGAATCTCAACATTTGCTTTTTATATTTCACTGAAACATATTTCAAAATATTGAAAGTTCTCTTAAAATTCTCTTTTTGCAAAGATACATAATGACTTCCGACAAAGACCACAGAGATGCTACGAAACTTGAACATTTCTTATGGGGCCGCCTTCTGATTGCGTGTGTGTGCATTGATTTTGTTAGCCAAGAGTGACTTATGCCCAAGTTTATGTATGCCATAAGTTTCAATTCATTGCGAAAGACCTGAAAAGAATCAAATGCAGCACACAACAACAACATGTGGAAGCTGCTGTGGCAGTGAAGCATGGCCACAACAACAACAACAATGTGCTTGGCTAAAAATACAAATACAAACAGTATTTTGTACTGTCAACAACAGGCCAAACGGGGCTGTCGACGCGCCGCTGCTGCAGTTGCCTGCTGCTCGGTGCCAACTACAGCGTCGGCGCACCATTTTTGTGTACACCACAGACCAGGCCAAGTCAGCGTCGTGTGACGCTGCCGATGCGGACGATATCCAATGGTTTGCCCCGGTGCGGCTGTTGGTGCACGTTGTGCTGCATTGTTGATGGCTGAGTGAGTGACGCTTTGGGCTCTTTTCAAGAGTTGACTGTGTGCTCTATGTGTTTTGGTCGCTTGTTTCTTGCTATTTTTTTTGCTTTCTTTTGTTGTTGTGGCTGTTTTGTTTTATTTTGTATTTCTGTAAATGTTTGTGTGTGTGTGTGTTTATTTTTTATAATGAAGGCAATGAACTTTTTGTTATGAAGTGAAACAGTCTCGCAGTTGCTGTTGCATGCGAAAAATTTTCAGTGGATGTCAACAGTGTGCAGTGACTTTAAACGTCACTAACTTTGCGCTTAATTGTGCAACTAAGTTAGGGCTGCCAGACGTTCCGGTTTTAGACTATTTGTCCCGGTATCCCGGTCCCATCTTGATGTGTCCCTGTTTTCACTTAAACCTCCCGGTTTAAAGATTCGAATGCAAATAAATTTGCAAAAATTAAATTTCAGAATTTTCGACTAGTTTTTAATTGTGACATAGTTACATCTGCAGATAATTGAGCTTTTCGCTGGCAGTAATCGATACGTATATTACAAGCATTTCCTCTCTAATTAGCAACAGTTGTCTTTCATTTCATTTATTGTGTTTTTTTATATTGCAATAGGCATATCTGGCAGCCCTAAACTAAGTGCACGTATTTGCTCTTTGAATAGCTGCTGGCGGTGAAAACACTGAAAGTCATTTGTCACGAGGCCGCGCGCACGGCCAGCCCATCGAAAGCCCAGAACCTGCGGTGCTCAATTGTGTTTAATTGTTGGCTGTGCCGCAGGTGGAAAAGTATCTATGTATTTTAGACGAGCATTTGATTGATTGACTAGTTGTGCAGACAAACCAAAGTCGGCCACTATTAAGTCAAGCTGTTTTTTTAGTAGTTAAATGGTCATAGAAAATTCTCCAGAGACTTAATTATTTTTGCTGTGTTTTGGGGGCAGTGGAAAACTTAATGTCTGAGGTTTGAACATGATTTCAAAGCGACTATATGTTTGCTTGATGCTTTTACAAAATTATAAAATTTTTTTATTTAAAAAATACATAACTATAATAATAATAATGCACACAAGTTCACTAAAACCACTGACAACTTCAACGCTGACATAGAAATTCCTTCCATCATTTCTGGCTTGTGTTTTCCAAATGGCCAACAACAAAGCAAACCGCAAGTCGCTATGTTGTGCAATTCGTTGTCTTGTTCAATTTCTTAGCATTGCTCAACATTGAAAATCCCAAAGCAAACACCGACAAACCTGACAAGTGCTAGCAATATTCCAAAATTAACCCCATGATAATTAACGTTTGCTGTATTTTTTTCTCTTAATTTTTTCCCCCTTTACACAATTAAATTCGTGACAAAGTACAAATTACGGTTGGTACGGCAAAAAGTAAAACTAAACACAAAATGAAACGTTAAATAAGCAAAAAAAAAAAATATATATCAATTGTTCAGAGTGAACGCTTTGCTGCGTGTTTGCAAACTCATTTGTCTTGGCGTCACTCAATCCGAGCGATATTTCCTATTGTGCTTCGACATTTCCGGAAAAGTTTCTAAAGAAGCTCTGAAAAATGTTCGTCTCTTATCTCTCTGTCCGGTGACTTGTGCTTCCTTTAACTTCCGCAGGCGTCGAAACGTCACAGTGATAGTTCGTATGCCTGTGCAGATGTTGGCGTAAAATTTTGTCGAGGCAAATTCATGGAGCTGTCGATGGCTGCTTGAAATCGGTCAAAACCCTGCCCAGGCTTACTAAAACATAATCACTGGATTCGCTTTGTTCGTTACAACTTTTTATCATTTATCATTTCGCTTTATTCCGTCCCTCATGTAATATGAAAAAAACAATTCCCCGAAACTCTTTAACAAGTAATGGGAAAAATGCAGTTAAACCCTTCTTCTCCAGCGGCAACATAGAAATTCTTTGACAGTCATTTACAATAACAATAACAATGCGATCGCTTTTATTATGCGGCAATAAAATATGGCATAATGCTCTGCATTGTCATGTCGCCGTCCGCACTACACCGCAGGCTTTAATTTAACTTAACCCAAGCGACAGTTGTTTTGTCGTTGGTTCCCAGACCGTGGGCCCCCACCACCTCAATCCGCTGCCACGCTCTCTGTGTCCATTTGTTCGCCTGCGCGCTTTGTCCATTTGGCGTACACGTGTGTATGTGTGTGTGTCCAGTCATTTGCGTTAGTAAAGGTCTGTGTGCACTTGTAATTTCAGCTCGGGCGCTGTTCAGAATTTTTTTGCTGCTATATGTCCCCCACATGCTGGGTTCGGTCGCCTGGCTCTGAGCTCATCTTTTGTTTGGCAGTTTTTCCGCAGCGAAGCGGCACGATTCATACGGTTTCTGTCACTTCGCACCCCAGACCATTTACGAATTTCGAAATCCATTGAACTGCCAAATGACGCGCTGCTGCTCCTTCAGTGCGCTCTAAAACAACAACACAAGCAACTGAACCAAGTAACTGCTGAGCTGCTTCATCCAGTTGTAGTCGGGTAAGAAGCTGAAGAAGCTGCAAAGCTGTAAAAAATGATTTGCGTTGCAAGGGAGAGAGGGGGGCGATCCCAACGAGCCAATCAAGAAAAGTAAAAACAAATCCGCTTCGCGTTGCGCCACTCGGCTGCTTGATGGTAGGTAGGCGGCGGCAAGTACATCGGCGCTGACGTAGTGCGCGCACCGTTTAAAAGTACAAAACGCTTTAGTCGGTCGGCAGCTCTCGGTGTGGGTATTAACCTCATGTTGAAGGGTCCGTTCCAATTCCAGTTCAAGTCAACTCAACTCACAGCCACACGCACGCACTACGCGATTTAGTTGTGGATGTGTGGGTGACTGTGCGTCTGTGTGTGAGTGAGTGAGTGTGCGGGCAGGGCAAATTGTTTGTTTCGCTGTTGTCTTGTCTCTGCAATCAATAAATTGCGACCTTCTCATGTTTGCAAAAATAAAATTTTGCTGGTTTTATTATTTCTATCTGGTTGATTGTCTCGCCCCTGCATCCGCCGCCCGTCCCACCGACTGGATGCTATGTTTATTTGTTTGTTTGGTTTTATGTTTTTCACGCAAAGTTCTGCCCTGTGCTGCGTATCTGGCGTGTTTCGGTTACATCTGCCGGTTTGGTGTTGTTGGCTGCAGTTGTGGCACTGTCGACGACAGCGACAGCGACGAGGCCAGTGTCAACGTCGTTGGCTGGCTTACGAGTTTGTGTGAGCATAAAAGTCGCTTGTCGTGTGGATGTGCTCAAGTTTTCAGCTCGCGGATCTTAAGTTTATGCTGCAGCTTGGCAGATTGTAATCTCTGCAGCACGCAGGTTTGATGGGCATTTGCGCATTTCCATTTGACTTGTTTTGATTTGCTTTTGTCGAGGTGTGCAGCGTCTAAGGCAAATCATGGCATTAGGCCCATGGGAAAAGGTGCTTAAGTGGCTGCGTAAATATTTACAGTGCAATTGCTAGTGTGCCCAATATTTCAACATTAATCGACCTGCAATCTTTTCGAAATCTATTCACACGTGGGGTACCATTTATTAGCGTATGGCAACCTTGGAGATTTGCGATTTCGTATAAAAAATAGTCAAAAATTTCCACGTTAACAGTTATAAATTATTAAGTGTTATTAATAAAAATTGCTGGCTTGACGTTCAAGAATTTTGCTACATTTTAAGTTTGTTTTTTTATTTTGCACAGTTTTTTTGGTAATACGCCAATAAACTGGAAAATTGCAGCCTAATTTTTAATATGTTCGGTCGTCGCCAGGCTATTTAATGTAATGGACGCAGCGCGACGTGCTGATGCGATGGTGTGCCATGTGGAAGTAGAAGGCCCAGGAACACCGTTTGGATGTTGGAAAGATCAAGTAGAGGACGCCCTATTATCTGTTAGTGTGACTAAATGCAGATGGAGGCCGTAGACTACTCGTAGTGACTAATTTTTAAGTAAGTATAAGGCAGAAAAGAAAAACATTTCACCAGTACATCAGAAAATTCGCAGCTATTGAAACTGTTCAAAATACTAATCCTTACTTTACTCGCTTCCTCTTTTCTCTTTTCTTGACAGGTAACATAGTCGGTGGTATACGAAAATCGAAACCTCATATAAATCGCAGAATCAGCCTCCAGCTTCATGGATGCACTTAGCTTCCAAATATAACTTAAATACGACTTAGCTTCGAATATTCATTAAATTTAAAACTCACAATTTTGCTTCTGTTGCCGAGAGACCACCGACAGAAAAACGAATAAATGTTAATACCTCAAAATGTTCTATCCGCAGAGATTTTCAATTGCATTTCATTATTGCAGCGCTGTCTTTTCATAGCAACTTGTGGGTCATAAAACCAGCGAATTCCCATTACATTGCAATCTGGCCGCGCACAAAACATGCGAAAAAATTTATGAATTCTCTCTAAAAAAGAATTTAGAGTCCTATGCCTGAAATGCACCGTCGGCTGCTACATAAAGTCGCATCTTTTGGTACGTGCACTCGCTCTTTCGCGCAGCGCTGCTGCCAACTATACCCTTCAGAAGAACACAAAATGCGGCCGCATAATACTTCTTCGATTCCACTACAACGCGCTCAGTTGTTGAGGCAACCTGGCGGCATTTGCTGCCTGCAACACGATACGCGCTACACTCTGCCACACAGCGCGCTGCTCTGCTTCGTTGTGTACGTCGCTTCGCCGGTCGGGTGCTGTTGTTGCCACTGCTGCCTGAGCGCAATAAACGAACGTCCCAACATCAGCCCAGCCAACGCTACTCTCAGTTTCATTTTGAGTGCGGAACGCGTCGGTGGTAGAAGGAAATACACGCGGCAAAAAATATAAACTTGGAAAAAAATACAACAAACCGGTCACGAAAGCCTGACCACAATCTGCGATATTAAGGCAAAAAGTGTATTATTATTATTTTTTTTTATGCATTAAACAGAAAAAGTACTTCAACTGCCGGGTGGCGTCAGTGAACGTTCGTTTGAGTGGCTGTAAGTGTGCCTCCTGTGGCCGCGTCAGAATTTCGAAGCTATATTTGAAATGCCTTTATTTCTCCTTGCGGGCGTTGCTCTGCTCGTTAATTATACGTGCAGTAGAGTGTTTGTGTTTGGCAGTTGGCTCCAGCATTTCAAACTTAAGTGCACTTTGGCTACAGGCAAATAAATCCAAGACGGCAGCAAGCATCTCGCGCAGGATCGCTGAGCAACGCAATCAAGTTGATTTAACGCCGCAATATATCTAAATTAGATTTGGCGTCTTAAACACCACTAAACTAACTGTCTGTGTGTGTATTTTAGGACCAACACCAACAAATTGCAAACGACCAGTGACTATGCAAATGAACTGAAATCTAGCCGCTTGTCATTGCTGTTGTCCAAATTTATACCAGTTTTAGTTGCAATTAACATTAATCGTTATTTACGCGTGGACTTTAAATGGAGTCCATTCTTCGCTTTCATATATTTTCTCTGTGAATTGTGAACTTTTGACGTTTGCTCTAATTTGTGTTCCTGCGCCGCTTACGTGCGCCTTTATTGATTTGCTATTAATAAGTAGTGAAAACCGTCGGTGTTTTGTTGCCATTGTCCATTGTTCCGGCTGTGTAGTTGCCATTTCATGAAATTATGTATGCATGTGTTTTTTTTTTTTGTCGCAGTGATTAGGCCATCAAATGGAGTAAATGATGAATATTTGGAATGAATGATGAATGCTTTCCGCTAATAACTGAGCGCTTCACCTGCTTTAATGGAGCGTGTAAATGCGCTTCGGAATTGTTTGCAATACGTGCAGGTACCGGCTAATGTATGCGATTAAGCTTGCGAGGCGTATCTGAATTGTGAAAACGATTTAAATTAATGAACTTTGCGGTCGATAAAAACCATTAAAGTGTTCCAATCATTTTCAGATCTATGTTTAAGTAGTTGAATGTACATACACACAAGATTGTGCTGTGTAATAAACGATAAAAAGTGAATAAATATGAATATGAATAACAAGTGTCATAATTTGTAATACTTAATAATAATAATTCATAACGTTGAACGTTTTTGAAATGAATACAAATCACTAACAAGTTTTTGCATTTTCACATCAACACAAATAACATTCAACTGGCACTTTAGTTCTGTGGAGAGCAAAGTGGCTTCCTGTGATTTTGCATCTATCATGATAACCAGTTTCTAAGGTGTTCAGGAATTTACCATATAATAGTACAAAAATATAATATAATTTATCAGCAGAAATAGAAAAAATATATCGCTGTTGACGGCAGTCATCACAAGTTTCTGGATAACTTTAGTGCAGGTAGCCAGATTGAGATGGACCTTTCGCACGTGTTGTTCCAGCTTGGACAAACCATTCGTGACATTCTCTGAAAACTATTCTCATTAAACAACAACCGTGTTCAAAGTACTTGTTCGATTTTAATTGCGCAGAATTATTACAAAATCATACGCAACTCGATCTCCGGCCAAATTATTTATTATTAATTTGTGAGTTGGAACTACAATTATTTGATGCTTTTATCTTGCATGTCAGCTATAATTTAATCATACGAAATGATTTTTATGGCACTGGCGCTTACAACAAAGCACAGATTATTTCTCTTGATTACATTTTGCTGCATGATTTGCAATTTTCATATTTAATTTTCAATTAAAATATTTGTGGCGCTCGTTATTTATGACACCATTCAATGTTTATTTGTCTTTAATTGAAATTCGAACGTTGCCTTTGGTGAATTCTATGCTTTGACTGCTTATTTGTTTATTTAAAGTGTGTTGTTGTGTGTGAACGGGGTATTTGTGTTGTTAATGATGTGTGACTTTTATTGTTCGCATCAAATTCGACCCGCAGACACTACACATGCGATTTTAAATTGCCATTGAAATTTTTCTACCAGCAGCGCAAGTGCAGTATTTAATTGATTTAACCCTTAAATGCATTGGGCAATTATTTTCGAATCAATCTAGAGCAAGCACAAACATGATTTAAATTGATTCAACAGATGTACGAAGGATTTAGGATTGTACCATATATGGTACGCCATGCACTTAAGGGTTAAAATTCAAATTGTTGTGGAATTGAAATGAATCGCCTTAAATGTTATGACGAAAGTGTTTGGTCAATTGAACTTTAGACAACATCTCTTCTAATGGCGTCAACGTAGTTTTGGCAAAATATATTTGATTGTTTCTAGAGTTGACTAGGTTTCCGAAGTAATGGAAGAGTAGTCAGTTTTAGGTGCTATTGTACTCAGTATGACAATCAGGCTCGAAAGATGTACAGCACCTTTTCTGCTGAAAGACACGCAAGTGGGCGTGACGCATACGCCACTATAAGCTCTAAGCCAATTCCAATAAAGCAGACTGCCGTAGGTGCACTCATTAAATTGCTTACTTCCTGTGCAGTGTTCAAACTCGCTTCGGCCTGGTGACACGATTTCCAATTACCCCAAAGCCCTTTGATTGCTCACAACATATACGACAGACTCGCTAAATATGCACATAATTTCAGCGCACAAATAATTTTTGGCATAGAGTATTTATTGTATTTGTATGCCGAACTGACAATGCGAAACAGCGTAAATATGACTGTTCCATATCTGCTGAGGCAGCAATTAAACTTGAGCCGCTACTCAATGCGGGCCACCAAAGTTGAGCGGCACGTTCAGTCGCCCGGCCGACTTGCCGACAGAGTGGCAATCCTATGCTAATTAAGCTGAAACAAATCGAAAGTCATTTTGCAAAGTGTGCACATTAGCTTTGAGGCTGCGCAAGTTGCATGTGTGGCAGTGTGTTTGTGGTTCAGCAGTTAATGGTGCCGAGCACTAACCGGGACGTCTTTTCCATTTGATAATGATGCGCTGTGGGTCGTGCAAGCGATTAGTTGAGCATGAAATCGGCTTCTTCGGTTGTTAAATTGTGCCACTGCCAGCACAACTGAGAATCTGCCTACAGCTCTGTCGTCTTCAATTGCAGCGCTGCGCCAGCGTCATAAACATTTACCATCGCTAATCATATTTCAGTCGCCACTCACTCGGCTGACTATGTTAATGACTCTTAAGTTCCAGTGTCTTACAGCACGTAACCAATTTCCATTGTCTCGTAACTGTTGTCAGCCAACGCTGTTGTCCCATTAAGGTTTGTTGCATTGTTGCTTTCTCAAAAGAAAAATAAATGAAAATAACATAAACACCTTTGCATGAACTTGGAAATGTGAATCGGTTAGAATGCGAGCGCCAAAGACGGCCCAAGGGTGTCGCATGGAAAACGTACACGCAAAATGCGAGTAAGTTAATCGTGTAAGCTCACCGTGACCGAAATGCGATGGCATTGCAAGTGTGGCAGCAAAACTGCTGCAAGTTCAGCTTTGCTGGGCATTTCTCGACTCGCGGCCTGGCATGCGTTGCTGTTGCTCACAATGTTGTTGCTCGAAAGCGGAAAATTGTGTCAGGTATTATGGGAAACAGGAAGTGAACCCAAAAAGAAATTTGCTGGAGTGTGTACTAACTAGTGTCCGACCGAAACATCTTTTTTGGGCCGAAACCGAATTTCGGTTTTTTTTAATATTCGGCCGAAACAGAAACCGAAACAATTTAGTTGAAATAAAAATCACCATATCAAGCATTTTTTTTCAACAATCGAATTTTACTTTACATAAATAAAGAACAAAAAACATTAAATAAATAAATAAATAAATACTTATTAATAAAAACAATTCATTCATTTTTTAAAAACATAAACATGAAAAAATAACCCTTTTGTACCTTACTCGCTAATATTCAAAATTAAATAATTTAATATTATGTGCTAAAAAAAAGTTTATTTACATTGGTGGCATCTAAATTACTCCTCCTTTCATTATATATCTGCTACATAATAAAATGTAAAAAAATATTCTAGAAAGTTTCGGTTTCGGCCGTTCGGCCATTTTTTGGCCGAAACTGAAACCGAAACCACTTATTTGGGCCGAAACCGAAACCGAATATTCGGTCGGACACTAGTACTAACCATGTACTTTCTTCATGCCATGCAAGTCGAAAAGAAAGACCTGAACGCAATTTGAATATAAAGTCTGACTACTGGCTAGAGGCAACAAAAGCTTCAATCAAATTGTCAAATTGGCTATAAAATCATGATTTACGATTCTTATTTTATTTCAACTGACTAGTCGCAACACCAAAAATAAAAATTGTTAAAGAGTGAAATCAAGTACATGAGTACCCGATTTTTTAGTATTAAGCTAATTTAACTTTCACTGAGCACAAATTATAAACACTCAAATCGCACTCTGAAATCTTCTCGAGGCGTGCACTGCATAATCCAATCGAGCCGAATCAACTGCAGCACTAATTATTACTAATTATTTTTCTGTTTAGGGCATTTTAGGGGAAACGATTATCTGCGGATATGATCCCAGCCTTGTAAATTCACCTCGTTGCATTGTACAAAATTATGTAGCACGTTTAATTACTGAGTTTATAACTTGGTCGGTTGCGTGCATTGCCTGCGTTGATTGTATTTTTTGCCGGTGCCAGCCGGCGCGAACACAGCAGCGCCTCATTAGCGACACACTGTTGTTGCCTTCAGTGCTCGCATTGCTGACATGGCTACTGCCTGCAATAAATAAATGCTCCACGCTATTATTCAACACTTAATTGGTGTCTCTTTGCGTTGTTGGCGGTAATTTGACTCAAATTCGCCAATTTTTGTTTTATAAAAGCGACATTATTTAATCCTAGCGCGCTGACCGATAAACTTGTCCAGCAGGTATGACTTCCGTTTTTGGTTTTGCTGTGCTTGAAATATTTTTTTCGAATTTCGCCTCAATAGGGACCTGGTTCAGTTCACTTACGATTGACTTTTCATTTCACAAAACATTACATTGCACCTGAAACGTTGCTCGTTTGCAGATAAGAGCGCTAGTCATGCGGTAGCCACAAGGATGAACCCAGTATTAGCACACGAGCAACTGCACTTCCAATCCGCAGTTAATTGATGCGTTTTGTCAGGTGGCGGCAGCTCAGCAGCTTCAACGCGAACCGACTAAAAAGGCAGCTTACCACTAGTACAACAACAACGAACTCGAATATCCAGACAGCATCGAACGCGCAACACGTAAAAGACTACAAAGCAACTAAATCGAGATAAATTGAGCAAATAAGTCGATGTAATCCTCGGAGCCCCTCTGCCCCCCTAATCGTATAAATACGAAGCACTGAAATAATAGAGAGCGAGCTACGCCAAGTCCCGAAGATGACATTCAAGCTGTTTCGTCGCGGCTCGGCGCGCTGTGTTGGCCTGCTGTCCGCTTTCGTGACGATTCTACTCTGCCTCTACTACATTTCAATGGGTCAGGAAACGGCGCAGTCCAAAGACGCAACGGCAGCGAGTACGGCGGCCAATAGTGGCGCTGGAACGGCAAATGGCAGCGGTGGCTCCGGTGCTGCGCACATGTCATTGCAACACTTGAAAAAATTCAGCAAAAGTACCCGCAAAGCGCCGACCAATATCAACAAACAGGAGAAGCACCAGCAGCAGGCGATGGCAAGAGGCGGCGGCAGCACAACGCAACACGTACAACAGCAGCTGGCAGTGTTGCCAAAGACATTGAACAACGTCGAAGTGTCGGCCGACACGGCTTCGCGCAGCAGCAGCGCCAACTGGGGTGATGTGTGCTACGTGTTGGACGAGAGCCCGACGAACATTACCGCCAGCGAGGAGTATGCGAAATTTGACTTTCAGGTAAGATCTCTCAGTTTCTCTTTCATGCTGTTTAAATCACTTTTCGATATATATTCTGCAGCCCGAGTGGATACGTACGAAGGAGTATTGGGATCGCGGCTTTGAGGAGCGCTTCATTGCGCAGAAAACCGATTACAAACGTCCGCCATTGAAGGTACCATTTTACCCATTCACAGTTTGCAATTATCAAATATTACAACAAAAATGTGCACTTGTTTGTTTTAAAGATTTTCGTCGTTCCGCATTCGCACAACGATCCGGGTTGGCTGAAAACGTTCGTGAATTATTTCCAGTCCGATTCGCGCCAAATCCTCAACCTGGTCATTGCCAAAATGCAAGAGTACACCGACATGACCTTCATCTGGTCCGAGATCAGTTTCCTGCAGCTGTGGTGGGACCAGGCACATCCCACGAAGCAGCGTGCTCTCAAAAAGCTGATCAAGTCAGGCCGGTTTGAAATCACCACCGGCGGCTGGGTGATGACCGACGAGGCGAACGTTCATCTGTACGCCATGCTGGATCAGCTAATCGAAGGCCATCAATGGCTGCGCAACAATCTGAATGTCACGCCCACCGTGGGCTGGTCGATCGATCCGTTCGGCCACGGCAGCACGGTGCCGTATTTGTTGTCTGGCAGCAACTTTGATGGCGCCATTATACAACGCATCCACTACGCCTGGAAGCAGTGGTTTGCGCGCGAGCAGAAGGGCGACTTCGTTTGGACGCCGTATTGGCAGCAACGTGGCAAGGCGCCCTCGCAGCAAGGCCGCCTGCTCACACACAATATGCCCTTCGACATTTACTCGATTAAGGGATCCTGCGGTCCGCATCCGTTTATCTGTTTGAGTTTCGATTTTCGTAAAATTCCCGGCGAGTACACAGAGTATTCAATCAAGGCGCAGTTCATCACTGACGAGAATGTCGAGTCGAAGGCGCAGGTGCTGCTGGAGCAGTACGCGCGCACCGCCTCGTTGTTTCCGCACAATGTGGCACTGATTCCAGTCGGCGATGATTTCCGCTATAATAAGGAGCGCGAAGTCGATCAACAGTACACAAACTACAAAAAGCTGATTGACCACATTATGGCAAACAAGCGGCTTTACAATGTGGACATTTCATTCGGTACGTGTAGCATTTCGTTCAAATGTGTGCGTGCGGTTGATCAACAGACTTGTTTCTTTGCAGGTACTCCGCGCGACTATTTCCGAGAGGTACGTAAGCGTACCGCCTCCTTTCCCACTTTCAAAGGTGATTTCTTTGTCTACTCGGACATATTCTCCGAAGGCCGTCCGGCTTACTGGTCGGGATACTACACCACACGTCCGTTCTACAAAATTCTGAGCGCCGACTTGGAGCACAACTTGCGCGCTGCCGAGATTTTGTTCACTGTCGCTTACAACACGGCACGGCAGGTGCGGCACGAAAACGCCATTAAAATCTTTGAAAAGAATTACGAAAAACTGATTCACGCGCGCCGCAATCTGGGCCTGTTCCAGCACCACGACGCCATCACGGGCACCTCAAAGTCGGCGGTTATGCGCGACTATGGCATGCGACTCTTCGAAAGCATACAGGACGCGGTTAAAATGCAGCAGTCCACCATTGAGATGCTGATGCAAAATGGCACGTCGAGTCACAATTTCCTGCTGAGCGAATTGGAGCGGGAAAACTTCAGCAGACTGCCGCGCAAGACATTCATTCCGCTGGGCGGAAACGGCGCTGCCGACGAATTTGACGAGTTCACTGCGAACGCGGGCACTGCATCGTTTGTGATTTTCAACTCGCTGGCGCAAAAGCGCTTGGAGGTGGTCACGCTGCGCGTGCAAGTGCCGAATGTGCAAATTTTGAATGAGCGCGGCGAGGAGATACGCCAGGTGCAAATAAATCCCGTCTGGAACATCACTGACGGCTACGAGATGTCGGGCGGAATGTACAATGCCGCCGCCGCCAGCAGCATGGGCCGCATACGCGTTTCGAATCGCCAGTACGAGGTGGTGTTCATTGCCGAATTGGAGCCGCTATCGCTGTTCACCTACAGCGTGGTGGTGCTGAAAGACAAGAATCACAAACGTTCGATGGCCACCATTTACTGTGACGGCTGCACCGATACCGCAACTCCGCCAAGCGTCACGGCCAGCAATGAGTTTGTGATCAAATCGAAACCATCAGGTAGGGAAGCAACCTTCACGCACTCGACTATCAGTCGCCTTCAAATTGGGTTCTGCTTTTGTGCTTTTTTTGCAGGTGATGTGCAGCTTGAGAACAATCAGATGCGGCTGCTTTTCGACGAAACCAGTGGCTTCCTGAAAACCATTACTCGCAAAACCAAGAACGAGCAACAGTTGCGCCCCATGCAGTGTGCCATCAAGTTCGCCGCGTACCGTAGCGCGCAATTCCATTCGGGAGCTTACCTCTTCAAAACCGATCCCGATCAGAACGAGTCCGAAAAGGATGTGCTGGATCAATACGAAGATGTGCTAATCATAATCACATCGGGGCCCATAGTCAGCGATGTGACTGTCATTTATGGGCCGTTCTTGGCGCATACGGTGCGCATTTTCAATACGGGCACTTACCTTGATTCAGCCATCTACATCGAGAACGACATTGACTTCGAGCCACCACCGAAGAATCGTGAAACCGAGTTGTTCATGCGATTCGTGACTGACGTAGACAACACGATCGTAGTGCGGCAGGAAAATGTACTGAAAGAGACGGATTCGGTGACAGAGTTGCCTGTGTTCTACACCGACCAGAATGGTTTCCAGTATCACAAGTGAGTTGCCAAACACGAAGCGATTACGTTGAATTAAATATAATTACATGTCGTTATTTATAGGCGCATCAAGGTGCCGGCCATCGGTATTGAGGGTAACTACTTTCCCATTACTACGGGCGCTTTCATCCAAGACGCTCACGTGCGCTTCACGTTGCTGACAACACATGCGCAGGGCGCAGCCAGCTACGAGCCCGGCCAACTGGAAGTCATGCTCGATCGGCGCACCCTATACGACGATTATCGCGGCATGGGCGAAGGCATTGTCGACAGCCGCATGACACGGCATCGCTTCTGGGTCCTGGTCGAGGATATGCCCACTACGAACGAGAACACCTACCAGGTGCCCAGCTTGCTGGCTACGCAGCTGGCAAATGGTTTGCGGTATCCGGCTAATTTGTATTTCGTGGAAACGCTGGATGCACCGGCAGTAAAGTTGAAGCCAAAGGCATTGCTGCTGGACCGTGGGCCACTGCCTTGCGATGTGCATTTGCTTAACTTCCGCACACTGTCCGAGGAGCAGTTGCAGCTGTTCCCATCGTCGTCGGCGTTGCTGGTGTTGCAGCGCCAGGGCTACGATTGCCGCGTGGGCGAAAGCATCGACTTGACAAGTGTTTGTCCGTCGACAAGCCGTGGCTTGGGTGCGATGCAGTTCAACAATTTGCGTGTGAACCAGCTTGAAAGCACCAGCCTGACCGGCACGCTGCGAGCACAGGAGCGAAAGCGCTTCAATTCATTCGCCGAGATTACACTCAGCCCTATGGAGTTGCGCACGTTCAATGTGACGTTCTACAACTAAATAAGCGAAACGTTTTAATTTTATTTATTCGGCGTGTATGTGAAGTGTATGTGTGTGCCCGCGTATTAGGCGCGGCGTCTGGTTTCCGTGTATTTGTTGGTTTATTTATGTGTGTTGTGGTAAATTATTATTAGTATTTATTTGATTTTTTTGTTGCCCACAACAGAATTATTGCGCTTTTTATTGACGAATTTTCCTCTACACCACTTATGGATTTATACACTATCTACGTACACATATGTATTCATATTTATATTGTAGGTTTATTTGTTGCATAGTTTTAAAAGAACCCGTAACTAAGATTACACTGTTCACACATCTCATAGAATAGCTGAAAGAAAACTGCCTTTACAAAAATATACAAACTGGTTGAACAAACAGTCATATCCTGATTTACCAATTGCAGTTACAATTCATTCCGGAATCTCTTATCGTTGCTTTGTACTTGCAATACCTAATTGTAGTGAAGTAGTCGCCTAAGGCAAAGGCACTCATGCGCCAACAGTGCGTTGAATTGCCACACAACCGCACCGCAATTGGCTTATGTACAAATTGCCAAATGCACACTCCGTCGTATTCCTTGACAAATATTTACAAATCCCATTTTAAATTAGAGCTGCAATAGATTGATTGGTTTTTCTCGAGTTTGCATTGATTGAGGCAGACATAAGCCTTGCAAAGCTAAAAAAAAAGTGAAATTCCATAGCAATGTAGATGTACTCAGAATTACCCGCAGTAAATGTTGTATAATTTTAGACATTTGTCCATGACTACATATAGTATAACGTTTTAACCTGCACTTGTAATTTGACTCTTTCTCAGGCAACATTTAGTTTAGCAGTAGAATAAATGATTTTAGTATTGCATTGGAAATGTAAGTGCTTTCGTTAGTTAAGTTTAGGGAAATGCGCTGCTCTCGCAACAGTTGGGCCAGCACCCAACGAACGCCGATCACATTTTAGGCGAAATTCCGTTTCCAAATCGAACAACAAGACACACACACATTATTATTATGAAACTAGCGAAATTTTCTATTTACAAATAAGGAAAAATTAAACGAAAAATCGAGCACGAATTAAACAACAAATATTTACTTTTATTTATGCAAACGGATATTACAATGATTGTTTTTAGACTGATTAGCATAAATAGCTATATTTATCTACATATAGTTGATTGATATTTATTCGCTGCATATATATTCAAATGCAATTCTGTGTTTAGCTTCAACTTGCCCTCACATACTTCACATTTGCATTATGTCAGAGCTGAAGAGCCGAAGCAAACAACAAACCACATAAGAAATCTCATTGACAATGGCTTTAAAATGTTTTCAAACACCTTTTCCTCTCACTTATGTGTAGTTCTTTATTGAGTTTAGTCTTTTATTTTACACAATTGTACACACCATACATACCTGTGACCATAGCCTCGTATGTAGCCCGTAGGAAGCTGTATAAATATTTTATACAGTCGAAAGCAGTTCGTTACGTTGAGTCTGTGTGCTCAACGATTTTCATCAAAGCTTTCCGTAAAATGTACGCTTTTCCAAAGGCCCAACACATGTAATGAGCATTTACTCATTGCAAATTAAATAAGGCAGCTACCCAAGTTTTCAGCAGCCTCAGTTTTACTATAAAAAAAGTGTGGTGTTATGGCATAATTCTCACGTAAAGTACATACATGCATTTTTTTTCTAATAGCTTTCGCTGCTGAAAACTAAACATTTCCTTAAGCATGAAAGTTTAAATTTTTAAAGGTTTCTTCCCAAATCGAATCTACAAAAATCCTGCCTTTTGCTTTACAAATCTCAACTGCAGTGGAGTGTCGAAGTTTTTGTGCAATTTTTAGGCTTCGATTCAGTCCGAAACAGCTCCCTACTGGGCCAAGTAACGTAAACCAAATGTTTATATGTATTTGTTGTTATTTTGTGGAAATGCTATGAATCTAAAATGAAACGAATAATTTATTAAAATATATGTAAACTATGCTAAGTTTTAGTGTTGTAGTATTGTCGGCGTTTCGACCACATAGAACGCAAAGTGTAAACCGAAACAATTACAACTTTGTAAATACAAACGTAAAGGAAGCATAAGTTTTAATTAGTCGTAAGTCCAATAGCCCTTCTATAAGGCGTACACACATATATGCATAAGTACATAATTTCAAACCATAAATACAGTTACTATGAATGCCTACAAATTGAAGGAAGTAGATTATTTGATAAAAGACATTGTATGTAGTTTTTAAGTAAATTAAAATAAAGAAGTTGATATGTGTAATTCAGCAAATGAAAACCACAAAATATTGAAAAAAGTTTAAATATATCGTTGCATTTATTTAGTGAAGGAATTACGTTATGTTGGCGATTGTATCAAGCTCTATTGTGGCTCTATCAAGGATCAAATTTCGTCCTTCTTCCTTGATATATGTGAGTAAGAACAGGGCTTGATTTCAGAGATCAGCAGAGGCTTCGAATAAGTTCGAGCTCAGGACATGGTGTGAGTACATGTTCGACCGACTTTCCTCTTTTGTATAGAATCTGTAAATTGTCAGCAACAGCTACATTCTAGCAGCTAGTTTCGTGAACTGTTCGTCCCACTGAAAGCTTAGAGCACTAAGAGCCCAGCTTTTTTTCTTACATTGCTTATAAGTTATAACATAAAATAAACACTTCAAGTTCAAACTTAACATTACGCAGCTTATTTCTGTAATACCTACATCACGTTTTAGTTTACCAACAGTAGAAAGAAATTTGTACTTTGCGTTCTTTTCAATAAACCTTGAATGGATTGCTTTCAACCAACAGCCTATTGCATTCGGAACTAATCCGGCATCACTTCATATAGATCCGGTCCTTTCTTCAACAAATATCCTTGCAAATTGACAATATCCAGCACATTGTTGACACCGCACGTAATGCCTGCACGGCTCGCCATTTCCTTCAGCTCGTTCAAGTCGAACATACGTCGTCCCAAGGCACTCGAGCGCAACTGCAGCATTTGTAAGAATCGTTTAACGGTGCTGCGTTGACTGGTCGATGCGCTGGCGGCGGCTGTGGCTGCATTCGTGTCCACATAATCGCCCAGCGATGTATCGGCGATGCTGTGCCGCACCAAACAGATGGCGTCGCGCAAGTGCGATTCGCTCGCCTCACTAGCGAAGTCAATGCGTGCGCGCGCTTGCGTCAGCCGTATAATCCCCTCCAGGTGACTGTAAAAAATGGTCAGAAGAATAAATAATAAATAAAGAGAAAAAAATCGAATTACAAAGAAACGGAATTGTCAATTTAACAACATTCTTTGGCGATGTGTGGGTTGCGAGCTCCTCAAAAGAAATTTTGTTCACGTTCATTCTGGTCATCCAGTTCAAATTTACTATAATCTATGACGATAAAACGCACAATTTTGTACATTGTGAAGTTAAAAAAAGCGGTCTGAACCATTACTGAACAACGTTCAATAAAATTCTGTAACGTTTCATAGCGAGCGTCTGTGACGTCTTCAAACTGGATTTGTAGTTGTGCTAGCCAGGGGCGTAGCCAGAACTTGGTCATGGGGGGGCTTTTAAAAAAATTGTTTGCCAGTTTAGTGTTACATGTTTTTTAAAGTAAAGTGCACTTTCCAAATAGGGCATTTTGTTGTGGCTTATGTGACTAAATGCATTAAAAACTAAATTTTTTCCCTGATTTTTAGTAAAAATTTCATGAAATTTGGTGGACTGAAAGCGAAGTTATTGCATCTGAAGTGGAAGTATGTTTGTGTCATCGTACAAAAATGTGCATCGAACAAAGATCCAATATTAACTATTGCTTTAAAAATGTTTAAACTTTAACCGAAGCATTTAAATTGATGGACCAAGTTTATGGTGATTTTTGTTTATACCGTGGTGGAGTTCATAAGTGGTAAAAGCGATTTAAAAACGATTGTCAGAACATAAATGATGACCAAAGTGTTAGCCAATTGAATCCGCGATCACCGTAGATCAAAACTGGGCGGTAATTCATAAAAGATAAGCCAAAATCGTCATTGAAATTCTTGAAGTTGGATTTAACCTTCGCTTTACTTATACCCACCCGGGTGATCTTTTTAATTTTCATGTTTAATATCTGCACAAATTTTAAGGTAATTTTCAATAACATGAAAAAATATTTTTTGAAATTTTGTTTATGTTTAAACTTGAATTTTGTCATTTTTTATACAAATGTACCTAGGTGATCCCAGGCGCTTTCGCTACCATTTTGATTAAAACTCACGATAAATTTTTTTTGCGTACCTCATTATGTGTTCAATAAACCCTCTGGAAAGAAATCTTCTAATATTTTCCATAGTCTCAAAATAAATCATTAAAGTTAGGCCTTTTTTCGAAATACGAACTATCGCCAGAGGAAGATACTAAATACTGAAGTATGAAACAAATTTATAAATTATTATATATTTATTGTGAGTTTTACTCAAAATAGCAGCGGAAGTGCCTGGGATCATCTTTAGTAAGGCGAAGGTTAAGCATCTCAATAGCATAAATTTATTGCATTTTAACTGAACATTTGGCTATCGAAGGATGCCATCCCATCTATTGACACTTATTTTGACTGTTTTTTTTGTTTTCACATGATGTGGCACCGTGCGAGTTTCACCTTTTCAAAGAATGCATTTGGCAATGAAAAAAAGCGTTTTGAGAACGTAGAAACCATCCAAAAGGCTTGTACCGACATCCTGAAGGACATTCCGGTCGACGAACTAAACTACTCTTTAGACATGTTTTTAGAACATGCAAATCGCTGCATTAAGCCTAAACGTGACTATTAAAAAACAAATTAGTTTCGGTAAAAAAGGGGTTTGTTAATATTCTTTTAAATATTTAAAGATGAAAAGACCTTTTTGCTAATGTGGGAACGTACATACGATGCATAGTGATTGAAAATGTTGACAAATTATAGGCTATGGGGGGGTTTTGACACCCTAAACCCGCCCTTGGCTACGCCCCTGGTGCTAGCCATCTCAATAGTTGATGATTCTTTACACATGTGCTGTTCATTTCGCATTTCAGCAACAACAGCGGCCGGGTCATGGACAAAAGGGTTCAAATACATATAAAAAAAGTGACTAAACAACTAGTTGGATGGGTTTTAGGTGAAGGGAAAACCAAAAACAAAGTAAATAGTAAAAGTTAAAACAATAAAAGTATTTAGCGTTGACAATAAATAATTTTAAATTTAAATTCCAACGAAATATCATTGTTGAGCCAGAAAACTAATAGCCTAATTTAGCTATTCTGAGTGTTTAACGCTTTACATTACGTCAACCCAACTTGCTTTACCCAACTTGAGCTCTATTACCTTAATTTACCTCGCTCTGGCTTACTTTACCGTCTGCCATCTTTTTTAAACTTTGTTTAGCATCCATCTACATACTTTTTTAATCTTCTACAACCCGTTTTGTAACTCATTGATCTAAAAGCGAGTGTGTTGGCATAATTTAATGGTTCCCATTGGAACGTTCGCCAGTGCCTGTTGTAACACGTTAAAATATGGAGAACAACTTACAAACTGCTTTGTCAACTATTATCTGTGGGCCATTTAATTTGTTGTTTTCGTATAGAAAAGTTCGCCAAGTCATTAGGTTGCCCATATGCCCATCATTGGGCATGTCTCATCATTGGCATCTGTTTTTCTTTTTCGTTTGGTGTGTATTTAATTTAATCAGCTGGCAGCAATTCATTGCTATTGACAGCTAAATAACATATAATAAGATAATATCATTTTATGCTGTGTTGATGCAAATATGTTTACGAGTGGAATAAATTGCGCATATAATTTATTTAGGAACGTAGAAATATTGTAACATAAAATCCCACTGCGCAATGCCTCATGAAGAATAGTAAAAGTTTTCAAATATCCAAACTGAAAAGTTGTTACATTTTTATGAGCAACTACACAACACGCTCTACTACTCACTTTCCTTAATCGTGCTAAGGATTAAAATCGTGCAGCAATTGCCAAGAATCAGTAGAGGTCAAATCACTTTTCGACGCTGTTAATCCTTTACACGGCAACAGCGAAATTTTTCATCAAATGTTTTTTAGATATAAACCCATATAAAAAAAAACGCATTTTTTATTTTTTAATATACTTTAATTTTGTAAGTTTTTTTTGTAAAAAACATTTGGTTGCATATCTGCAACAAAGCATTAAAACTTATATTTTTATTTTAAGTTTTTTAATTTGAAATGAAAATTTTTATTTAAAGCAATTAATGCATTTGTTGTAGCATAGTCCTACTCCACATTTTTCGCAGTGTTTGGGTAAAACCAGTGTATTTTGAAACATTGCATTTTATTCTTTTTTCGCATCCATCCAAAATTTGGTTTTCTTTTTTTCCAAGTGAGTTTGATTTTTTCCTTCGCCTTCGAGTTATTAACGATTTTGGGTAATATTCCAAAGCTTACTTCCTTTTCAATTTGGTCATTTTCTGATAAACTTTCAGACACCCCAGGATTGGGGTCAAATATTGGATCATGTTTATAATCATTGCTTGAAAAGTTCAAATCATCTTCTTTTCATTAAAAATTTACGATTTCATCTCCTGACAAAAACTTTGAAGCCATATTGGCGAAAATGTGTTGCCGCCGAGGCGCTTTGTTGCACTTCTCCAACCAGATGAATTAAAAGTTTTTTTGTTCTAAAGGAACCTTGTTGAACTTCTGCAACCAAGAGGAATCGCAGATTATTTACAATTTAATTACAATTTTCTTTAATTACATAAATTAAGAATATAAGATAATGTACTTACCCAGTATAATATCGTAATTAGAAAGTGTTTTAAGTTGTTTATTAATAATTTTTAATCACTTTTGTTTCACTAAAATAAATGCGTGCAGCTTTTCGCAAAAACGGTCAAATAAGTGCTGTCAAGTAAAATTTACCTACTTTTCCCCACTATTAATGCCAGTATTTCGAAAAAGGAACTTTGCATATTTGTAAAATAGCAAAAATTTGATAATTACTAAAAAATTGATAATTAATAATTGATAATTAGCAAAAAATTTTATAATTACTTCTAAAATTACGGGCAATTTTTCGGTTGGGTTTACCATGTAAAGGGTTAATAATCACTGCGGATGACACCATACGCACGCAACCAATAAAAAATATTTAGTGCCCACCCTTTAGTTGATAGCAAACTAGCGGCCATGAGACTGTGACGACGATGAGACGTTGAGCAACAGGCTCGTCGTGCCGCTTGTAGCGTGTGCTTTTCAATTCTGAGCTGAGCCTACAAAACTGAATTCATTCCCGTTGTAACTGCTGCTGCGCGCGGTTCATCTTTCGAGTTTCAAATTTTGATTTTTCCCAAAGTCAACTTGGAAAAGTTGGAAGCCAAACAAACGCGTTTCGCTATTTGCCATTATGAAATAATTGAAATTTCATTCGATTGAATTGTGCTAAGCCAAAGTGTGAACGAAAGAAAAGTTGCAAAAATGTTCTATAGGATGCTGCTGTGGCTCTGTGCCCTTATAAGCTGTTCTATTGCCAGCACAGAGGGATACGAGATGAATAGTAAGTGTGGTGCTTCAGAAGTGAATACGAGAGCGCAGTGAGCATTTGTCAATAAAACGATGAACAAAGCAAGTGAATTATTTGCACACTTAAAAGTATAAACAAAAATAAAAACAAAATCACTTTTTCATGTAGGAAAAGTGAAAATGTAAAGCACGTTTTGCAAACGATGTGTAGAAATACGGCAGAGAAAAGCAGCAAAGAAATTCCGTTTTGTGATTAAGTTACTGAAAATTAGTGCCAAAGCAATTATTGTATTTTCACTTTATAAATAAAAGCCTCAACTTTGAAACACACTACACCCTTTTAAAAAAAAACATCTTTGAAGAAATTGAAAGCATTATTTAGATGATTGCAATATAATTCAAATTCCTGCCAAAGATAAACACTGTCACTAAAGATATCCCAGAAACATTTTCAGCGCGTTGAACGATGGCTACACGTCCATTTTTGCTCAAAGATGTCATTAGTTTGTATTATCTTGTGAAATGTGCAGGTTGGGAGATTTGCTATATATAAACCGACGACACCTACTTTGCAAACCTTGCACGCCTAGTATTGTTTTTAGTGTCGTTTTGTAATTTCAACTGCATTCAATGTTTCGAGAGCATACCTGCAAAAGGACGCAGTCTAATGAACCGGTAGTTACTTTACTAGTCGCTCAACACATACACAGATTACAACAAAAGTAATGCAATACAACAAGAAAAGGTCTCGTCTGCTTGCTTTTGCCTCACATGAACACGAACTTGATGCAGCTTCCTTTCATTTCAATAAAATCTCAATAAAATCAAGTTCGTTACTTAAGTCTTTCGTTCTTAATCAACTCAACCCTAAAAGAAGTGAAAAAATAAATACACACATACACACATAAACCAATGGACCGTAAAATTTTCCATGCATTCAGTGCAGAAAAGAATTCTTCAGCAGTTCAGAACAAGTTTCCCTTTCACTTTTCAACCATTGCGGCATCAATAAAAAATTAAAATCAATTCCTTGTAATTTTGCTGTACCTGCGAATTCAAGCGAAAAATTTACTAACACAACGGAAATGTATCAAAAGGAAGATTTTAATATTGTGTTAATTGTTAAAGCGGACTTTACGGGACAACAATAAAATTATAAAATGTTTACAATGCTTGCTGTCAACATGGAACAAAGCAGTTAACGCGCGCCAGATTTCAACGAAATTTGCATATTTTATATTCGTCTTCTCCTCAATTCTGGCTGAGTTTGTACGTTATTTTGAAACTTCTCGCAATTTACTCGACAGTGACACAGTACTTCAAGATGCCAAATCTTTATGATTTCGACGATTACGATCGCTGCTTGCAAGAATTCAATACATTGTCTACGTATTGCTTTGTGCGCGCCGAGGTGTTACCGCAGAATGACTCAGAGGCCTGGCAGGCAATTACCGAAATATCCAAATACCATAAGCATCATTTCGATCATCGTCAGCTGTATTTCGGGCTGTGTGTGCGCTGGTGCAACGAGAACTTGGCCGATGTAAAGGACGCAGATGCGCTGGCCGAACTCTACGCCGGCACTTTAACTAACAACTCCAAGGTATGAATCGTTTTCGAAATGGATTTATTACTAGGATAGCATAGAATTTGTAAGACAGTCTCTCAGTTGTGTTTGCATTCGCTGCCGTTGCATTAATTGCCCGTTTTCGGTAGACAACCCACAATAGAACAATGACAGTCTGATATACCAAAAAGTACATTCGGCGTTACTAAATAACACCAAGCTACGCATTAATTCATTAATACCGTTTTGTCTGTCAAACACAAACACATAATTTATGACGAAAACGCAAAATACATAAATCGGCGCTAATTTTTCGGCTTTGGCTACGCCGATAAATTAGGCGCGCTTTGTGGAGTTTATTCAACTCGGCGGCGAAAAAGCATAGATGCAGAAGACATAGAGACAGAAGGGCGCAAGTTATTTTCAGTTATGCGCATCAACGAAAAGTTTGTTCGGTTTTTCGTTTTATTGTTTGACAGTCTCGACGAATTTATAAAGCCACGATACAGTGACATGTTGCACGCATGAGCAACGTCAGTCGCTGCTAAGTGGCTAAAGTGCTGACCAGACTAAACAAATAAGTCATCAAAACGAAATTAAGTCGAGTACGACTGCACCAAATGCACGTGTTGGCCGTATTGCTGACTTGATGCTGTCGATGACGCAAAGACGCAGATGATGACGGCATAGTGTTGTTTTTGTCATTGATAATATTGTTAAGGGCTTAGTTGCCCCAATGGTGGGTGGTATGCCATTTTGAAAAACTTGTGTAGAGCTGAGGGAGGAATTTTTTGAAAATGTTTAGTTTGGTTGATAACTTTAATATAGGTTTTATTGTTTTAACAGGTCAACACTTATTTGCGTTTGTTTGCTTCGGAGGAGGGCAACCGCAAGCAGTACAATCGGCTGCTAAACCAATGCGTCAATCTGAAGTTGACGGACCACTACGGCCTGAAGGCGGAGAGTGTCGTTGAGTATTGCGACACGAATCATAAAGTAATTGTCCAAGGTACTTGTAAACATGCTTGTACATATAAAATGTATATTTCAAACAAAGGAACGCAGACAAATTTTAGAACTGACATTCGATAGATTGATGCAAAACTAAAGCGCCGCATTAGTTTGCGTAAGAGCATCTCATTAAGGCATATTTCAATTTTGGACACGCCACGAGCAGCAACACAAAGTGATGTTTATTGGAGAATCAACATCAAGTGTCGTTGATTTTACAACAGTGCAATCAAATAATTGTACGACGTCAACAATTTTACTGCCAAGTTGATGGAGCAGTGATACATTTTCGAGTATTCTGTGACATTAGCCAACACATTAAAACTCTCTAAGCACAACTACGCATAACGCATTCTCTCCCACAAATGGTTTTTCTAGTAGAACTCTGACAACAACCAAATTTTGAGTAACACAAATGACACAACTGAGTAACAACGTTCGTCCCTGTTTTGCAGACGCCTGGAATCTAACGTTTTACTCGGTGCTGTGCGTACTCATTCTGTTGGTAACGCTGAGCACCTTTTACGACTTTTATCTGAAGCACAAACGCAGTGACAAGGCCCTGGCCGATGGCGATCACTACAAGGTGCCCATCCAGCACAAATGTAAGTCTGTCTTGTTTACATTTCAACACACTCTATCGTGTTGTTATTTCTTTTACATATTTTTTTTAGTTAGTAAATTCTGTGTGATTTTTTCGCTCGCGCGCAACTGGTATCGCTTGAATCAGGAGCCGAGTGGCAAGATCGGACGTGATCTGCGCTTTCTGGACTGTTTCAAATTTTTTTGCATGTTCTTGGTGGTGTTTGCACACACCAACTGGATCATCTACGAGAGTGCTATTAGCAATCCGCAGGACAACGAGCGTCTGCTGCACACAATTGCGGGCACGTTGCTGGTGTCTGGCGGCCTAATCACCATAACATTCTTTGTCATCAGCGGGCTGCTCTTGACCCTTAACTGGGTAGCTCTGACCAAAGCCAAAAGTAATCTGACTGGACCTGAATATCTGGAGGTGTTCATCAAGTTCAACGTTTTCAGATATATACGGTTAGTGAAAATATGGTGGGTCTGCCGGTCGGTCTTCTAATATATGTCAACTACGGTCAACTTGCAGGCTGACTGCGCCCTATGCGTTTGTTTTGCTACTGAGCGGCGCGTACTTTGAGAATCCGGGCGGTCCGCTGTGGCGTCACATAATCGAACGCGAGCAGCTGTCTTGCCGCAAGAACTGGTGGACGAATTTGCTGTACATCAACAACTATGTCAATAACAATGAGCGGGTAAGCAGCTGCCAACTGCATTCGCTCAGCCATTTTCGTATTTCATTTTGCGACATCTTGCTTTTAGTGTATGCTGCAAAGCTGGTATCTCGCTGCCGACACGTATTCCTTTGTGATCTGTCTGCTGATGTTGATGATTGCCAACAAGTTAGTCTCAAAATTTCACAAAATTATTGGAGTAACTTTCAACTGTTCTTTAGATGGCCGAAGGTGCGCAATTATTTGTTTGGCAGCGTGGCAGCAGTCTTCTACTTCATTCCGGGCATTGTCACATATGTGAACAAATTCGATGGAATTTTTGTGCCCTCGCCACAGTAAGTCAAAGGCAAAAGAAACATGTCTATAGAACAAATTATGTTGGTCGTAGCAAGCAATAATTCGACTTTATATTTCTTTTAGAACTCAGAAGGACTCATTCATTGACGACCGCCAGTTTAGCGAATTCTATGCGCCGTTCCACATGAACTTTGGCAGCTATTTTTGCGGTGTTGTTGCTGCATTGGTGTATGACCAGATATCCACAAAAAAATTCCAACTGCACAAATATAAATCCTTTCAAATCATCTGGTATGCGCTACTGCCGTGTGGCGTGCTGTGGCTCTTCTCGGCACATCCCCTATTCCAGCATTATTACACGGAATCGCCGCGCTTCTGGGGCAGCGTATACGCGACTGTGCAACGAAACACATGGGGCTTCGCTTTGTCAATTTTTGTGCTGGGCATGGCCTGCAAAGTGGGCTGTAAGTGGTCAACTTTACTGAACTATTTTTTAATTAACATTAACATAAACTTTTACTGCTAAATTTACGCAGGGATCTTTCGCAGATTTGCCTGTTTGCCCATCTTTAAAATACTGGGCCGCTTAACGTATGGCGCCTACATTATACACATCTTCGTTGCGCGCATTGTGCTGGCCACTATACGCCAACCCATTTACTTTGGCCCCGGCATGATGGTAACGCGCTGATCCGGTCGATCCATTTCTCCCATGTTAATGTGAATTGCTTTTCAGTTTGCCTTCATCATGTTCACTGTGTCAATGTCGTACCTGTTATCGCTCATCCTGGCCGTCTTACTGGAATTGCCGGTGTCGGCATTTTTGAAGCTGCTGCGACCTTCACAGTAGCCTCCGCCCGGAAGGATCATACTTAGAGTGCACCACTTTAATACTCTTTCAAAGACTTACATACTTCGATAACTATTTAAGCGTAGTTAAGTGTAATTTAAGCTTCTAAATACTTATATCATGTCTTTTAAATACTCTCAACGAAGAAATTTGTATTACCTACTATCAAAATAAAACAAAAACAACCATCTGGCAAAATAAAAACCAACCCGCTCACCTTGTGCTCACGCTGCAACGATTCTCCTCCAACTCCGTCTGTCGGAGACTCATATAGAAATCCTTCAGAGCAGCAGCTGCTTCTGCAGTAAGCAGGGGTTTCACTTGCTGTCGCGCGTACACTGTAATCACAACATTTACAACATTTAAATGTCAGAATAATACCAGCAATGAACTCATTACCGATGAATTTACGGATCAGTATGGACGGCAGCAAGTCCAGCTCTTCTTCTTCCACTCCATTTATGCACCTTAACCTTAAACGCTCCCTCAGCATGTAGTCACTGTCAGCGTTCTCCTCGTCGTTGCACGAAATATTCATGGAATTGTTGACTTTCGGTTTCATGGCAAAGCGCGTCGCTATAGTTGCGCTCTTCTTGGCGCCAGCATGCACTGCCTTTATATGTTCGGTCAGCGAAGTGTCCAGGTCCTTGTTCGGTTTGTCCAGCAGCAAGTAAATCAAGTGAAACTGCCGCAGCAGAGCCGCACTGAGGCGCGTATTTTCGGTGAGCAGTCTCGAGTGATCATAGTGACCGCGCAACGAATTGGCGCTTGCTACAATGCTGGTGGGTGTCGCGATGGTAGCATATATGCTGGGAAAAGGCAGGGCGATCACTTGCGACTGCAACACCTGCAGCAGGATGTCTTGTTGTGAGGCCAGACGATCAATGTCGTCAATGGCACAGTGGCCAGCGCTGCCTGCCACCACGGCACCACTGTTGATAGTGTATTTAGTGCGGCCCTGTATTGCGACGGTCAGTGCATTGGCCGCTGCTGAGCCGCTCTTCCCACTAACCAAGGCGCCTGCGCAGTGAAAGAAGATATTAGCCAAAGTAGATGCTTATACAAAAACAATCATTTGTACAAACCTCTGGCCGAAATCCTGGCGCACATTTGCAACAAGTGCGATTTGCCAATTCCGGGATCACCCACAAGCAATACATTGATTTCCGACTCATCGTGTATCTGCGAACCGGCGCCTCCGAAAAGCGACAGCAGCACCCCTGCTTTAACGATTTCGTGGCCGTGCAGTTCGGGCGCTATGGAATGCACCAGCAGCTTGAAGCTATCAGGCTCCGCATTAATCATAGAGATCGCCTCAAGATCGCGTTCGGTGAAAGATTGCGGCGTGTGCGTTGCATCGATTATTGAAGCGGCCTTTAAGTAAACTTCACTTTCGAATGACGCCGATTCTTGGTCCTCGGCCAGTGCACGTATTTTTAGTATGCCAGTGACAATGACATCCTGCCCACCTACTACACACTCTGCCAAGTCATTGCGCAGTTCAACGACTAAGACGCGCGACTGCGCAGCCTCCAAATCGAGCGACTGCAGACTGTTCTCGGTGAAGTGTATAATTTGTGTTGGCGTGATGCGCGTAAAGGGCGAGGCACGCTGCTCTACAAAATTCTTTTTGGCGAGACAACCATCCCGTTTGCAGCTGTAGGGCCGAGACACGAAATAACCTGAAAATGTTGAGAATCAAAATTGCAAATTATATTTTAATGGGCGCTGATTGACCGTGACTGACCGCTTTGCCGCAGTGCCTGCTCCTGACGGCAGCGCGCACACTTGTAGGCAATCCAGCTGGCAGCAGCCTCCACTGGCCCAACGGCCGCCACCGTGCCCCGCACACAGTACAGCTGGTCCACCCGAGTGCGATTCGCCTGCGACATCAATTGTGTGTCCAGGAAGCCCGCAGGTCGCACGTAGATCTTTGGCGGTTGCCCATAACGCGGCACATAAACTGTTCTGCTGCAGGGCTCCAGACTCAGCGTATTGTCTATGACTGCTAGCGCAACAGCCGAATACATGGCTACCCCCAAGGTGGCCAACGTGCGTTGTGGATGCAGCTGCAAATCACGTGCCACACTCGGCCAGACCTGCATTAGCGCTTCATCAGCAGCAAGAACTTTTGCCTGCAGCACAAAACACCTTCTGCTCTGTATTACCAACAAATCATAGGCAGCAACATGTTTGCTGAAGTGCTTCTCCACAGCCTTAATGCGTTCTGCCAGCTCGGAGCCGGTTTCGTAAGTCTCATTGGGAAAGTACAAACGCCAGCCGGGACATTGCGCTGGCGAATCGGTGGAAATGCTTTGTACAGAATGCAGCGCGTCTTCTGGCGCGGCAAAGCTTTCCGGACGCAGGAACGTTGAATCTAACTCAACTATGGCGGGGTGAACGATGCCGGCGTTGGCGTTGGCACTGTGTGCGCGTCCACGCATTGTTGCTTTTCTGCTTGGAGGTGCGCTCACTCCAGCAGGTGCGTCATTGTTCCGACCGCGACCAGCGCACACGGTGCGTCCGTTCCGGCGAAAATAGAAATACGGCCGATAAGCTCCGCCGCCGCGTGCACGGCCACGCACGAAACGCGAAGCTGAACGCGGAGCGGCTGGATTCATCAGTTATTTGTCTCGAAGGGTAGAGGAATACGTGAAATAAATAATATCACACTAAATTCGAATCTGCGAAGAAGCGCGCTCAATCACAACAAAAGTGCCAACTTACATCAGCTGTTTGTTGTTCAAGATGCGCCTGAAAGTAGACACAAATAATAGTATGTTCACAGAGCTGCCACCCGTTAGACTTGAGGAGTGGAAATATTTTGTTGGCCTGAAAATAAATGATTCATAAAGAAATTTGAATTGACCAATAAACGGATAATGGTTAGAAAGAGAATCGGTGGAATATAGCAAAAGTATATTCACATAAAATAACACCTGATTTTAAAGAAGAAAAATTCAAAAATATAACATTAGGTTAGAAATTTTTACCGTAAGTACTCGCCTATAAAAACGCACTTATTGGAGGCCCACTAATTAATTTTGTGCCATCAATTGACATTCCAACTGTACTTCCCTTGCGTTCAGATACAAAAACAAACACACAAAACATGATGTTGCAACAACAATTATGTCATTAAAGAGTACTGCTATTACAATAACAAAAAGAAGAATAAGAAATACTGCCAGCAGACTAGCTCGGCAGCGATGGTGCTTCGTGTGAAAACACGGAGCGATACATACAAACAAGCAATCAAACACATACAGCGCCACACTTGCGGAGTATAAAAGCCATTTACGTATCTACACTTTAAACTGCCAAAAGGCTGTGTGGATAATTCATAGCAGCGTATTTTGTAAACGAAGCCAAAGCCAAATAAAGTTGTTATGAATTATTAGAGTGGAGCAGAGCGTTGTGCGACTAGCATTTTTTTCTCCTAAGTAAAAGCACAGATCCTTTGCCATTTATAGCAGATTCCCTGTAAGCGAATAGTGTTTAATTGAAATTTTAATTGACGGGTGGTCCCAATTTTCACCGTTAACACATTTTCCATTTAAAAATTGAAATGAATTGCTTCTGCTGACAGTTACGCCCCCTTAATGGATTCGAATGATGATGGCTTGGCAATGGCTTGGAGTGCTTGGAGCGCTATTGCCAGTGTTAAAGTATAAATAAACATGTTGTATTGTGTAGTTTTGTGATGTTCTGTCCAAATTCTATCGTTTGTAATGCTTTAGTTACGCACAGCCAAAGGGATTATTTTCTAATTTAAAAATACAATAAATGCGGCCAAGGCCAGCTGAGATACAGCTTTACTTGATATACTTAGTTGTATTTTTGAACTAACGACCTTTTATAATGCATTAATACACTGAGAAAAATTATATCCTAAACATATTATTGTATGCATTGCAGCACACAAGCTTTCTCAAACGAGTGGAACTTTCGAGCAATGTTAAACTTACTCATAAGAATCAGAAGTTATTATAGAATAGAATAGAATTTAAGGTCGTTAAGCAATTGGAATCTGGTGAGTAAATTGTCTATATTACCATACAATCATTACAAGTTGCTTGATGCTTTCAAGGCCCAATGTCACAAAACATATCACACCATCGACTATGCGCCGAACTTTATGTTTTTGTAAGTTATCAGTTTATATATATACAGTCGTGTCTGGATATAGTGAACTAATTATTGCAAGGCCTGTTCTTAGTTTGAGGTTGTTCACTATATCAAAGTTAACATTTTTGTTCAAAAACTCGTTTTATTTGCTCAAAATACACTTTTTGTATTTTGCTTGAAATTGCTTTCAAAATGTTGTTCAATATTTAGAGGTTCCATATCAAAATTTGGGTGTTCACTATATCGAGGTGTTCACTATATAGGGTGTTCACTATACCCAGACACGACTGTATATATATATATATACTTGCAACATTTATTTCGTTCAGTGTACGTGCTGCGCCTCTCGTTGCAGCTCTCAGTTTTTTTTTTTTCAATTTAACATGTCGTCTTCTTGCACTTCTCGTACATTGTTTCAGTTATGATTTTAGAATTGACACACTCTTATATAGATGAACACATATGTGTATATGAATATACATACATACAAACATTCATGTGTACTAAGTTGACTGGTTTTTCGCCTTTTGCTTTTGCCTTTGCCAAGCAATGCACCGATGCTGGGCGCAAATGTTGACAAGTTTTTTCTTTGCCAAAAGGACATCGAATTTGCGCAGTGTTTGCGCTCAGTTGGCTGACGAGCTGCGGCACGACCGAATGTGCATTTATGCGCCGCGCGCTGCATAGCCGGTCGCTGTGAGAACGAGTTAACGTGGCGTATACGTGTTAATTAAACGGCTGAGTGTCGCCTATTAACGCCAAGTCGTCCGTGTTTTGTTCGCCATTTGAATTTTGGTGTTTTGTAGCGCTTGGCAACTTTCGAATTTAGCGCGCAAACTTTATTAACGCCATGTATGTATGTGTGTGTGTGTGAGCGCTTGGCGAAAAGCGATGATTTGACAATAAAATCGTGATTGCAATACTTTCTCTCCACATTCGTTGTCGTTAACGTTTTACGCAATCGCGAACGGCAGCAACGAGCTCTGCGTTTAGACGGACGATATTTCAAAGATTTTGAAGCTTTAATGCACTCGAGTATTTGTGACGTTTTTTTGTTGTTGTTTTTTTGGTGCAGTCTCAAGTGGCTGGCAATGATTGACAGTAGCTGGCAACTT
The DNA here is from genome assembly GCA_964056695.1 of Melieria picta. Lineage (NCBI taxonomy): Eukaryota > Metazoa > Arthropoda > Insecta > Diptera > Ulidiidae > Melieria > Melieria picta. The sequence continues at coordinate 66,850,269 of OZ057398.1, forward strand.
GAAGTGCAATTGCATTGATCCAATTATGCAGTAATGAATGGGACCAGTGGTGGCCTTAAGTGCGCTGCTCGTGCTCGTGCTTGCACTCGTAGTCGAGCTGACAGTGCCGCCTGCGGCCCTTTCGAGTGCTGCACTGTCACAATTAAGCGGATTAGCCTGACAAACTTGTGCAGAGTGCGGTTGTGTTGATTGATTGTCAGCATGTGGGTGCTCGGAGATTGAGATGCTAATTCGGAAGAATTGCTTTGCGTTTTGATATGTTTGAAAACGGTTTATGGGCCGCAATTAAACACTCATCAAAAAGCGGCA